>JACBWW010000005.1:2020233-2440426 GCA_020086605.1 Lanius collurio
GTGCACCTCGGAGCCAACAGAGGACTTTATAGAGAGCTGGGCCCTAAAGAGCAGTCAAAACAAGCTGGTGTGCTTGTCAGTGCTTTGAAGAGCTGCATGAGCACTTTCTATGGAAAGGAGCTGGGGGATAATAGGACCTTCTAGGACTTCTCTCCCTGCCACTCCACCCCTGCCAAAAACTATAATATCTATGCTTCTGAAATTTGAAGCAGTAACCTTAGGCATACTGGAATTAACGGCTTGGGATGGCGCTTTCCATCAAATGCAATAATTAAATCACATTAGTCACTCAGAACATAAAAGAGTAAAAGACAGTGTCTGAGCAGTGTTCTATCCTTCAACACATAATCTCGTTTGACTCACCATTTATAAAGCTCTTAGCCTTTGGTGAGACTCAATTCCACTGACATTACCTCTAAAATAGATATTGAAAATAAGTGATCGGTTTCTGAGAGGCATTGTTAGACCTTCCTGCTGTGTCTTGTAATGGATTATCTCTTAATCAGTCTGCAGTAATTTTAGCCTCATGAGCAAATGCATTCTAATTATATGCAGCTAGTGAGAGTTTTCACTTAGAACTGCAGCAAAAGTGGAGATTTTAAAGTCGTGCTCAGTATTTCAGTACCTTTGAAAACCCTCAGATGTTCAGCTCCCAACCGTCTGGACATGTATGCAAGGAACATTTATGACTCGTTACTTGAAAATTGTGTTGATAAAATATAGAATCCTTTTTTTTTTTTTTTTTTTGCTTCAGACCCCATTTTTCCACTGTCCCCATTTCTTTACAGAAAAAAATGATCTCTTAAACTTCAGTTCCTACCCTTTCCACTTCCTTTTTATTGGTGCAGATATTAGAAAGGACATTTACAATAATCTGAAGAGCATGGCTGGTAAAAAAGAGGTATAACTACAGAGAAAACAATATTATCTTAGAAACAGATGAAAAAGCAGTGCCTAGAGAGCAAAGGACTGGAACAATGCCATTTCAAAAATCTCTGAAAGTGAACATCTAGATGCAGCTGAGGCAGCATGTGCACCTGGCAGCACCATCAGATTTTCTAAGCATAATATTCGCCAACATTTTACTCTGAAAGATCTGTTATTTCCTGCACACTTCAAACTAAAATAATAAATACTTGAAGGAAGCCAGAAGAAACCTTTTGAAACTCTGCAGAATCTGGCATTTGCTCTTGATTTTGGTTGGTTTGGGGCTTTTGTTGTTTTTGTTGGGGTGTTGTTTTTTTTGTCCTTGGATTTCTTTATAGAAAACCCTTGCTTTTTAAAGAGATATGCTCTTAGCAATGGTAAACTAAAACTTAAATAGACTGTGGCCTTCAAACCAAGTCGTATCTGTAAGTCTGATTCCAAAAACCCTAATGAAGTGGAGGAAAGATCCTGGAAAATCTCCCCAGGCTGTGATTTAATATATTTAATGTATATTAGGAATATATTATATTATAGGAATGTAACCTTGTTTTCTAAATATTAGATTTCATAATTCTTTTTGAAAATATGCAGTTGGAGTTAATTTCTTTGATATTTAATTATCATTCTAACTAGAGTAGAATAGAATAGAGTAGAATAGAATTTCTCACAGTAGTCTAGTTCTATGAAATGTTGGATTATTCTCAAGAGTAAAAAGGTATTATTTTTTATTTTAACATTAGAAACACAGGGCCTTTAGTACACTGATGGCATTGTCATATGGAAATGATGGAATTTATGTTTCTTTTGTTAATTCTGCCAGCCTGCAATGGCAGAGAGAACAGACTGTATAGATTTGATGGTTGGAATGGGCAGGGTGTTCTTTTAAACCCACTCAGCAGCACACAGTAACACAGTAGAAAAAAATGAAGGTGCAAATTTCAGTGAAGAACAGTGGTCAGTAAGATTTTGTGGCTGTATCAAATAACATGTACCTTTTACATCACAGTAGTGAGATGGAGGCTCAGAATACTAGAAGAGCATCGAATTTTGGTTAGGTAGCTTTCCATCATTTGGTATGGATCACAGTATCCAACAGAAGGATTAAATAGTTAAAAGACCTCTTTAGGATGAATTACTTCCTTTGATGATCGAAAATATACTTTTTAAGTTTAAAAATGCTTAAGAGACTACATAGACAGTAGAGTGGAAATAATTGCTAAAATACCTTTTGAGGAAAGCCATATTAACTGTTGCTCTTCATAGCCATTTTATTTCAGAACATACAGACATAGAATCGTTTAGGCTGGAAAATCCCTCCAACACCATCAAGTCCAGCTGTTAATTGCTGTTCATGAGTGTGAAGGAGCTGGTACAGACAAGGCACAGGTATAGTTCAGGATCTTTTCTCTGGGACTCCTGAGTTGCACCAGCTTTTCCTCAATCCAAAGTTTCTCAAACAAATAAGAAGCAGGGATGCTCCCACAGGTTATTGCAGTGCTCATTGCCAGCTGCAAAGCTGAGTATTTGTTTATGCCTCATGATATTGATTTCACTGCATTTTTACTGAACAAGGACAATCCTTCTGCCTTTATTCCATATTATTTGTGGATTAGCTATGCAGCATGAACCTTTGATGTAGAAGAACTATGAAAGACATGGACAAAGGCCAAGAAATGATGGAAAGAACAGTTTGCTAAAACTGAAAAGACAAAACGACACAATATTTAGGTTTTGTAAAACTACATTTTACTAAGTGTGTATGGTTGCTACACATATATATCAGCTGGAATCAAGCAGTTTCAATATGAAGAGATTTCACAATATTACCCTGAAGCTCTCTCTCTGTATAGGTATATGTATAGAAGCTCTCTCTGGCCCTGTTAGACCTTGGTGTCAGTGGTGGCCAGACACTCAAGAAGGAAGCTCATGAAAGAAGCAAACAGTAATTCAGCCAGCAATGTGCAAAGCATGGTATACAGGAAGAAATAATTGAGTGCCCTGTATTTAGCAGTATGATGTGGTAGACAAACCAACACCCATAAATTGTGCTGGTAAATCAAGATTAACATATGGAAATAGAATCTGATTTTTCAGCAGTGAGTACTGTCCGTTTTCAGGAGGTTTTGTGTTGGAAGCAGCCACATCATTAGCCACTTCTGATGTTGAGAAAAAAGATATTTTGATAGCTTTTCCTAGGATTGATCAAATTCTCTCTATTTAGAGTCTGATTCCTTTAATCCCTTTGCATTCTAATTTGAGTCAGGTCATGAATTTCTTTACTTTCTCTTAATCTTCAGCAAGCAACTTATTGTCAGCTACTGTGTACCACTAAGAAAACTGCAAAGGCATTTCTTTCAGATGGCAAGGCCACATAAAAAGCTTCCATTTCACTTTGAATGATTTCCTTTTCACTAAAAATGTGCTTCTACAAAATGTACTGCCAAAATTATCAAAATGCCAGAGCCAAATTCTCCCACTAACTGCTTCAGCATGTTCACTACCTCATTTAGAATGAAGGATAACAAAGCCACTGAATAATGGTTCCTTTGCAGCTAAACAGTCTCTTTCTTGCCCTTTGTATCCCATGTCAGCCTACAGCTCATGCATTCTGGAAACAAAGATTTCTCCCAATAAACATTTTCTTTGAAAAAATATCACCCCAAAAGTAACTGAAAATGGAGAGTGGAGTAGTAAAAAAAAAAATGCATATTGAGAGGTAGTTTTCTCTAGAAATTCTGGAATAAACCTTTTCACACTTTCACACCTCATCATTATTGCAAGACATTAATTGGTCCTGCACCAGAGGAACCTTCTATTTTTTTTTTTTGAGAGAGATGAAATTACACAATTTCAACCCAATAGTTACCTCTCTTCATTCTTAAGGAACCTGTCAATTTTTGACTAGTCCGATCTTTTTCACAGCTGAGACGTCTTTTACCTGCATTTTGGTTAGACATTTAGATACAATCTTGCTAACTACAGAGGGGACCCAAACCAAATGGGACAAATTAAACCCTCTTTTAAACAGTAACACCTGAAAACTGCTTTATAACTAAATCACTTTCTCTCCTAGAAATATTAACATCCTACCATGAATGCCTCACAGTGTAAGATTTCATGGATGTTGTGGGTTGTTACTATTGCTATTCCAAACTTTGAGTCAGAAGTGAGAATAATTTACACATGCTTTTGTTACTGAGAGACGGCTACAGATATTGGCACATGACCAAAGAGGAAGGAAAGAGATGCCACAAACCAGCTTGAGCTCTTCACACAGTAATCTGAAGAAGTTACAGGTAGTGTATTTGATTCCTTCTGTAAATGCATTTCAGGTGCAACCTGTCTTAATAAATCAGTTAATAACCAGTTGTTAATAAAAAATATTTAGGCATTGCATTCACAGATTAAGGCTGCTTCTTTCCTAGTACTTGTGTGTAGCAAAAGATCTCAAGAAGTAACTGAACTACATCTCTCTTGCTCTTGTTCCAAACTTTTATTGCTTACAATTTTCTTGTCTCACTTGTTCTTCCATCCTTCCCTCTTCCAGCAAGTTCTTTACCAAATTAGGGAAATAAATGCTTCTGTAACTATTCTCCACAGTTTCAATGTAAACATCATTCAAAGATATAAAGACCAACATGTTTGAGGAAGAGGAGTCTTCTAACTACATCTTTCATGTTACAGGTAATTTCATGATGAATGAGTTTGGAAAACAGCCATGTGATAAAGAATACTCATATATAATAAATATAAAATCCATGGAAACCAGATTTTGATTAAAACAGGAGAAAAGAGGGGATAGAAGTACCAGCAGCATAGGCTATTTTAGATCATTCATTATTATTTCCTTTACTTTCTTATGTTTTCCAGTCACTGGCATGGATGCTATTATTTGCACATCTTGACATACCTATTTTTCTAATAATTCTAATTTGAAGGAGTCTGACAATTTTGTTAAATGACAGAATCATAGATTCACATCAGGGTTTGGTTCAGAAAGGGCCATAAAGATGTCCTAGTTTCAACCCCATTCCCATAGGCAGGGACACCTTCCATTGGACAAGATTGCTCAAAGGCCCATCCAACCTGGTCTTGAACACTACCAGGGATGGGGCATGCACAACTTCTCTGGCCAACATGTGCCAGCTCCTCACCACTCTCAGAACAGAGAATTCCTTCCTAATATGTAATCTAAACCTACCCTCTTTCTGTTTAAAGCCATTTCCCCTTGTGCTGTCACTACAGTTCTTGGTAAAAACTCTCTAGCTATCCTTATTCTTCACCCCATTTAAATAATGGAAAGATACAATATGTTGTCCCTGGAGCTTTCCCTCTCCAGATTGAACAACCTCAGCTCTCAGAATCACAGAATCACCGGGTTGGAAGAGACCTCTAAGATCATCGTCCAACCCATGCCCAAACACATCAACTAAACTGTGGCATCAAATGCCATATACAATCTTTTTTTAAACACATCCAGAGATGGTGATTCCACCACCTCCCAGGGCAGACAATTCCAGTACTTCACCATTCTTTCCATGAAAAACTTCTTCTCTCTCAGCCTTTCTTCAACAAAAAAGGTGCTCCATCCCTCTGATTATTTCTGTGGTCCTCCTCTGACCCAAGGTCCAATGTCTTTCTTGTGCAAGGGACCCCAGAGCTGGATGCAGTACTCTAGGTGGGATCTCACCAGAGCAGAACAAGGGGGCAGGGTCACCTCCCTCAGTCTTCTGGTCAAGCTTCTGTTGATATAGCCCAGGATACACCTTGTTTTCTGGACTGCAAGTGAACACTGTCAACTTGTATCTAATTTTTCATCTAAAAAATGCCATGGAGCTAAATTAAATCCATAGTTATTTTATATTTTCATATTGCTAGGGTTTTAATATAACTTACTGAAAGCCAAATAAACTAAAAAACATAGACCTTCTTTGAAATACCACAAAAGTGTTCTCAAGTCCGGTAAATAAAATGACTCCTCCCAAGTTTGTGAGTAACCTGTATTTTTTACTCTGTACAGCTTCTAATGATCTTTAAAGAACATACTAATGCTTCTGATAAAAAACTATTAAAGATCACTGCTCAAATTATATGTTGTTACTGACTACCTTCTACAATAAAATTTTAAAGAGAAAGAAACATTGCATGAGCTGCAGTAAATGTTTACATAGCAACAAAGAGCCTTTGCTAGTGATCACCAAACAGTAAGTTGCCACCTGCTTGAGCCAAACATGTCTTTTTCTTTCACTCCAAATAGTGTTCAGGCACTTGAAAGTCATGTGAATAATAGAAATACTCAACTCACACTTAAGAGTAATTTATTTACTACTTACAAAACTAAAGGAAGTACAAAGAACTTGCAGAATTGTGGATGGAACATTTTTTTTACAATGTGACTTAAATGTTAATGCAGTAAAAGAAAGTTAATTCCATCCTCTTTCTGCAAGGGACCAAACCAGAATACTAAATTACGGACACACAAAAAAGTAAAATTCTCCTTCTGTATATATAGTGAACATTAAGGTGTTTCTGCAGTTCATTTATTTACCAAAGAGACTAGATTTATTTCCTGTATACTATTTCATCAATTTTCTGTTTCAAGAGGAAAAAACCCAAGATAGCTGATATTGAAGCATAATTAAACAGAAATATTTAAAACAGCATATTAAGACAGCTTAAATATTAGTTCTCTTATATTATTTTTGCACCTTTAACGTAAAGAGAAATAAACCCGTTCTTTCGGTCTGAAATTTCTGTCACTCAAAACTACTAGAAGGCAGATTAGCCACGGAAATATGAAGTATGAATTTGTGGTGTGGTGTGAACTATTATGTTCAATTTATGTTAAGAACATGAACAACTTGCTACTGCCAAGAAGAAGGTTGTAGACTACCTCCAGTCTTTGTGGGAGAATATTTTTTTTTTTTTTTACTTTTCTGTACTTGCATTAAGATATACTGTCCCTAGTCCTTTTATTCCGTTTCTATCTCCCTTACTAATACCTTCAAAGGCATGCCAAGTACTCACCTTGTGTGCGTCCATCACAGGGAATGTGCACCGAAGACAAGACTCTCAGTACATTCTCAGGGAGAGACGCAGAGCATTCACATACATGTCTTTGCAGCAGAATGGTGATCTTGAGTTCAGATGTTGGTTTGGAAGGCAGATAACTACTGTCGAAGAAAACAGAAACAACCTTGACAGATTGTCCATGGCTTCAGGTTAAACCAAAGCGAAAATGCTGAACACAGCATGATTTTGAATTAAACAATGGTTTCCTGCTAATGACGTGAAAAAGTGAATCTCACGGAAGATTTGCAAATCTAGGCTACATTATGTGTTTGAAACGAAAGTCCAAGGTGGCTGAGGTGTGTGCAGGACCCCATAATGGGACCTCTACAGTTTCTGACCCAGTTTCCGTGCACCCACGGTCCCCCCACGGCCGCCCTGCGGCCGTCCAACTGCAAAGAGCCGCTGCACTCTCACACCGGAGCCCATTCTTAGCCTTTTTAAAGACAACTGTGAAGGCACAAGCCGCCAGCACGGCCCGCAGACCCCGGGATTGCCCGGCGGCATCTCACCGCCCGCTTCCCTGCCCCGACTGGGCGTGTGCGGCCCGGAGAGCCGGCAGCGACCGGGACCCGGGTTGTGGAGAGGCTTTCTGCAGTCAGAAACTCTCCGAAGCACTTCAGGTGCCGGCAGCGGTGAAAGGCGAAGGGGCCCACGGCTGTCCCTGGCTCTCCGCCGCCGTCGGGGGCGGGGAGCGCAGGGGAGAACCGAAAGTGAAGGGAAGTGAGCGCCCGGCGGGGCAGCCCCGGGGCTGCGGGAGGCGCAGCGCCGCTGCCCGGCGGGGTCAGACACGCGTGGGGAGCGCGAATGCGTCCCCGAGTCCCCGCTCCCGGGCCGTGACTCCAGGGCGCTGCCGCCCAGCTGCCGATGCCCCGGACAGGGCAGCTGCCGGCGATGCTGTGCTGCATGCCCGGCGTGGCTTTCGTCCCCGCTTTGCTCGTCAGCTGGTCCTCGGCCGCCTTCATCATCTCCTATGCGATCGCCGTGCTGGCAGGGCACGTCGAGCCCCTCGTCCCCTACATCAGGTGAGGCGGGGGCTCTGGGGGAGCGGCCGAGGTGCGGGGTTTGTGTGTGTGTGAGCATGGGCGATGTCCCGAGGGGCTTCCCGGAGCGAGTGCGGGGTCCCCACGGGAGGAGATGCAGTGGTAGCGGGTCCTCCCCGTGGCAGGGGGGCACGCTGGGCACTCCCGGCACCCATCACACCTCTAGCACCTCTGAGAACCACAGGACACTAAAGCCACAGATGCTGGAGACACGATGGAAAGGATATGAAAGTTTTCTGCGGCAGCCAAGGCAGGCCTGATCCTAGAAAAACTTTAGGATGGCAGGGTGGAAGTGTAATTTTATTTGTATAACTCCAGAACTAGGCCAAAGTGCACCAGATGATGACAGCACTTGAAGCCCTGTGATAGCTTTTGCCGTACACACATCCCCACAAACATGCATTTTTTTGTATTTCACTATAGAACCTATGGGTTTAAAAGACTTTCCAAGAGATGCCTGGCATCTCTGTTCTATAACCTTAGTCATTCAACTGCAATTCTGTGTAAATTATTCTTTATGCATGGCTTATGTTAACATTTTAATTTAAACTATGAAAATGTTAATATTTATCTCTCAATAGATTAAAGGTTAGCCAGAAATCCAAGAATGTCTCTGATATTCAGAAGATCTAAGCAAGGTTTTAAAATATATCTTTCAAGATACATCTAGACTTAATTCCTTGAAGGACTTTTTGGACATGCATAATTTCAGAAGACTGCTAAGCTGATTGGCACATACAAGAAAATTTAATTGAAAATTAAGGTTTGTCATCATAGGCAAGAGTAAATGACACCACAACCCACAAGACAGCTGAGCTTCATTCAAACTGAGCCAGAGAAAGTTGGGCTTCATGCTTATATTAGCAAAACTTTTTAAGACTCTCTGCATAAATCTGGAAAGGTCTTGGAAAGCCTTATTCTTGTATGTGAACAAATACCCTCCTGCTCATTCCTGATTACATACAAATCTTTACTGATGCAAAAGTGCTTCTGATCAGTGCAATTTATCCATTATTAACTAACAAAAAGAAAACATTTGAAATAACCGTACATGGTTTGTGTTCAGAAATATTTTGAGATCCTGTAGTAAGAAATTTGACAAATTACATTTCTTATGTTGAAGCAATGTCATAGAATAAAATATATGGGAGAACAGGATGTGGATTTTTTATGTATGGTTTTGTTTGCAGTTAAGTTTTTGACAGCCCAGGTATCTTAATTGTGTCATTGTTTTTAAAAGGGATAGGCCAAACCTTCAAGCCACAACTGTACAACTCTAATGAATGTATCACAGCTGCCATAGTCATATCAACTTAATGGAATAGCTCCCAGAAAACATCATTCTTATCCTTTAGCTATGGAATCACAATAAATGTCCACATACTCTAAAATAACCCAAACAAAACAAAGATGTAAGAGGCTGCACCAGTGATTCCCACTCCTATTTCAGGCCCTCTGCATTTACTAGTAAAGTTTTTTAAAAGCCTTGTTTATGTTACATCCTTTTAACACCACATTTGGACTAAGGATATACATTGACTTTTGGTGAAGTCACCAAACAATTCTAAAGGCAACTGGTCTAAGCATAAGAAGTTCATAGAATATGCACTTGGGAATAATACAAGGTTTCCTTCGAAGTACTCAGGCCAATAGTCACACCATAGTTCATATTCTTAATTTGCAGGTCATTGCTTTAGCCTAAGAATCTGAATCATGTGATTGAGAATGTGATTTAGTAAAACTAAGAGTGATTAAAAAGAGGAAGAATGTTGCAACATTTCAGTTGTGCAATATCTTTAAATGAAGTATAAAAATTAAATAGAGCTCATTTGGGGAAATTCCAGTTACACAAAGGAGAAGAATATTGACAAACTTTAGTTTCACATATCTGCAATTCTTGTATACATTCCCCATGTACTCTGTGTATGCCTTGAGGTAACACTAATTTTATTTGTCTACCATGTAGCAGCTGTCACTGTGAGAGGCCACACCTATATTTGTCGTTGAGGCTAAGGTCTCATGGAGTAAACCATATAAATACATTTCTGGGCAGAGAAAATTAATATAATTTTGTGGTTTCTAGCAGCTAAATCCTAAAAGATGACAAAGTTGTGCCCAAATTAGTCCTGTTACTCATACTATTCAAAATCCAAACCAATTTGCATGTGCTGGGGTGGCTGTTTGCTGGTTTGAATTCTCAATGAAAGAGTAAAGGGAATTTTCCTGAAGGTATTTCTTACCAGTTGGTACCTCTGGAGAAATCAGAATTCCTGTAGGTAGAATAGAATCTTCCTGTTTTTAAAATCTGGGACTTCAGTTTGAAGAGAAATAGTTTATGATGGTTCTGAAGAAAATTAAATGATGAGTCTTTTAGCCCTAAAATATTTATTCCTTGTCTCCTTCACCTTCCTTTCTTTCCACTCTTCAGAAGACTCTTTGTTTTTAAAATTCTACTGCATGAGATGGAGACACAAATGCTGTCATTTTCATACAGGGTTCCTCATCTTTTCCATGATGGTCGAGCTCACCTATACACCAGCCCAAACAAGTGAGCACATTTTTGTTTCAAATATGGCATTGGCTTTTTTCTTTTTCATAAAAAGGAAGGAAGTGTCACCAATACTTGTTTTGCCAATCTTTTTTTCCAAGGCAGCAGACGTGAAGGAAAATTAGTATGAACCCAAGTCGTCATTTAGCTTCAGGGATTTTTTAATGGAAAATACAACATGAAGATTGTGTCCTTAAAGTCTAGTGCAGCACTTTGTAAATAGATTGTAGATGTGATATAGTATTCCTGGTACGAATTTTCTTTAAAGCATAATCTAAAACTGTTGAGTTTCAAAGTCCCATGATAACAAAAATCACCTATAACCTTTAGCTTGAGAAAATCTTTTGTTAAAAAAATGGAGTTCAGTGCAATTTCAGATTATTTGGATTGCTCTTATGATGTATTCCAAGAACTTCAAATGGCTTTCTATGTGTCTGCCAATTCCATTCTCTTCTCACCTAAAACCCTTCAAAAGCTTTGAAGTGATTACAGTCCTGTACTTACCACAGAGCAGTTTCTGATTTGAGAAAGTCCTTGAAGCTTGTCACAAGTGGCCCACTTTTTAAATGGACTCCTTTGTCACATTAATGAAAACACTCCAGAAACAAAAGAAAAATATGAAGTTCAAGATTTAAAAATGGGCTAAATGAAACATGAATTAACATTTGTTTTCAGGTGTGTCAAACAAACAAAAAAGACCTAATGTACTGTTTTCATCAATTTCACTATCAAAGTGAAACAAGATTAATGCAGAGTACAAGCTGGAACAAGTCTTCTGAAAGCATTACAACAAGAAAATTCAAGTGAAAATGGCTGAGAAGTTGTAAAAACTTGTCTAAAAGCCCAGTCCAAACTTTTGTGGTCTGAGAATTTGGAAACAACACAGCAAAAAGAAATATATTAATTTTCTCCTTTTTTTTTTTTTTAATCAGTTTTTCATAGAAAAGGATCCTTCTTTTAACCTAAGCTTCCTTCTGTTGTTGATAAACCATCATAGCAATTTTGTCACACAAATCCTTCTGTAACACAGAAAGGGTTAGAGAGCAAATATGAATTTCTAAAATAATCAAGTCATTTGAGATGGTCATACTCTTCTTTCCTGAACTTAACAAAATTGTCAAAATCCTTGAGAGTGATTGCTTAAGTAGAGAGTGCTTTCTCTTTTGGATGTTGAGAGCATTCATGCTGAGGTCATTTTGGCTGTACTCAGTGGTAGCTTCAGAATCTTAGCACTGAAACCTAATCCAGCCTCACTGCTGGGATAAGGACTATTCATCTTCTTGAATTGCATAAAAAAAAATCTCTAGCTGGTACCTACTTTTCCCATCATACACAGAATCACAGAATCACTGTGATTCATCAAATTATTAGGTTGGAAAAGACCTCTGAGGTTACTGAGTCCGATCTGTGACTGAACTTCATCATCAACCAGACCATGGTACTAAGTCCAGGCTTTCCTTTAGTATTTTCAAGGACAGTGACTCCATCATCTTTCTGGGCAGTCCATTGCAATGCCTAAACACCCTTTCTGTGAAGAAATTTTTCCTAACATCCAATTTAAATCTCCCCTGGCACAACTTGAGGCCATTTCCTCTTGTTCTATTGCTTGTTACCTAAGAGGCTGACCCCCACCTGGCTACATCCTCCTTTCAGGTGGTTGTAGAGAGCAATAAGGTCACCCCTAACCCTCCTCTTCTCCAGGCTCCCCCCAGCTGCTCCTCATCAGACTGGTGCTCCTGACCTTTCCCCAGCTCCATTGTCCTTCTCTGGACATGCTCCAGCCCCTCAGTGTTTTCTCTGTAGTGAGTGGCCCCAAACTGAATATAGCACTCGAGGTGTGACCTCACCAGAGCCAAGAACAGAGGGACCATCAGTGCCCTGGTCCCGCTGGCCACACTATTGCTGATCCAGGCCAGGATGCCATTGGCTGCCTGGGCCACCTGGGCACACGCTGGCTCATGTTCAGCTGCTGTCAACCTGCACCCCCAGGTTCTCTCTTCTGCTGGGCATCTTTCCAGCCACTGTTCCCCAGCCTGTACCACTGCCTGGGGTTGTTGTGGCCAAAGAGTAGGACCCAGCACTTGGTCTTGCTGAACCTCCTACCACTGGTCTCAGCCCATCAATCCAGCCTGTCCAGATCCCTCTGCAGAGCCTTCCTACCCTCCATCAGATTGACACTCCCACTCCAGGAGAAAGGTTTGTTTGTTCTCAGAATCTTTGCTCAGTTTCCACTAAACTTTGGCATTAGCTAAAACCCTTACATGTTTACATTTCTGACAGTAGAGTTCTTTGGGTGCCTCTGTTCAAGCACACTGTCCTGCCTCTTGGTGCTGCCCAGTAACGGGAAACTTAGCTCACACCCAAATTATGTAAAGATTCAAGTGCTAAATGTTTTCCCTTGGCTTGACCAACAGAGCCTGGTCAAATAGATATCAACTGGCTGTATGTTAAACAAGAAAAAATAGACATCAGAGAAGAAAAAGTTGTGCAAAGAGGTGACAATATCATAGTACTGTTCTTGCAACAGAGCACTCACCTTCTGTAGAAGAGCTCTGCTTGAGACAGCTTGAGCCCACGTACTCCCAGGAGTATGTTCATTCTGTGAGGAGGGGGCATTTTCTGGGGTGAGTGTTTGCACATATGTAGGGAAAACAGGCAAAAGGATTCTATGGTGAAGGGGTTCCATTTTCCACACAACAAACATTTTGTATATGTAACATTTTTCGTATATATATATATATATGCATGCATGTACATATGTACATAAATTCACAGATATTCTCACATTCATGATCCCTCTCTCTGTCCCAGTGAACTTCTAATTATCCCCTGTAAGGGTGAAGTGTTCCATCACAAGGGATTTACAACACCTTGGAGATAGACTACTCTTAGGCTGTATCTACATTAGTAAATTAAACAGTTGTTAGGGAAACTCCTGGGCATTGGAACACAATTTCTCTCATAAGGTAAAGTCCTTTTAGGGAAGTTAAACCAAATTCTCTCACGTTTAGACAGTGACTGCCATTAGATATATTTTGCTCTATCACAGCGTTAATTCAGCAGATAAAAGAAACGTCATCTCTAAAATGTCATTTATGTAATCATGTCATTCCTGAGCAAAGAACAGGTCTGTCACATCTTTGCATATTGCATACAGAAAAAGAAGAAATACAGTTCAAAGAGTATGCTTTCAAAATATGCCTTCTTTTTGAAAAGAAAGACTCTCTACTACAAATGGAGGCTAAGTGTGCAGCAGAGGATGAATTGCCTTACACACACAGCAGCAGTTCACACAAGTTGTATTTCTCTTGGGATTTCAATTGTGAGTCCCATTTATGCTTCACAGGTCTCAATTAACTTTTAATTTCTCTCTCTTCCTGCTTTAGTGACACTGGAACTAAACCTCCAGAGAGTGGTGTCTTCGGTTTTATGATTAATATTTCAGCACTTTTAGGTATGTATAAGCTATTTGGGTTGACTAGAATGAAGAAATGAGAATTAGTGAAAGCTGTCTGGTTAAATTGCAGAAATGTATTCAGTATTCTGCATAAAAACAACTTCACAGCCAAATGGCAGTATCAGGTAGATACTGCCATAGTGATACCTGGAGAGTCAGGTCCTTAGGAGCAGTTAGTGCAGGCTTAGAGGCACTTGTGTCTCTTCAGAGCATCTCATCAGTGCAAAGTAGTCAACATGCTGGAAATAAAAGTGGAACAAAGATGGCATAATTACTCTGCAAAAGCTCTGATGTAGGGGAACTTTAGGTTCTAAGATGCTTCAGCAAAGGGAAGAACAGTGTTGAAGCAACACCTGGTTTTCTCCACAACGTGCCTACCTCTCTACAAAATGGCTGATGTGAATCAGGAAGTTTGGCATTTTCTATCAACTTCTAGAGGATTGAGGGTCAAGACTGTGTACCTCTGTATACATGCAGTATTATGGCATTAAGGCAAAGTCAATATCATATATTTTACCTTTCCTAAGGGCCTCATTCAGTCACACTATCTTGATGTGTTTCATGTAACCTCATAGTGCCTGGGCAAAGTTACCTGATTAATTTTTCCAGTTGTAGATAGATTGAAACCCTGTTCTGAGTTATGGGACTGTGGAATCCAGTCTACAGCTTACTATAATCTGAAGAACCATGATTCCTAATTCAGTACAGATGTTTTTCAGGAGTGAGCTGCCTATTAAGGTCATGAATGAAGTGGCTCTGCAAAAAGGAATTAATTCTTCAGACCATCCATTACAAGGAGATGTAGTTCTGGTACAAGACTGCATCTCAGAGCAGAATAAAACCTCCCACTTGTAGCTTATGGTTCTTATCTCCCTGTAACATCTGTTGCTAATGTGGAATGGCAATGCCTCTGGGCCCAAAACACACAGGAGAATGGGATTTAAATTAGTGTTTGCCTTGAACCGATGTGCAGTTAGTTCTAGATAGCAATAATGTGCAATTTTAAGATGAAGACAATGTTTAAGTTCTACCTGAAAGTTCAGCTGAAAATCACTACCTTTCTTCTTCATTCCAGTAGAGGTAAAGGTAATATTATTTATTGTATTATGCTTATAATTTTATTCTGCATGTCATGTGTTACAGGAAAAGGTGTTAAAAAGTAAGTAATATATGACATTGAATATAACACATTTTTTTTTGTTTTTTCAGCTGCAATTACAATGTACATCAGATATTTATTAATAGAGAAGCAAAATGAGACATCACACTTTGTTAGGTCTTCATGCAATATGTTTACATTATGTATTGGATTAATGGGCTGCACTGGAATGGGCATAGTTGCAACTTTTCAGGTATGACCATAAATTTCATAACAAAAAGGAAAATAATATTGTTTTACCATTAAAAATCTCAACTAGATAACAGTAATTAACACTATCCCCATGTGGATACTTGGAAAATGGAGTAAGAATGCATTTCTTGTTCTTTCCTTTTTTCATTAGCTTTACAGTGACAGATTTGTTTCCCTATACACAATAATTTTTACATAGGCAGTTATGCCATTAAGGGGTTTTCTGTATTCTTGTCTTATAACAGGACTTTTTTGCTGGAAAATTTTTACTATGAAAATTTGACTGTAAAAAACTTTGCTATTCCAAGCTTAGTTTGCTTATAATCAAGCAGGGCAGAGTAGGTCAGACTACCAAAAGCATCGGCCTTTTTGACTGAATGATGGCACACTCACTAGCAGCATTTTCTACAGAATAAACTGATCTTATCTGACAGGTTAGAATACTGAGCACAGTATCAGCTTGTTCTTTTGAGTCTGTAAGAGATGGCATAACAACATGTTAAATCTTTTGATAGAGACATGTAGAACTACTGCTTACTTTGCCAGAAAGGGTCAGGCAGGCATCTCATTACAAATCAAAGTCCACCCCTCAGTGTCTGAAAGAAAATTCAGTAGAGAGAAATAGTACTGAAACAGATTATTCATTCTACCATTTCTGGTGAGGAAGTGTAGAATAGGGTAGATTCTGACACAAGTACTAGGACAATTGCACTGAAAGCTTCAGCCTAGAATCAAGTTAAATTTAATTGGCAGGCAGCTTGAGATGTTGCCTTAAAATCTGTGGAAACAGTTACAATATTTATTTTAAAGGATAGTCTAACTTGGAACATTTTGTTAAATATTAGTGTGCTCATATAGTGACATGATAACATACAGAGAAAATGAAAATAAAGATTGTCAGGGCTTCAGCAGCCAGTATAGTTTTGCATGTAACGGACATGGTATTTTCAGATAAAAACCCCCTCTGCTTTAGGATGGTAACTTGCCCTTTTTAGCTCTGCATCCAGGCTGTATGTGTGGATTGCAAACACCACAGGTACTGAAGTCTATTTTAACCACACTATTTTACATATAAATGTCTCTGTTCTTATTTATATGGTTTATATGTGGCACAAAAAAGTCAGGATGATGCCTGATTGAAAGAGAAAACAAACTTGGCTTCAATAAGGAAAAGACAAATCAGGAATGCAAAATAATTTGTGAGAGTCAGAGAATCAGAAACTTTGATCACAAAGTTTCCAAAGGAGTTCCTTGACAGTTACAATACTGGTTCTTATCTAATCTCTGTTGTGTCTCATTGCCATTTATTGTCCATAAACTCCTTCCTCCCCTAATTTCTATTTCCTCTGCTTTGACCCTGCTTTCCATGTTAAATGCAGTTTGTAGAAAGGGTTCTGAGCATGATAAAGATCTAATCTAGCTAAGCATCTGATCCAGCAGATTTTTGAGCATGCTTAATTGCCCAGGAAGCTGGAAATGGTCCTTGCAAGGCTTCCCTCTTTTCACTGTATATGTACAACTAGTGAACAGTTGTACAGTAGTGATTCATTCCTGTCCCCATTTGCCAATAGAATAACTGAGACATGAAGAGGATATGAGATTTGCTCAAGGTCAGGCAATTGTTTCAAGTCATGAGATCAAAGCAAAGCTGGAATTAGAAATTGTTTCCTTAGTGTTCGGTCTAGTTCCTCTAATCAGTATGTCAGGCAGAAAATTTACATTCATGTGCACTACCTGCTAGTTTCTTCAGATAGTAGCAGCTAACCATTGTGTTGATTCTCTTCCCAGGAGCTGGCCGTTCCCAGTGTCCATGACATAGGAGCGTTGGTGGCATTTGGCTCGGGTGTTGTATACATTACACTTCAGTCCATAATCTCTTACAAGTCCTGCCCACGATGGAACACTTACTTTGTGTGTCACATAAGGATGGCCATATCTGTAATATCATGTATTGCTTTCATTCCCAGTATCCTTTATGGTGTGTCCCATGGTTTTCCCTTTCTGTGTTCATGGTTTTTCTTTTAAGTTAAATTACTGCTGATAAAGAATAAAAATGAGGTCACACTCCTTACTTAGGACTCTCTAATATATATAATATTGAGACAACAATAATAGCATAAAGATGAGTTTTGGGGGCTTCTGAAAAGCTTTATCTCTTAATTCAGTGGTATATTTAAAAGCAATGCTGCAGTGTTCTTCACAGAGTCATACACTAGTGAAGCTAGAGCAACTTTCCCACATCCTTCACTTGAAGGGGAGCAGGGAGGAAGGCCTGAAAAAGGGAGCCACCTTCCTGCTTCTACAATGAACAAAACACACAGAAATTAAAAATACAGTTGGCAAACAAGCCTAAGCAGATGAATTTTATCATGCTGCTTGGTGCTTGGCCTCAACAGTCACCTCCCTTAAAGTAACACTGCACAGCTTCCTGGATTTTCCCTTGGCATGCTATAATTAGAGTCTTCTCACTGATTTTATTGTCCTTGAGTGATCTGCCAGTGTTGAAAACTGATTGCAGCAGCTCATCACATGAGTTAGCCAACTCCAGCCTGCTTTTGGTTTCAGCAGCTGTGAAAGGGCTTTGAAAGAGGGCCTCAGTCCCCAGAGGAAGCTGTACAAACAGATCAAGGCACCTACTGTGCACCACTGGAAACCAACACGGTTCCACTTCCAGCAGTGAAGGACTCTGCTCTTGATCACAAATCTCACCTAAGTTTTGGAGTGTCTCCCTTACTGTCTATACTTTCAAAGAACCCACAGAAACCTTTGTTTGTACAGAAATGCGTTTCGATTGCTGCTACCACTTACCTTGTGGTAATAATGTGTTTAATTTATTTGTTTTCTTAATACTTTGATTTGATATTCTGGTTGTTTAGGATCTCTTTTGCTACAGAAGGGGAAGATGGGTTTTTTTTTTTGTAAGCAGACATTTTCACTTTTACTCACCAATATTCTACAGTTTCCTTTACACTGTTTTTCCCAGTGATTGTGTTTGCTTCAAAAATTTCCATGACAAAAATTGATTGGACCCCAGATGAAAAGGTAAAATCTTATTAGGCAGCCAAATTACCTTGTGTCGTATTATTTGGGGAATGCTGTTATATTTATCTTAAACCATTGCAAACATGTCAGAGACTTCAAACAGTACATTATCATGAACAGATTTGTGCAATGCTGGTTTCCAGTTGCCTCTTCATCAGAAAGATGTCTGTGGTGTGGGCAAGGAAACTTGTCACAGATGATCAGTATTCAAAGAGTTAGACTTTCGCTTTAATGAAGAATTTGCAACTTTCCCTTAGAAAAAGACTACAAAAAATATTCTGGAAATCAGTTGTTCTACTTCATTTTATAGTCAATTTTCTTGCAAATGAACTTCTTACATGAAACAAAAGTGGACCAATTTGATTCTGTAGTTTTTGAGGTTTTTTACAACATTGTTTTTCTCCGATTTTTCACCATTCTCTTATTGAAGTCTTTGCTACTGTCATCAATATTTGGATCTGACCTAAGGCATACTAAAGTAGTATTTGAGTTGATCTCAGTGTTTTCAGAATGACAACTACGAAAACTAATTTTTCTTTTTGGACAAACTTTGCTGAAAGGAGGTATGGAAAAACCAGGTTAAATAATGCAGACAGTGTATCCTGCTTGAAGAGCTTAATAAAAGCACACTTAGAAAATGTACTTCAACAAAGCAATGGCAAGGCAACTGTAGATAAATCTTTGCAAATTAGACAATCTAAGTAATATCTTCAGGGATTTTGTGGGGTTTTTTGATACATGAGGATGAAAAAAATGGTTTTACTGAAACAGATGGCCTATTTGTTGATGGCATGCTAAGAAACATTTTGCATTCTGTTTGTGCCATGTGACATAGGTTTTCTATGACAGTCTTAACAACAAAATTCTTGTCAGGACTTTTGGTAAAAAAGGGCCATAAAGGGTAGCCCTCTATTTCAAAACGTGGTGAGAATTTTCTCAGTATTACTGCACTCGGTGGGTCTGAATGAAAGCTTGGAACATGGGCATTTGGGTAATGTTAACAAAAGAACTCAATGTTTTCACATTCAAATTATATTCAAGTTATGTTTTGATACTGTGCTAATTGTAGTTTTCTTGTACTGCCTTTAATGTTACTGCACAAGACTTAATGCAACACAGGCAACCTTGATAAATATACTTACTACTCTGTAAAAACAAAATGTGAATTGGCTTTTATACAACAGGGTATTTGGATGATGAGTCATAAATCTTACATTACCTGTTGAATTTACAGAAGGAAATGTCTATATCATTCAACACTCATTTTGTTTAGCTGTTTTATCTGAAAATTTGTTTTATGTCTCACTCCATCAGGATTATACTTACCACTTTATGAGTGCAATATGTGAATGGACGGTGGCCTTTGGTTTCATCTTCTTCTTTTTAACATTCATTAGAGATTTTCAGGTTGGTATCTACATATTTTAGCAGTGACTAAGTGCTATGAATTGTATAACAACAAATGCAATGGGAAATTAACATTCTTTACCTCAGGTAGATGCATCAAAGCTATATAGTGTCACAATACAGAAATAAATTTTACCAATCACAGAACTGATTTCTGTCTACATAATGAATATTATCCCCCTTGATTTCAGATTTGGTTTGATAGTTCAGTGTGTCTGTTCTTGAAAACTAAAAGCTGTCAATTAATATGTTCTTATTTACCAACCTTTTTGTAGAAAGAGTCTCTCTAAAAGTGACATAATAACAAAATAAATGATGCAACTAAAACTGCATTTCTTTCTACCCGAGGGATTTTATATAATAATCCAAAGCATTTCAACCATTGATGTTTCCCTTCTTTTTAAAAACTACACATTTTGCTATATGTTTCCTCACAGTGAAAAGAACATGAAATATTTTTTGTAAAAGTACTGACACAAAAGCCTTCTGGTTTGGGTAGCTGGATTCAGAGATAACATATATTTTGCTAACCAATAGCAAACATTTCTATGTCTGTTTAGTTTTGACTTAGTACTGAATAGACCATGACTGTAGGACATTTCCTTAACTAAAAAAAAAAATTAAATTAAAAAGAATAAAATAAAAAAGCTAGGTTCAGAAGTAAAAAACACTGCTTTTGGAAAACAAGGTAGTTGTTGAAAATTACACAACACATGATCTTAAAGGTATATAATTGCCTTCTAAAACTGACAGAATTGTTGAAGTACCTTTCAGAAATTTATGCATCATTTAATGCATAATTTTTGGAGGGAGGTATTTATTGCTACTCCGTCACTCTCTGATGTCTGTGCATATGATGGCATCTTCTATCAAAGTTCAGACTCTTCCCTTGGAGATAGAGATTTGCTGGACAATGCAGTAGTTCTCAGAATATTTATCAACAATCCTTAGTTGATAATTCTCCTTTGTTGAAAGGAGAATTCATTCAAGCATTGAAAGTTTAACTAAATATAAATACTGTGAATGTAACAAATAAGAGAAGGTGATGAAATTAAACGAAATGGAAATGCAGACATTTTAAATTACAGGCTATAAAATAGCATGAAATACAATGTTAGTGTCTGACAACGACAGAAAGATTTTTTCAGATTCTACCCTCTTTTTGTCCTAACCAGTGCTCAGAGAAAACTAAACTACTAATTTAGTAAAAAACCCTTGCCATACTCCAAGAAAAAGAAGAAATTTTTTTTAAATTTTCCACAGTATTTATTTCACTTTAATACATTTCTCTTTCAGTTTGTTTCATCTCCTTGCACTTTATATTGCAGAACTGTAAAATTAACTTCTCTTAAGCTGGTCTTGCATTATTTTTCTTTTAGGGATTTTCTATAAGGATATCAACAGAAATACATGAAGACTCCTGATAGTAAAAACCAATATTTTATATCTATGAATATTCTAGGTTTCTTTTGACTTATAGAAAACGTGGCACAGGGACAGGGATCGATAAGGTTGTATTGAGAACCCATGCCATTAACTCTGCAACAGCAACCACTAAAAGATTTTAAAATCTCACAGCAAAGTTCCTGCTGTCTTTTTGCAATATTTTGTAATTTTATATGGTTTGGTACATTAAATATACTGTCATAAAAGCAATATCTAGAAGCACTGGAAAATCATTCAAGGACTTGATCTGCTCAGCTATTCCATTTTGGACATATCTGTACTTTTTAATTTGCTGTAGTGTGATTAGTAGCATTAGTTTTAAACTTGAGAATGTACATTTTGCAAAGAGGGGAGTGTAAAGGCAACGGAAATCACTAGGACTGAATTCTTACTCTGTTAAGTTGCAAGGGCTGTAGAGGATGGTGAGAGCAAGAATGGGCATCTTTGTTTCAAGGCTAGAAATTTGAAATTAGTAGGTGGCAACACTGTGTATTTCTGACACTGGGCACTGTAATGCAAATGCAAATCCTGAGAGAAATTTAAACTATATTGCTTGAATAATGTTATCTAATCATTACTGCAATACAGGTTGCAAAAAACCACCCCTTTCTTCCTTTTATGCACTGATGGCTGTAGGAAACATAAAACAGAATTGGGAATAGAAAGTGAATTACATTCAAGTGTTACATACTAAAGAGAAATCTTATTGCAATTTGCTTAATATAAAGCAAAATTTTCCAGCCTGTGTTTTAATCTACAATGGAGTGAAGAAGGTCTCAAAAAAAGTCCTTGGGAATGAACAGAAAATAAGAAGAGGCACCAGCAGTTTTCAGGTGTTTAGAAATAATATATGAATATTATATATATAAAACTGAATTAAAAACAAACCTGGAGAGCATCTGTAGTAAAGATATTTGCTACTATAGAGTTACTTCTGTAATGAAAGACTTGGAAAGGAACTAATTGAGAAGTCAGATGTTACAAATATCTGCAGACAAATGTTCTTTCATGGACTGATTCACCACCTCCATTCAGTGCATTAACATCTTGGCCGTCAATTAAGTTCTCTGAAAATTACATTTTCCACACTCTATCACAGGTTATGCAGAAATATCGATGAGTTTCAGTTGCTAATACCTACAAGATAAAACTAATGTGTGTTTTGGGGAGTGATGTCTTAAGATTAGTCCTCTGTTGATATTTCTTTTAATATGTATTTTAAACTGTAATAAATACAGCTGTTTCACAAATTAAAGAGTTGATGTTTTCTTTATGAGTTCTTCCAGATAAAAACAAAGAAGTGTTTTTCACTGGCAGATTTGCTTTCCATTGTATCCAGGTTATCTTGCAGAGGTTCATAGCTACAACCAAGTTAAAAATCAAATCTAGTACTGACTACGTGAAGGACCTGTGTCTTGCTGATTTGGTGTCCTGGAAGGGACACACATTGATTCAAATGAAGATCATAAAGAAAATGTATATTGACCACAAAAAGGGACATCATGTTATTTTCAAGGTCCTGTTAAGAAAAGACCATATTTCTCAGTGCATTGTGTACTATTCTTTTACTGCTTTTTATAGATTTTATAGACTAAAGTATAAGAAGCTTGAAGTTGTTATTTCAAGTGATAGCCAACCTTTACAGTGATTACAGTATCCTAATGAAAAAAAATTTAGAGAAAGTGGCTGAATCAAGACCACCTTGTTCCCTGAAGTAAACATGCAAATTCAAGTACTGAATGAAAACTTTGCCATTTTTCTGCGCTTTATTGTGATACATTTTAATATAAGTTACATTCATGACCAAAAGAATGCACCAAGAGTGCACCTTTTATGAAATCTGTTAGGTCTAAGACCTCAACATTCATTGCCATGCAGATAGAGGCAATGGATTATTGCCTTTTTATTTGTACAGTGAACAACTATAGAAAACACTTTGGTTATTCTCTGGCTCCAGGCAGATTTTCAGTCAACAACTTAGATTTTTTTTTCAGTTAAAATGTCAGTTGACAAGTTGCAAGCAATTCCCAAAATAATATTCCAGCAAGGTATAATTTAGCTGTGGCTGACTCTTGTTAAATACTGCACTTTAATTTTTCACAAGCAAGTGATCTCTAGAGGTTAGCACAGATAATGTCACAGTGCATTTCTGTTGCTTTGCTACAGGCCCTTTTTTCTATATTTTCATATTTCTTAGCAACAAGAAATAGGCGTTTTTTTTCTTGGAAGCTGTGCTAGAAATATTTTCATCATCTACTCTGCATGATTTTCTCTATTTGTCAGCCCATCAGGAGTGACTGAGAAATTCCTTTTGCATAAACTACAGTAAATCACATGACAGTTGCTATTACTTTTAGTGGTTTTGCTAAATCATTCTTCTGCTTCCAAAAGTGAAAAACTTCATTCTTCTAGGTTGTGCAGCTTGATCTGCTGCTGAAATATCACCATTGTGGTCTCTGTCAGCATTCTAGATCATGTAAGGGTGAAACTCTATTTAAACTCAAAATACCTAAAACCCCCTTTGTCTTAGGACACTGTTGCTTGCACTGCTTTTACTTCCAGTATGCACTGAGCCAGTGATGACCTTATCACTGGCTTTCCTCATAAGGCATTCTAAACTTTAATTTCTGGTCTGCTCAGTTTGCATACTGCCTTACCTGAGACAGTAGAATATGTTTGACAGCAGTACAATAATCTTGATGGCAAGGGATTTATTGCTTGCTCTTAATACTGGTAGAAAAAGTTCCAAGAAGATTAGAGGGATTATGGTAACATGTCAGTGAATTTTGGACATTCCAGTATGAAGTTTGTAAAGGTGTTCAAGAGCTTGGTATTTTAAACTCCTCTGTAAATACATTCTTAGTCTCAATATTGACCACATTTTCACAAGCCTTCAGGCTTTAGAGTGTCTGCTTGAAGACTGCAGAGTGTCTGGATTTGGTTCGCAGTGGTTAACAATGTCCACTGGAAATATTCTCTCTGGAAGAGGCTGGAAGAGCTGCTCTCCTCCAAGAAACAGTGCAAGGCAGCATGGTGCTTCTACTATAAGAAGAGATAATGTTTGTTTCCTTGGAAGACGAGCTTATGTCCATTTATCTGGAAGAAATGTGGGGAAGTAGCAGTAGGCTTTAATTTATAAGTTCTCAGTAGCTTTGACTAAAAACTGTCACAGCTGGGTCTGTTTCACTGCACTTGTGTGTGTGCCAGTGCCCATATGGTCACATGTGCAGGCACAAACAGTACTGGCATGATGATGCCTGGCAGTGGTCAGAGTCCTGCATGTTGCTGCAATACACTGAAATAATAATATATACTGTATTTTATAAACAACAGCAGTGATTGAATGAGCTTTGCTGTATTTTGGATAGGTACTGTAATGCAGAAAGAACATTTCTCTCATTTTAAGGAGAAAACAGGCAAGTCCTACATGTGGTATTTTTCCCTGTACACAATAGATGGCACTAGCAGACCACATGATTTGGGTTTATTTCCCACGTTCAGGCAAGCAAGCACAGTAGTTTTGTAGGTAGCTTTAGCTGATTTTAATAGCTGTCTGGAGGCCCAGTCAAATGAGTTCTGTATTGAGCCTTTATGGAAAAAAAGTCAGATCTAAGTTTTGTTGCATCCCTTCCTGCCTTCATCTAAGTAAATATGCTTTTCTACTGCAACACGCAGTCTCATAGCAACTTCAATTTTAAATTAATTTGTGTAAGTCAAAGGAGCCACTTGCTGCAGTTATCACTAGCACAAACTGACATCCAGCTCTCATCACTACACCATATCTCTTGGGAAGATTTTCCCACCCTATTACAAAGAAGGTACATTTTACTCAGTTGCTTCAATAAAATCCTGTCAGTTTGCAGTGGAATTAGAAGACAATATAGACCTTATTTTCATGAGACAATAATATAGAAAGAATAAGATTTTAACATTTCAAAACTGCAGCCAGTCTGCACCCAGAAAAAGTTGACATGCCAGGTTGTAAAAAAATGCAAAGGTAGCTGCTGTATCTATTTAAAAATGCACTTTGTATGTATAATGTCTTTTTTTCAGTTATCTTCTTGCCTAACAAAACAGTTAGCATTGTCTTCTATGAAGTGCAGCAATAATCCATTCTGAACATTAAATAATCTGAACATTATTTTACCTGTAATGATAAAAGTTCAGCATTTGCAGTCCTAAATAAACTATGCTGAGCAGCAAGAATGTTTCTCCTGAAACTCCCACTGTTGCATGGATTTTTAAAAAATAAATATAGTAAAAGAACAATTGGTTCATTATTGTTCATTATTGATAGACATCTTTAGCATGATAGAACTTCCTCACTCCGCACACTCCCAACACACAATCGTAAAATTCATTAGAGGTACATTTCAAAGAAGGTTTCTCTGATGAACATTTAGACTTTCATCATAAGACCTCCAGGAACATTCTCTGCAGCTCTGTTTTTATTAGAGATATTAGCAGCTGATGGATCTCCATGCAAAGAGGTGTCTTTCCTTCCTCTTATACTGCATCAAGTGGCTAAAATGTATTAGATGGTTTGCAGGGAGGTTTTTCTTCTGGTTTGAATTATTCAAGAGGATTTTTTGATAATAAAATAATTTGGGGAGGTTTTTTTTTTCCTTTAAAAATTATAAATAGAATTTTGTGCTCATTTGAACTTTCAGTAGAATTACACATCAAATCTTGTCTACTACTTAGAAAGGATTTTGACATAGATCTTGCTCTTTCTTCAGGCAAAAATGTAATGTTCAGAAATTTGTCCTGATGAAATATCCATCTTTTCTTACAGAGATCTATTTAGCCTTTGAGGATCCAAATTCAATAGGAGATAAAAACCTTCACTTGAAGGAAAAGTGACCTTCTTGCCTTTAATCAACTAAAATCAGATTCCAAGCCTTCTACCGGCTTTAACTGTTAATACTTCTTGCTCTGCTCAGGAAGCGCATATGCTGTTCGTAGAGTCTCAGGATGTTTCCTGGATAGATTCTGGTGTCAGCAGAATAATCTCAGGGATGAATTTGGAAAACAAGTTATCTCCCTGTAGGCAGTTTGAGGGAGACATCAAGCTCTAAGACTCTGCTTGTTCTGCCTCTGCTCCTTAAACCCAACTTGTTTTCTTAGTGAAGAAACAGAGTTCAGAGTGAAGTATTTAGACCTGAAGTCTCAGAACCAATACCACAAATACAACAGGATGCAGTTCTGATTAAGCCTCTAATGACATTTAATTTGAAATTCAGTGCAACTGTGTATGAAGATGACACTGTGGCAAGATCTGAGACAACAACAACCTCCTCAAGTAGCTGTAACAGTCTTAGAAACAACTGAGGAAGCAGGAGCCAAGCTTCAGCAAGCACTTGTTTTCTCAGGAGTGTGGAAGCTTTCCATTGGCTTGGCTTCCTCTGGGTTTTGGGGGCATAGAGATGGCGCCATTTCTTATTTCTCCCTTTGTCCTCTGTCCTTCTGTGTTACATAATACTCAATTCACACAAATTGTGCTGGCAAACAGCTCTCCTAGTATGTTAGTGTTAGGATGTGGTTTCTGTGATTCTGTTCCAGAAATCATCTTTCTTCATGACAGTCAACAAATTAGCCTTACTTTCCTTCATTTTGTGGTTTCAATCTGATGTCTGGGGAATTTGAACGTATGCAGGTAGTAAGTCATGGGTGCTCTCTGACCTGACTGCAGACCAAAATCAACTCTCAACCGAGATCCTGCCTACAGCTGGCATGGCTGGTTAGCTTAAAAGTGTTTAAACCAAATATTTGGGGTAATTATAGTATTATAGCAGATTTTAAAGGGTGATTGCCATTGCTGTCAAAGGGTGAAGTTGACATTTTTTCAGTACCCCTCCTTGCCAAACAGCTTTAAAATTTGAACACTATTATTGTATTAGGATAGTTCTTTAGTCTTCAACTGAATTTAAAACATGCTTACTGTTTAGGGTAGGCAATACAAAATCCTGATCACTACTTTCCTGGAATTTCAACCAAAAGGAATGGTACAACATTATATAATCATGTTTTTTAAAAATCAACTTGCAGTTTTACATGGCATCTTGTGTCTGCTCGTAGCAGCCAGAACTGAGCGTTGCCATTGAAAACAGAGAGTCATGGCAGCATATTCACTCCAAAAATACCTTCTGGTTGCAAAAATATTTAACAATGTTAAGACTAAAGAGGAGTGAGAGGAAACTAAAGAAAGACAGGATTGGAAACTGCTCATTGCACTGTCAGATAAAAATTCACCATGGAAAAAAGCATAAACAGACAAATAAAAAACAATTTCTGGAGTAAAAATGCAATCCAGCAGATCACTGAGTCTTCTTGAGTAGGGGTTGAAGGATGAACAGAGGTTGACCCTCAAACCACCCATTTAAATTCAATGAGCAGAAGGCACTGGGCATCAGGCGTCCAGCTCGGGGCTGGGAACAGATAAGTCTCTCATGGATTTCTAGGAAGAGCAGAAACTCTAGGCATACCTCTTTTGGAAAAGAGGTTTTGGAAAAACAGAAGTCTCAGAAACCGAAATCCTAGCAATCGCATGGGTAGGTTGCTGAAACCATCCCATAAATCACAGTTGCAGTTAAACAGCAAGGCAAATGGGGAATTAGTGATGTCTTTTCTTCAAGGGGAGCTGGAGATGGGTCTTCATCTGGATCACCAGAGTGTGTGACTGTGTTTCAGAACCAGCAGTTCCCGAGGGCTTGGGGCAGTTTTGGCAGTTACTCTCAAGGCACACAGAAACAGATCTAAAGACTGGAAGCTGAGAGAATGGATAAGAAAGAGAGGAGTCCCTGTATAGGAAAAGAGGAGAAGGAAAAGGTAGGAGTTTGACTCAAAGTCTGTGGAAATGAGCATGCCACTTATCACTGGCCTCAGTGGAAATAAAGAAACATAGAAAGACTCCCTTATTACCCTGTAAAGAATTACATTAAATGACATCAAATTACACAGAGGAAACAAGGAAACACTTTTCCTCCATTTTCTGGATACTAAAGGAGCAATACCTCAATAGGCTTTTTAGAAGCAAAGTTATTTTGAAACTGCAGTCCCAGGACCTGAAGAAGAGGTTCTTGCTCACAGATTGCAGCAGGAGGAGTTCCCCTTTCTGTGGATTTTCAGTGTAGAATTTGGGTAACAGGAGGTTGTGCTTGCATGTAAAGATCCCCACATAGCCTCTGGTGGGAAGACACCAGATTGTATGGCAGTCCCACACAGGGGAACACAGGGGCATTTTTTTGCCAGCAAAATTACAGACTAGAAGAGGAACAGTGTCTCTGTAATGAAACACTGAGGAGTGAGCTACATGAGATGGTTGTGGCAATCTTCTTTTGTCTCCAGTGTTATGTAGGACACTCTGAGAAGGGTGTCACTGTGGGTGCAAGGAGGGTTTGCTTGACTGAGATGGGTTCTCCATTCCCAGCAGCTAAGTGATGGCTGAAATACATCTCAAAGAAGCATGGGAAGACTGAAACCTAAGTGAGGAGCCCTGTGCTCATCACTGAAATTAAAAAAAAAAGAAAAAAAGAAAAACGGTGAAATTGGAAATATGACAGATGCAGAGCTACAAACTTCTGGTCAGTCTAATGGACCATACCAGTCTGGGGAGACATAAAGGGAAGAGAACTATGCTGATGCAACTGGAAGAGCCTCAAGCTAAATGATCATCCGACAAATAATACGTAATGTGGTCTTAAAACATCTGTTGATGATCAGGAGGACAGAGACTCCAGAAGAAAAGAGTGAAGATGGTTTTTCTTACCAGTGTTTATAGTGGCCTGCATTAGGATCAATCAAATGTGCAGTGGTACTTCATCCAACCAAGCCTGTGGAATTAGTGCTCATCTACTAAATACTCCACACAGGAGACAGTTCTGTTGGTCCACTGCTAAACCATTGTTTAATACTGCTAATATGAACTCATTCCTTAGCATATGTATGTTTCTGCTCTTATGATTTCTTTTTTGGGTTGTTGCAAATTTTCAGTATAATTTTCTTTAAACAAGAGAACACATTATTCAGAAAGTGCCAAACAACATCTTTATAATTATTATGAAATCTCCTATAGAGCGTTTCCTGTTAATTTTCATAGTGTTTTGAAGAAAATTCTTTTGAAGGCTTTTATAGGCTCTTGTCCAACATATCTGGGGAGTCTGTTTTTCAACATCTAGTTTTACTCTTCAGCGTTTATTTGTGGCCACTTTAGTGACTTTAACTTCCCAGGATTGCAAAATATTTTTAACCACCTTACTGATCTTAGATTTGCACAAATTTGGACAAAGGCCAGCTGATTCACTAGTAATTAAAGCAAAATCACAAAACTTGTTCCTAAAACAACTCCATTTACTGCTGGTGTTCTGCCTTGCAATGCTGTGTGTGAAGAGGCACACAGAGCTAGCTTTGTTTGGGCTGCCTACAGCTACACCAGATACACTTTGTGCAGGGTACAGGAAGGAAGCTATAGAGGCTGAAGTTCACAGCAGACATTGCAAACAGGACATGAATTCCAGTGCAAGTTCCTTTCAGAAACCTTTTTTGTCGCCTTTTCTCTTTGCTATTTTTTAAATTTTGTTTTTATACCTGCTTATTTTTAAAGAATTCCAGTTGGTGTGATCTTCTTCCCCACCTCCTTAACTACAAGTCCTTCTCAGGGCTGCAGTGTCAGATCTAAAACAGACTGGAATGATTTAGGCTTCTGGTTCTTCCTGGCTGCTTACAAAAAGTAGCTGGTGACTTCTGGTATCTGTATTTACCATGATGAGAGCAACTGTTTTTGCAATGAATCCTCTTAAATTTGAAATACAAATCCAGTCACACTGTGAAGTGTCCATTCCATTGAGATCATGTCATGTTTGCTGCTGCTTTTGATTCTACATATTGTTCATGGTAATTCTTCTGCTGGTGCAGTAAAAACTGGCTCTCTGCCCCCTAACTCTGCCCAGAACACACTTCTTTGTTTTTTTACATCTTTACAGCTCATTGTTTCTTTACATCTACTTCCACACGGGGACAGTGCTGTTTCAAATAGGGCAGGAATGGCTAAGCCCAACATCGTACTGCCCAGGTTCCCTCAAGACAGTGTGTCTTTCTGCAGATCATATTGCAGCTGACATCTGGCATCCCACACAGAGAGAGAAAGGATTCTTTGGGTGAAATGTTCTCATTCAGTAAATACTTAAAGCAGCTAGAAGTTGGAAGTATATGAGGGATCTCCTGCTAAATAGGACATTTGTCTGTAGGATATTCCAAAAGAAGGTCCTAGGAAGGAAAATTATGAAGTGAGAAATTATTTGTCTTAAGGCTGAATTGTTCAAAAAACAAGTACTGTTATTAGTTTTGAATTAGCTCCTCTGATGTTACATCAAGCATTAGCCTTCTTTTAGCACAAAAACTGAGGTTGTTTCTTAACTTTCTGGAACAAGCCATGAATTCCTGAATTCCATTGTTTTTCAGAGGCTGTGGTTTGATTCCCAGAACCAAAATGAATCTGATGCTTGAGCTGGCATATACCCTTAAAGCATTCCTAGATCAGGGTTCTGAAAAGAGAGGCTTTGCTTTCAAAACCTCTTCCCCATTAATGGGTTCCTTATGAGTGATAATGGTGCAATTATGAGACATGGAGAACCAGACTGAGCAGTTGCCCTTTTCATGCTGATCGGAGGGGAAGGAGTAGACATTGGGGGTGCTCAAATTTGGCCTAAGGAGGAAAACAAAATCTCCTAACCAAGCTACATGGCATCTGCTATGTTAAGAAGGCTGTTTACAAGAGGACTCATTTAACAACATCGAAGTCCTGTGGAATCTTTCTGTGCTGCTTGAACTTAAACCACAGTTTAAGTTCCTGTCATGCTCCTGTCATGCTCCTGTCATGCTTATCTGCTTAATGCCTTTGAGGGACATCTGCAGAACAAAGCTTACTGGTTTTGGTTGACAGCAACTTGTGAGGCAGGCAATCAGGGGTTACCAACACTAGTTCTATCTACTGACTACTGGAATACTCAGTGCACAATCGTTGCTGGTGGGGCTGGGCTGTGTAATTTCTGTTTTCTGTTCATCATCACCTGTCAAGAAGTTGAATGCACTCATGAAAATTTGGCTCCAGTTGCACAAATATATGTGGGCTTATCATTGCCCCTACACATGTTTGAACAACTGGCCATGAGTTCTGTGCACTGCTGTGAAACACAAATGAAAAACGAGCTTCTCCTGGAAAGAATGAACTACCTCTACTATACAATGACATAATAGCAAGGGTATCACAGAGATCAGCTTGGTTGGCACCATGTCCCTGGGCAATTCACCCCGACACACTGGGTTAATTAGCAGATTACAACTGCCACTTCATTTATCATTGTTTTCAATCTCTTATCCAGAAATGGTGCTCCATGTACAGCAAGACCAATAACAAGTACTCATGTGCAAGAAGACCCAGAGCCAAAGTTAAAATAAGTTTTGTGCTCATTTACACTCTGCCAGAAGCTTCTCTAAAGATCTTGCTGATACTTTCATGGCAACAGTGTTGAAATGCCCAGCAGAGCTGACAGGCTGGGGGCTTAGCATTCATAAGGCTGCAAATGTAGAAGCCTGGGACAGCTCTCTTTGTCAGTCCAGCCTGTATACATGACTCCTTATTTGACCTGGCTCTTGGAGCAGTGTCAAAATACATATCTTACCTCATAGGTGCCTATCAGAACTACCTAAGTATGAATGGAAAATTTCAAAGGTATCCTTTATAGTGATTGGTACCGCTCCATCAGATGTTATCTAATTAGTAGAAGCTTGTCTTGGTTTCATGAAATAAAATCTCCAAAAGGTTGCTTTCTCCCCTTTTTTTAATTTTTCTTTTTAATATCAGTCTTGTGCTTAAAATTATACTGATATAAAACTAGAACAGATAACTAGAACAGAAAACTAGAGAACAGATAGCCAGAATCCAGTGTTCGTCAGCGTTGACGGCAAAACCAAACTCCACAGACATACACTGCAATTATATAAGAGTGGGAAAATTCTTTCATGTGCCTGGATGAAAATTGCTAGTTCCTGTCTTCTGAAGCTATTTGGGGCAGCAAGGCTTCAATAGTCTCGTGGCAAAAGCCCTGGAAGGCTGCTAAGCTGATGGGCTTCAAAGCTCTTGCGTTGTTTTTAGGGAGCATCCTGAAGAGTAGAGCTGCCTTTCTCTCTTACCCAGCACTTAAACTCCCTTGCAGTCTCAGAACAGTCATGAGGCACAGATATTCCCTGTGAAGAGAGTAACTAATGTCCTCATTCATAAAACATCTTGCAGTCCTGTTGCACAAGGGTGGAAGTAGCAGTGAAAAAAATCTCTCTGGTTGTTGTATGTAATCCAATGCCATTCAGTGCCAAACCTTCTGTCCTTGTCACAAAGAAGCAAAAAAAGGGAGATGACAAACTTTTCTTATGAAAATCTGCACCGTCAGCCACCAGCATTTAATTACCCTAGAATAGAAAAGTACTGCATGAGACTTACTAATAAAGCCAAGGCAAGTCTTCCCAGTGAATGAGGGAGTTTTTCTGGGGTGAAAACACAAGACTACACCTCATGAGACAAAAGAGCAAAGATGTCTTTACAGGAATCACTTTGGGCTTTTTGAGGAACAAATGGCATCAATCTGGGCAGAAAAGTCCATTAATTCTAGTGAATACACCTAAACCCAAGAACTTTTCTGGACACAGGCCAACCAAATGAAGAAAATCAAACTATAAACTCTGTGAACTTTATATGATGCTGAGATTTGTTTATTTATAATTAAATGGAGAAAAAAGAGTCAGGAGCACCTATCTTGTAACATGAACTTCAAAGCGCAAAATAAATATAAAGCTAAGAAGCAGTCAGGCCCAGGAATCCAAAACAAAGTTTCTTCAAAACGTGAGCAGAGGCACAGCTGTCACAATGCTGAGTTGGCATTCTTCAGGTTTCAAAGGAAAGTCAAGCTCATCAATATTTCCATATCCAAGTAAATCCATACCTAGTCTTAGCTGCAGACACTGCTCTCATTCACCAGAGAAAAACACAGAATGTGAGTTGTACTTAGAGTTAAAAAAAAAAACAACAAAACCAAATCAGCCAAATGTGAGTAATTGCACAGTGATATCATATTATATCTATCTATCTACCTATCTATCTATCTATCTATCTGTCTGTCTGGTCTGACAAGCCCCTGTCCTGGCAGGAAGCCCTTGTTTAGATAAAGGGAACTGCGGAATCTCCAGATGTAGGGTCTGACGGGCCCCTGCCCTGGCAGGGAGGCCTGGAGATAAGGAGGTCAAACGATAACCCTGCAGGTCCCTCTTGGGGAAAGAGCGAGCCTTTTAGGTTACGGCGAGAAAAGACAGACCCATGATCCTCTAGGAAACTGTATGTAAAATACCCTAATACCCATTGGTTTCTCACCCTTTCACACCCACCTCTGTACCCCCATAAAAGAGACCCCTCTGCCCTGAGTCGGGAGAGGATTCGTCTCTGGTCACCCCTTCGTGGAAGATGGAAGAATAAAGCTGCTTCTGCGGAACCACCAGAAGGACCTCTCCTCTCTCTATCCAGGCCTGGTCAGGGGAGTTTGCCTTGCAGAGCAGAGCTGAAATCACTGCTGAATCACTAAGAGCTGATGGCTACTGAGCCAGGCACCTCTGCAGGCAACCCCGGCCGACGGCTGAGAGAAGCCACGACCCCCTGGGAGACGGTTCCTCACGGGATCACCTCTCCGGGTCTGCTATGGCTTCTTGGGTCTGAGCTTCAGACCCCATCCAGCACGGGCCGGGAGAAACCCCCCGAGCATTACTACTTTATCTATCTATCTGTCTATCTATCTATCTATCTATCTATCTGTTATATAGAAACCAACTAGGGCTTAAAAGTTGTCATAATTTCAGTTATGATCTGGAAAAGTGATTGCCAAGGAGAGTTTGTGAACCACCAGTCATCCACAGCAATCCTCAGAACAACTGATGGTCCATGCTCCTGACAGACAAAATCTGCAGGTTGGCAATAATTCATTACTTTAACTTTCAACATTATTACTGACTTGAAATATTTTTTCTCTCAATCATAAAAGCAAATTTTTTTTCTACTGTCAGTTAAGTATTTCACTGAGTTTGAGCCACAGAATGCAGTTTAGGAAGCACTTTTTTTGTCCTTACTCTGTAATTTACTATTGCAAATTGCCTGCAGAAAACTTAGAAATAAGACAAGTTTTTCATGGATGACTAATGCTTTACCTGGAGAAAACAGGCTTTATTTTGCACTGTGTATGTAATTTCTTTTTAAAAACTGGTGAAAGTCTACATGGTGTATTTCTAAAATGCTAATATGCTGACAGATCAGTAAATACAGAAGCTGAGAGATGAGAATTTGAGTGATTCACTCCATTTAACTGGAAAGAGAATTTGCTCCCTCAATCCTTGCCTCTTTGAAATTAGAGGTCAGTGGGGTTACTTTCCACAGGCTTGCTGACACATGAAGAAGGACAGGTGTTTCCCTGTCTGGCCAGACTAACAGCGGCAGGAAGGATGGAACCATGCTACATTGACTTTATCTTAGTTCACCAAAACAAGGTTCCAGCTGCAGTTTTGAAGAAGCAGAAAATTTGAATGGCCATTGGCAGCAGCAGCTAATGAGAAGCAGAACAGAGAGCAGCCTGCTGTGAGATGGATGGATGGATGGATGGATGGATGGATGGATGGATGGATGGATGGATGGATGGATGGATGGATGGATGGATACATGGGGCTGTCTCCAGTGGGCTACCATAAAACTGTAGCTGGAATGGACACCTGTGAGCTTCCAGCTGTCAGAAAGTTTCATGCCACTTGTGAAAGCTGAGCATAGGAAGGACAGAATCCCAAAGAGAATCCACTCTTGGGCACTATCAAAAAAAAGCCAGTCTTCCTTACTGCTGCCTTCATCCTCACTTCAGTTCATCACTCTGGCAGTCTTAGCATGGGACGCTATTGTAGTGCAAGACTTGGCATTAATTCTTCTCTAAGCTCCCGTTCTTGTTCCTTGTTGCTGTTTCCAGTGTCTTCCTGACAACACTTAGCTCAGTTAAGCAGCACAACTGCTCTATAAATCTCAGGTACAGCTCTGTTGTCTGCAAGTTGGAGCAAATAGCAGCTCAAAATCTGGCAACTCCCTGCAGCCTGCCTGCAGGAGGACTCCAACTTTTTCTCCTGCCTTTGGTGGATTAAAATCAGTGGGAGGTAATTATTGTTATTTTTAGCAGAAAGCTAAAGTACAGGAACCATAAACTGGCTGGAAAAGTCTGAAATGTGGAAAATCTGAAATTGTACAAAGGTTTGTTTCCAGTCCTCAGTTATTATCATAAAGCAGCAAAATCAGATTCTCTATCATTCAAGTTTTCTTTCTGAGTCGTCTGCCACATTTCTGCTGGCATCTCTCAGCACATGTGTCCTCGATCCAGGGTTTGTATCTCTGATTCAAACAGTAACAAAGGAATTAAAGTATTCCAAATTTGAATTAGTTTGGATTGAATGTGAATTTTTGAGTACTTCTGGACAGATTGCCTTTTAAAAGAAGCAACATAGAAGCAATAAAAAAAGACATACACTCCCGCTCCCCACCTTTTAAATTCAGTTTTCTGCACTGAGGTGGTTGTCTGTCTTCCATCCCACTCCCCCAGTCACCCTGTGAATTTACTCTAGTATTTGTAGCACCACTTTGAGAGTAAGTTCCTTATGATTTTGCTTTGTGGAAAACTACATGCCAGCTTTAAAGCTTCTACAGTAAGTTTTTATTTATGAGTCATTTGTACCAAAACCAGACACTTTTGGAACTGAATGCTGCCCAGTTAGGACATCTAAGGAAAACAAAAATGAAAATGTAATATTAAATCTTTTTAAAGTTCATTATGCTGATGTGACAGCAAGAAAGCCCCTGCCTCACATGATATCTTAGAATTTCATATTTTGTCATATACTCACCTAACTATATTTAAATAAGCAGACAGGGTAATTTCTATTTAGGCAGCATGTCTGCACTTTTGCAACAACTTAGGCATTGTTATACTTGCTATTTTAAAACAGGTGATACCAAGGAAATTTTTGGAGCAGTCATCCTTTGGCCACACATCCACACGTGCTGGTGTAGGACAAAGGTTTGCTCAGCTGGAGCTCATACTTTCTGCTCTGTCCTTACCTGCTGGGGACCTCAAGGAACTTTTATCATGCTGGTGCAGGTTTCTCTTTTACTTTCTGTCTTGACATGATGTGTATACAACCAGAGCAAGTGATGGAAAGAATGAAAGGTTCCTGCCTGCAACATACAAAGTTCCACTTTCTCTTCGAGGCTTTCTCTCCCATGTGGCAAATCATCTTCTATGTAGACAAGAACAGGAATGAACACAATAATCAGGAGAACTTTGTCAATCAGAAATGACTTTCAGTGTGCAGTTCGATCCATCCTCTTGCAAGTACAAGCCTTTTTTTTACTGCAAGGATGCTGGGGAAGTTAATAAGCAGATGTTGCAGATCTTAGACTGATGGTGTTAATAAAGACTAGAAAGACTCACAGCTTTTAAAATAGGGAAAAATCACGTAACATGAATCACACAATACTTCCACCTCTGGCAGTGTCCAAGGCCAGGTTGGATGGGGCTCTCAGCAACCTGGTCTAGTGAAAGGTATCCCCGCCCTCGGCAGGGGCAGTGGAACTAGGTGATCTTAAAGGTTCCTTGCAACCGAGACCATGCCATGATTCTATGACTCGATGATATTTCCTATTTGCATGTTCTAAATATGAGACTAAGTATGGGCTCTCTTGATCATTCAGTTCCTCTTTGGTAATAAAATGCTTCTGGATTAAGTGTGAATTAATCTTGAAAGTTATATATGTAGAATAAATTTGAGTCTCTCTACTCCTATTTTTGAATTTAAGACAGGATTGGGATGAAAAAGAAAGCCAAAACAACTCACAGTATAGCATAAAGAGAATAAAATGCCTCATATCTTCATTAAAACAATATTAGCAGATTTACACAAATATTTCTGACTGACCATAAAGATTTGTAATATTCTAAAGGGAATGTGGCAAAAATAATTGTTTTAAGGTTTCATACAAATCAATTAAACCTCCTTCCAAGTAGCTTTAAGTCTTTCGAAACCAGAAAACTGGTTAAAAAGCTTTTTTTCCAGTGCTTTCAATTAAATCTTTCCATCAAATCTTTCAAACTTACTGAACACAAAATAGCTGCACAAACATAGACGAACATCTTTGCAGTTGTGGAATTCAAGCTACTGCCCCCATAGCGATCAGACAAATGATGCAGAGTCACACTGACAATTGTTTTGGTAGATCTCTGTTTGTGTGCTTTGTTATAAGGGAAACACTAACTTTTCATATCTCCGTGGTTCCACGTAACCAATAAGAGAAAACTTGCTACCATATGGAGCATATGTCACCACTTCTGTGTTTAATTATTTGCTACTATCTTTTTTCCTCATCCGGAATCCAAGTTACTAACAATGTCAGATGGAAAAATACAAGTTTACCGATGGGTGCAACTGAGTTTGCCTCTGAGGAAATGCAGTTCTAACACATTGCCTCAAGTGCTTGCCTATATATTTGGAGATGGCCAAGATACACAATTAATACCATTCAGGCACTCTCCAGACATTTGAAATGGAATAGAATTTTCTTTAATCCTAAATTTGCCCATTTTTCCACTTCACCAGCCAAAAAAATGTGTTTAGAGGATGCATTGTAGTTGCTTGTGGTAATGGTATATTTATCAGGGCATCAGTTGTTGCACCTTTTTACTGCTCTGTCAGAAAAATATTTCCTTTTATTACAATTGGAGTTTTCAGTTTTCTGTCAAGAAACCCTTCCACTATTCAGACAGCCTTTCGGGGTGTACTACTAGTGCCAGAAAATAAAGTTTTACCAGACCTCTTCCCAACATCTAGTTTATACGCATCACTGCCTATTTTTTATTAGGTGTTATTTGGTACCTTTTCCACACTATCCCTCCTCACACAAGAAGAATGAGTCAACTCTTTTCTCTTGGTCTGTGCTGCATATATGTATTAAATTTTAAGCCAAAGCCAAAACCAGCCTTTGAGATCATTCTGCATTTTTTCCCCTAAACGTGCAAGCTGTAAATTTTCAGTTTTAAAGCTACCTGTGCAACAGTATAATCTGAGATTCCTCTGCAAGTGCAGTGCCATTTGTGTTTTAATTTTGCAGTTATGCTCTGTGTTCCTATAGGGAACCTCCCATTTCATGATCATTCCTGGGTGGTGGTGCAGGGCCAGCCATTACTTCCACGATTCCTGTACATTGTGTTCAGATGCTTTTAAGATGAGGGGAGCTCAGCAGAAAATGCTGTAGCAGAAATGGACAGGGAAATCCCTGCACTGGGCTGCTGCATAGCTCCTGTGTGCCTCTCACTCCTGCGGGCTGGGACCTACCAGGGGCACTGTCCTCACCCTGCACAATGGGAAAAATGGGGCTTACATAGATTTTAATGAATGTTGTAAAGTTGTGGTGGGGTTGGACCTCACTGGGAGGAGAAAGACAACTGAGGAGGCCAATCACCAGTCTTGAAATTCATTAAGAAAACCCTCAGGTCTGATTTTCTAGCTTGGCTTCCCCCACACTACAAACATGCTTGGTGATCCCTGTAATGTGCAATGATTCGGTATTCTCTGGACTGGAATGTGAATTACAAAGTCAACTTGACTGCAAACCTGCCTCACCACTATGGATTTCCTGTGATCTGGACTTTTGGTCCAACTTGGATCCAGTGTCTGGACCCTGCCTGCTCTCCTCCAAGGTCTGTGGGACTGTGCTGGCGCTGACCAGCTCTGCTCTTTCCTTGCCACCAGTCCCAGTTCCTGTTTTGCCCTCCCCTCAGGGGAAGGGAACCTGCCCTTGCTGCTCCCTGGCAAAGGCTTTCTCTCTGATCTAAATGTGAGAACACTGAAACCTTTAAAAATTACTATTTTTTAAAAAATACCGGAAAAGCCCTGAATTTTTTCCCCTAACTTTCTCAAGAATGAATTTTGAATCAGAACTTTCAGAAACAAACCATGTCAAGCAGGGCACCTGGTCTGGAATATTTCATTCCAATGGTTGGAAACATGGCAGGTCTAAAAATCTACTCCTAGTGGGTCTGAAATTTTTGCAAATACTTTTCTGGAATTTTGTAGGAAATGGATGCAGGGGGTGAGGAGAAGCACAGAAAGAGGGCACTAGGCAAGTCAATGAGGCATCAAGAAAGAGCTGGAGGAAGCAAAAGGAGAAGGTCAGTCTTTCCAGGAGCTCCAGTCCTTCCTGTGAAAGAAAAATGAACTGAAAACTGACTCAAGCTGCTGCAAACAGCTCAGCTTCACCTCCACAGTGTAAGAGGTGGAAGGAATCTCAAGAGGCACCTTGACCAGTTGCACTCAGAGTTGACGTACTTCTGGGAAGTATGGATGAACGCTCTGGTTCAGGGAGCTAAATATTATTCCTGCTATTGCCATGGGACTGTTTATGCAAATTAATGCCATGCAGAAAGGGTTTAGAAGAAATGAAAACATGACAACTTGTAAGACAAAACACTTACAGGGTAGCAGAAATGAAAGAGACTCCTAAGTAAGACCCCTGAAGTTCAGCCTTTGTTTAATCTCAGTGACTCATTTAACTATGGGGAAAAGAAAGCCTTTGCTCATGATGTATCCTCTGTCTTTTACTGAGAAAGCTTCCATATACAATGCACAAAAATCATAGGGAAACACTGAGAAATAGTAGCACTGGTGTTTCTTATATTTGCAGTCAACTATAAATCCTATAAACTGTAAGTTCGTAAGTATGTCATCTTGGGAATAAAATGGAGCTGACAGTGGTTAAAGCAGCTGTAACTTACCCCTCCCCTCACAGTAGAGAACCAAGAACTGGAGATGTCCCTCCTTGAAAATCAAACATTTTTCAAAAATACTTACTTTACTGTGTCCTGTTCAGCAAATTTTTTGTGATATTTGTTGTTGTTGTTTTGATTTTTTCCCCCCATTTCTTCCCTCCCTTTTCCACATGCAGTACAGACCATTTACAAAGAGAATTACAGGTGGCTTCTTGATAATAATGATCCAGGAGAAGAGGAAAGGAACAGCAGCCCTAGGATGTTTTCTATTTACAAATCCTAACCAAGAGGCTTCTGTTCCGTCTCAAGCAAATTTACAAAGCTGTGTTGTCTTGAAAACAACAACCAAACCACAAAATTATTCTGCTACTACTTTCCCAACATTCACATGAAATAATTCAGATATTGAACACCCTAGTGCTTTGAGTCTTCTTTTTTTATTTTGACTGTGTTTTGTTAAGGAACAATTTTTGTAAGGCTGACCTAACCGTGATTTCTTCTGAGACTCTTGAATGGAACTGCTAGGGAGGAGAAAAGCTTTTATGTGGCTTTGCCTGCCCCATTTCTTCCTTCCTGAGCTAGAACCATCTGATCTTGGCTTGTGCGTAAAGGCAAATAGACCAAAGCTGTAACTGCAGTGTGATGGTATTAGTTATTTTACAGATGGTTTCATCACAATGTACCCCCTTCTTACCAAATCTTGAGTAAAAAACCACTATAAACCAAAGAAAAAACCACTTCAGAGCAAGGTGAGGAGATGCCAGAGAATGGTTTGTGATGGCAGGAATCATGGAGAATATTAATGGGTACTGCCACCACTCCCTGACTTAATGAACTTCAACTGAGTATTGTTAAAGGCTCTTGGGACAGCAGCAAGAGATTTTCTGATCTCTGAAAACACCAAAGAAGCTTACTGGCGGCGGTTTCCATCAAATTACCAGCTGCCATAGTTAAAAACCAAGCCTGTCATAATCTGTTTTGCTAATTCTTCCTTTTTAAAGAAAAAGAGTAGTCCTTGTAGACAAAAACCTCATGTAGGTCACTAAGGTTGCAAAAAATACTGTGTACATGTTGTCATAAAACCAAAGCAAGCAAAACTATTCTGCTGTGAATAGCACGTGGTTACCATTTGTGTACAATTTACTCCAGCTATCAAAACAGGATAACATTTTGCTAAACGGTTCACAGTCATTTTACAAAGAGCACAGATTAGGGGAGGTGCATGTAGGGTTTGCTCTTCTGGTGTCAGCAGTGCTGCTGAAGCTCTGCTCCCTGAGCCTGGGCATCAGGCAAGGTACAGGCTAATTGTATGTGCTGCTCACTGCACTGTCCACTGAGAAGCTGATCCCACTGCAGCCACCCTAACATCTTAAAAGAAAGAAGTGCAATGATTTAATTCCCTGTTTCATTACATTCTTTATGAAAGAAAGAATTTAGAAAGAAGGGTGGGGTCTGGGGTTGACAACACATCATACACTTATTACACAAATTACTTAAGACCAGCAAATGTAATTTGTCTGGAGGATAAACAAGGAAGTATTTTGCATGAAAGAGCTGTTGGAAGTGAAGTGCAGAAGGGGAATGTCTGGTTGCCTGTGGAGGCTGAAGGGAGGCCTGCTTCTAAGCCAAGTTTCAAATATCATCTGTTTTCACTATAACACTATGTAACAAAACAAGCCTCAGTAAAATTTTCATATAAGAGGGGGAGAATTTAATTGCTTTGCTTTTTTCACTGTCATTTCTTCTCTAGTTCAGAAAGATGTTTGAAGGAATTTTGTTTGCTTGGATCTTGAACATAAATAAAGGATGTGCACTGCTTAGGAACAGATGAAGTGTTACAAATTGGAACTGAAAATATAAACATGTTGGGAAGTTAGGAGTGTGCATGTGAGAATGTGTATGCGTGGATGCTTTTCTTTTGTGATGTGAAAGAGCTCATGTAATAAAATCTAAGGGTAAAGACTCTGTCCATAATGAAGTTAAACATCAATGAATGATTCTCCCCAGTTCACTGTGTTTTCGTATGTAAGCTAGAGAAAAAAGATCAAGCAAAACTATTAAGTGAAGACTGGCACTAAAGTGAATTTGCTATGCAAACCTAAAATCAGAAATGCTGTCTATCTTCTAGCCAAGCTGAGGTGTGTGTGTTATTGGAGAAAGGACATGAAATGCCCTGTGTGCACCATGCGACAACTGCTTGCAACTGACAGATACAAAACCTGGAGGGATGAGCAAATGATTGCAGAGCCTAAGCATCTCTTGCATGACAGGGCATTCCTCTTGCCAGGTGACTCCTGTGTGATAAGGAGTCTCCCACAACAAGGATAGATACTGGAAAATGGCCAAAGTATGGCATCCAAAATTGCATGGCTGCTAGCTCAGTTGATTGTGTGACATTATTTGTGGCCCTAGCTTGACGGTGTGCTCAGAGTGTGAATGAAATAGTAGGTGAGCTACCCAGCAAAGACATACTAAAAGCTAACACATACACACAAAACCCACAAACTCTTGACAAAAAGGAAGCCCTTTCAGGGGAAGGTGGGGATCACGGCTCCTGAAGTCAGGTTTTTGGGTCAGCAGAGCCCCTTTCCGTGTCATCTGGCAAACCCTGCTCCTTATCACACTGTCCTAGCAAAGGCATCTGACAAAAGAATCCAGTGTCAAATACTTGGGCAAGATTGAGCAATTCAGTCCCCACGAGAGGTGAGATTAGCAACACAGGGAGCAGCCAGCTGGGGCCTGACAATGGGCAGCTGTGTTTGGTGCTGCTGGTGGCTGAGGCTCATTGCAACGCTGGGACTTCCTGAGGGTAGTAACAGCATGTAATGGAGCGAAGGGATGGATGCCCAGGAGGGACAGGTCCTGGAAAAAACAGCTAGTGCAGGGTGTGCTGATATGTATGACAATACAGACACAATAACTGAAACGGAAAAAAACATTCCTAACAGAAGAAAGACAAATTCGGTTATGCAAAACACTCTGTTTGTACGGCAAAAGGAAAGTTTGTACTCCCACCTGATTTCCTGAGGATTGCCTTACAAAACACCAGCACAGCATGGTCCACTTGTGAGCACAATATAAATAATTCCCAAATAGAACTGTCCTATTGTTCCTGTCCTCTCTGCCAAGGCTTCAGTCACCACAAAAGCATGGCATCTCTCTTGATCCAAGCTGGTCACATTTTGAAATGTTTTTCGGTAACTGTATACTTAGAGCAAGAATTTCAGGGAAATGAACAGAATTTGATTTCCTAGGGAGCGTGAGCATGTGCCTGACTAGCTTTGGTTTCTAAGATGTGAGTTCATGTGGGTACTTCCTGCAGCAGGGCTATAGACCACCCAGTCCTGGGCTCATAAAAAGTTACAGGAGAACCTGGGAAAAGGAAGCCCTGCTTACTATACTTCAGGTTCTGACTGCTGGTCAGACCAGTTGCCACTGGTTATTACCTCACTGGCAATGAATCAGCGTTGTGGTGTTCTGCTGATCAACACACAGCTTGAACAAAGAAAATACAGCTGAGCATCCTATAGTTGAGTTAGGGCTGTAACCAGGGAGGGCTAAAGGCTTCTGTTGAGAGGGCCTAACCTTAGGGGAAAAGCATGAATGGGTACTGGGTAACACCTCTTTGCGGCATGGACCACTCGGGGTATAAGAAGGCTTCAGCTGGAGATGCTTCAGCTCAAATGCTGTTACACCATCTCTTCTTTTTACTTGGTTATTTATTTTTATCAAATCTGTAAGAACCTTGCTCTCTGGGATGCCTTTCTCTGAAAGGCATCCCAGACTGAAACTAGACAACAGGTTCTGAAATTTGAGGGAAACTAAGGACAGATGTGTATAAAGTCATGGTTTTTCCATGGTAAATCAGGCTAAAACACTTCTTACAATTAAAATATGCAGAAAGTATCACAGAGTTAGCCTGTAAAATGCAAGGGCTCAAAAGAGAGCTTGGTTTCAAATATGGTAATACGCCCGATCAACAATGAACAGCAAGGATGTCAGGAGGCAGAAAGAACAGTAACAAAGCCTCACATTTACAACAGAAGAGGAGGCAAATACAAAAGCCAAGTAAGAGGCAAGGAGAAGTTACAGTAGCAAAAATACTACTAATAAACTCCCACTCATATTTGAACTGAATTCAGCTGTTTTGAAATTATGTTCTTGATGTACGCTTTTGTGCAGGCAGGAAAGCTTTTGACATCAGTTCCCTAAACTACAACAAACACATGATAAAGCATTATGAACTATTTTTCACCTAATCCATTTTTACAAAAATACTGGTTGTCCCCTGAGGGAAAAACAAGTAATGAAACAGCTACAGAAAAGACAACTTATTTTCTCTGTTCATTTGCCTTCCTACTTATGATCTGCTTTTAAAGTAGGTGAACTGGATCCTGAAGACCAAAGGATCATCTCAGCACAGAGAAGAGTTCTTTTTCATAGAGTTGTTGGGAAGTAGTAAAGAGAAATCAATACCGCAAGATGTTCGCTGTGAACAGTTTGGCTCTCACTTGGGAAGGATTCCCCATGTTCTGGAAATGCAGTGCAGACTATGCTACAGGAAATCACACCATGATTATGCAACCTGCTGGGAGCATGGAGTCAACTGAATGCTAGAGATCGTTTGTTCAAAAAGAAAAAGGATAATCACAGTTCTTAGGAGATCTGTTATTTAAAATGGGCCTTGGAAGTTTATTTCCACTGTCCAGCTCTTCATAGAGGCTTGACTCACACGCACTCAACTTCTCACCACTCCAAGTGACTTAAAGGATGAGGTTTATCAAACAGTGGATGGTAATCACCTATAAAAAGAACTGCTCACATAAATGTAAAGAATTACTCTCAGATCCCTTTGTTCTGCCCTGTATTTTCAGCACTCAGATACATGCTCTTTCAAGTAAAAGACTGGCCTAGCTTTCACTTTACTACAGCTTCTGATTCTACAGACCAGGGCAGAGGGCAATAATGAAGCCCAGGAAGAATATACAAAAGCTTGAGAGGAAAAGAGTGAATTATCGAAACAAGACAATACTATTATTTACTGTTTCATTCCTTTAGGAAGAGGGCACCAGTTTTGAAGTCTGAAGCAAGGAAAACCAACTGTCTGCAAAGTGTGTTTTTTCAGAATTTTCCTTTCCACCCATTAACCTGAAAATGGGAAATATACTGAATGAGAAAATAATCAATTAGTTTAAGGTCAAGACACAGCCCTGACTTATTTTTTAAAAAAAAGAAGCAAATAAAATGGAGTGCTTTGTGCTACATCTGTCTTCACCAAACAACATGCATCTTAATTTATGGCGATTCAGACTTGTTTCTTCAGAACGTGACACACCCTATACTAAGCGTGTTTCTGTCACTCATTTTTTTGTACAGCATGAGGAATATTATTTGAATTTTCTGGGTAGTTACCCTTATCCATGGAACTCCCCTAAAACAGTATTGTATTAGCAAAGTCAGTGAGTCAAACACAAAGCAGGAATATCCACAGCTTCCCGAATTAATGAAAATATTTTTGGAAGCACTAACAAACTTGTAATTTAGTACTGAACACCAATCACTGCTTGCAGCTGGAGTAAAGCCTTGGTGGCGGGAAGAGGGACTGCGGGAACACTGTGGTGCTCCTCACATCTTGCCTTAAGGCACTCAGTACTGACTTTTAGCAGAGACAGAACTGCACAATTAATCAAGCCACAGGCCCCAATTAATGTGGCACTTCCTGTTTTGTTTGCAAAGGACCCTGAATGGAGACACCACCACATGAAGCATCAAGAGAATAACACTTTGGACATTGCAGGCATTTCAGACAACAGGATGCCAAATTTTCAGAAGAATAAAGAAATACATGTCCTGTTCTACAGACAGATTCATTTTAAGACTGTTACCTCAGATCAGCTTTTCAGAGAGAAAATGGGATCTCCAGAAAAATTACGATGAATTTAAGCTTCTTGCTATGTAACCCTATGGAAACAAAAACTGACCTGATCACACACAGCTCAAAGTGCTGATCTTAGTGATACTCTCTTTTTCCAAGTACAGGCTATAGTTTGCTATATTTTTTTTTCACAGAATGTCAAACTATACACTTACTCACTGGTGTAAATAACACACACTGGAAAGAAAAACAAGAGAGAGGAAGAGACTCAGCTTGGAAAAAGAACCATCAATTTTCTTTTCAAATGTAGCTGAACAGAAAACTTGAGAGAGAACAGATTAATGATTACAAGTGCTAAATCAAGACTTCACTATAAAGTTATTATCATGTCCAGATGTTGTTTGTGCCTTTGACAGTTTTTTGAGGTTTTGCTTACAAAAATACAGGTATGCATCTAGTCTAAGGGCATCTACATTTACAGATTTAAAATGCCCGTAATACCATTAAGAAACGGACCTTTATGCATTCTGCAGTCCCATTCACCTGCAAAATGAGGAATATGGTGATGGGATTAAAATAGTTTGTTTAAACAAAGAATATATAGTTTACTAGTAGTACATAATTTGTATTAACAGATGCCTTCAGTAGTTATTCCAGTAACACTCTGCAGTAGTTTTCATGCCTACAAGTTGTAATACTGCCCAGATGATGAGTTCAAATCCATGCAAAATGAGGGTATATTAGATGTGTATTACTGGCATGTCTTAATGTATACCATATCTTCTGAAAGTTCTTCACTGTTGGAAACTTTTAAAAATAAAAGTCTTTTAAATATGGACATTTTTCCATTGAAAGTATTATATATAACTGATTACTGTGCTGCCAACCTGAAATACTACATCTTCAATTCCAAAACAGATGGTAAATAATGAGCACCTTGGAATATTCTCTGCTTATAGTATTTAGCTTGTGGTTAAGGACTTTCCAGCTGTCTGGGTTAGCACCACATCTCTAGAAAACTGCTGCAGATCAAGGAGTACCACCAGTACAGCTGACATAACTCAGTCTCAAAGCAACGTTCCTATACTTAATACCTTCTTGTGTCAGCACGTGTCCTAAGCTGAAACATCTAAGATTGAATTTGGCTACGACTTAAAAGTAAAGGGATGTGTTTAGGAACAGAAGAGCCTAGAGTGGTCAGAGGTTCCAAAGGTAGCGGAAGCACTATGGCTGCTGAGACACTGAACGTAAAAAGGGATGGTTTTATCTTTTTGTCCCCTAGTTCCTCACAATTCAGACATTTGGATTTTTTCTGGGCAGTGTCACCACTCAGCTGGGAGAGGAGACACAGTGGCAAGATTTTTCTTAATGTTTCTGCAAGGCTACCAAGGTTGCACTATTCCAAAGTAAACTCCTACACCGAAAAAACTACAAGTCTTTAAGCAGTTAAATTCATAGCTCCTATTAATGAAACTGTGACATACATAATTACTTATGTGACATATACAAGTATTACAGTTATTCTGTAACATATATAATTCTGATTAATTATCCTTTATTTTAACAAGTATCTGTAGGCTAGAGGCTTTCCTCTGCATTCCATGTAAAAGTGTATCTGCAGTGGTGTAAAAGACAATGGATTTAGGGGTTTTCTCAGTCCAAAATAATTCTACACAAATAGTTTCAACAGAATGATGAACAAATGAAGCTGTACCTTCTTAAATGTCTTTTTGGAAATCTTGTTTATTTATTTAGAAAAATAATTCTCAATTCAACTCTTTAAATCATGCTACTTCCCTAGAAAGGTTCATATTAGTTCAAAAGTATCAAACATACAGTTTCAGTCTTCCTTAAATTTGCTTCTTAGAACAGTGGCTATGGGATTTTCAGTTCTCTGGTAGTCAAGAGTGCCACCATGGGTTATCTTTAACTCCAAACCCCAATTTCCAAAACTCTCCTCTTAGGCTAGCAGGTTGATACAACTTCAGCAAAATTAGTTTTGGAGAAACCTGAATTGCAGAGCCTTCATAGGAATTTTCATTGTCTTGTTTAGAACAAGATATAACAATAAAATAGAACCACAACTTTGGTTTACAAAGTATAGCTATTATTATACAGACTGCTTAAATGAGTTTTCAAATATAGATTTTAAAAAGTCATGAGTGTTTTAATATATACATTCTGAAATAACATTATCACATTTACATCTGAAATACTTATTGCTAATATCTTAATGTTTGCTATGTTTTACCAAGTGTTAACTATTAGGTACTTTTGTTTAAGTGTTCAATAGTACTTAACCCATCATCGAAATACCACCTCTAGACATTCTCTAGTGCATATATGCTTTTGTAGGGATTCAGGCATTACTCTGATTTACAGGTTTTGGAGAGCATAAATACATCTGCTAGACTTAAATGGGAGCCATGCTTAAGTTATAGCAAAAAAAAAAAGCAGGTAACCTACTGAAGTGCCATAAATAATTAAGAGAGAAGGTATTGACTCAGTCATAAAAGCTAACAAACTAATACACTTGGAGCTTCAGTTTTTGTCTTCTCTTGGTTGCAGCAAGAATGTGGAAAACCAGAAAGTTAATGACTGCCTGGCATACAGAACTCTGGTATAATCACAATAGTCTGGGGAATTCAAACAGATTGCGAAGGATTTCAAGTGGAACAAATTGTATTCAAGAAGATTCTTTAATGAAATATAATTTTTGAGTCATGGAGTACATTAAGTAATTTTGAAGGGAATCTTCAGGACACGTCAGGCTCCTAGTACATTTCTTTATATTGTTCCTCAATGCATGCCTCAATAGGTGGCAAGGTAGTTTGATCATTAAACAAACTGAATTTTAGCTTCTTTGCTGAAATTATCAGCAAACACACCAACTTGGAGGTGACTTCTCATCCTGAGCAAACTGCTCAGCCACCGCTGCTTTTGAGTAAGGTCAACAGAAGTCAGAAAATGTTCTCAACTGACCCACGTAACAGTGAACAAGTAGTGAGATTTCATTAATAATCTCTAAGTCCCTTATTTTTTTCCCAGTGTCATTTTCAAACCAATCTTGCCATGTCTGTAGCTTTCAACACTGCATCCTGACTTCAATAAATCAACCCTTCGAGATTAGGAGTTTCTTTCCCTACTTCATACAGACTCTAATGTGGCATTGAATAGCAGTATATGCTTTGAAAATAGATTCAAAATATGTTTCGATATATTTTTCACTTGTATTTTAGTTTTCGTCAAATCTGAATGTCACAGATTTGCAATTACTATAAGAGAGCTGACAAATGTGTAATTCTTGTTGCATCACTGCAAACACAGAATGTTGAGAAAACAGTTCATCAATGAAACATTTTCATTTTCAAAAGTGAATTGACCTTTAAAAAAGAAAGAAGGGACAGAAAAAAGGCAAGGTAGGTTAGAAGTGTTACGTAGAAAACCTAACAATGACCAGAATGCAGTTTTAGAGACCTAGAGATTTAGAGGTGTGGAATCCTTGGAGCTCTACAAAAGTAATTTCAGCAGAATCAGAAATGAATCTGACATGATGCAGCCTAAAAACAGCAAGGATCTCATGATTCATTTTCATGGGGGATGGGTTCAGGCGGAAACCCTTTGCCTGTTCAAACTTTCCAGAACAGAACATGGAGGATCTTAGTTCTTAAAAATGTCATTAGATAAACCATGCTACCCATGTGATCCACATAAAACCATTGTCTGCTAAAGCTCCAAACACATGAGCACTTAACAAAGGTTTCCAAAGGCTGGAACGAGTCTCTTCAGTCACTGAATGAAGATTCACTATCAGAACTGTCTTCTGCTTTGCCATCGTCTCCCCAGGCAGGAACGGGGGCATCTGGGGTCCTGCAGGCAACAAAAATATTCCATGTTGCAAATCCAGCTGAGAACACAAGCAACTCAGCACGTACCACCACTGTCCTTTCACAACAACTGCAGGCACTTTATTTCCACAATATTTGACACGTTAACTGTTTATGGTTCACAAACTCACACCTTGGTATTGCTTCATCTACAACTGAAAGACAAACACTACAAACTGTAAATCACTGGACATCAAAACTCTGTAGACACCAGTGTGAATGCACACCTTTGATGCCATCAGAAATGATGACAGATCATTAAGAAGTGGCAAACACTTGTAGATAGAGTTGAAAGCAGGCAATAATGATTAATTCAATTTTTTTCAATCTTCAGAGGTTCTAGGGCTGAAAGGAACATTCTGTACACCATTGAGCAGTGTAAACAGTACATGAAAAAAATAAGACAGGAAATGAACAATATTGTATCCAACTAAAACTGCAGGGATAATTTAGAGAAGCAAAAAAGAATTACTCAGAGTGGAATTTGGCTAGAACATTGGGTTAAATTTGACATGCAAGAACAACCATGGGATTTTTATTGACTACAAATCAGACCTCTTCCATTTAGTTTTAAAGAGAATACTTAGGATGGATCTTAACACTGTGGCAAAATGTTTGCTTGGGGAATCTACTGGAAATGAAGATGAGAGAAGCAAGCCATCTAAAGACTAACTAACATTACTGCCTGAAGATGCTGGCTCTCCATGGACTCTCCTTCCTAAGTATGTAATGAGTTTGACATACAAGCAAGACAGAGCCTGGTACAGTCTGAAAGCAAGGTAGAAAATACACATATAATTATACTTGGGGAAAAATGACATTCAGAGAAACTCACTTCCTGTATGAAATTTAACATCTCTTGGATAAAAAATTACATTTTAAACTAAGATGACAGTTGTATTAATCATCCTGTTCTTATTTATCTTGGGGGTATAGAATTTCTTTTCCAACATTAGTTCTGCTTAGTATAATTTCTCTGTTGGGAATCCCTGAGAGAACTTTAAAGTATTCCTAAACATTTTGCGTGCAAAGATGAGAAGGGTGTTAAAGAACTGCAGAAGAGCCTTCTCCCTCCCCCCTGCACACCTCTAAAACAAATGAAGGAAGCATTTGCTTTCTCATGCAAATACCACTTCACAATATTATTCCTTGTTGCCATGGTAATGACAAAACAGAAGAGCTGTGCAAAAACATGTGATCTGGAGAGAGCAGTGCAAAACCTCTCATTTATTAAGAAGAGGAAGATGGCACTGAATTCCTTTAGCTCATGATAGCAGGACAAACTCCTGGAATTGAAGACACAAAAGAGAGGAAGGATAAGAAACAAAAGTCAAAGATAAGTAAATTGAGAGATTGATAGAACAGGCAGTTACCAAACACTGTAAAAAGTTGAGAAAGGAGCAATAACAGAAGTGGAATAGCCAAAAGGAGAGTGTAGAAACAACACTGTATTATTAGGACTAGCACATCTACACCACAAAAACTCATGCTCAGCCAATGGCAAGGAGCTGGGGAAGCCTGCAGTAAGTGACTGAGTACACAGCCATGTGTACATTTTCCTAATTTTCTCTGGGCCTGAGTGAGGAGACTTAAGGAACCTGAAAACCTAAGAAATGTGGTGTGAATGGCAAGATACACATAAAAAAAAAGACTGTAATATTAAGACAACAAAGTAAGAAAATGAAAAGTCAACCCTGACACCTTAAAATGTTCTGCATTATAAACCTTGCCAAATAATTAGCTTTCTTTAACCAGTTTTCAAACCAATAACATTTTAAAGAAAATCTGACTAAGCATTACTGTTGCACAGATCTCTGAAGACGGACTTTGAGATCTAACCCCAAACACATTCTGTGAGCCTCCATCCACAGCAATAATGTTTCTGTCTTAACACAAAATAGACAATCCAAAAGCAGATACTTTTTAAAAAGTTGCTTTTGAAATTTAACCTATTATCTTTTTGATTTACCTACTATAAAAATCCACCCAAACATGAAGAAATAGAAGCATTTATAAAAATGTATGGACTTGAAAGCACAGCAAAAAATACAACACATTGAACACACATGTAGAAAACTCATGTTTGTTAAAGCTATCTCCAACTTGCACAGGGTCTTTTTCTTATTTCTCATTCAATGAGTAAAAATACCAACTGAAGAATACTTACTTTAGGTTTACTTAGACACCAGGAAGTAGTTGGGAGCTAAAGTGACTCATCATATGATGACACTTCAGGTTTATTTTATTTAACAAAATGCTAGTTTCAGAAAAAGCCTTTACAAAATGTAAAAATACTTCACTGGAAAGGAAAAATGGACTTTCTAATACCCTGAGAGTTTCTGAAGAGAATGCAAAAGTACTTCAAACACTTTGGTGGCTATAATGTAAGAATAAAAGTTAATACTTTCATCAGTTTAACAAATTCTGTGAAATAATCTAGTAGAACTAAATTAAATGCCAGCTGTAAAGTAAGACTAAAATTAATGTTTATGGTCAGACAAGAAGCTTTGAAAATTACTATCTATTCTTAGTAAGTCTTCACATCAGGTTAACTCAATCAACAGCCAAAATTTTAAACTGCTGCCTTCAATTTACACTGTCAATTTTGAAGTCAAGTAGTGCACTCCATCTACTGAGAAAATCTGGAAACGACTGTGTTGTCCCTTGTGCATTTGGCAAAATAAGACTGAATTTGTTCTTACTACTCTAAAATAATGACATCTTCTTATTGGAGTGTTGAAAGAAAGTATCTGGGAAATATCTCAGTCTAAATAGTACAGTGAAAATGGCTACTGACCTTTTATTTGAGTCCTCATTGCTAAATGCACATTGTCTAACGGTAGCTTGTCACTGCTATAACTCATACCACCTTGAACAACCTTTTCTTAGCATGTTTCTCCATGTTTTTTAAACACATGGTTGCACTCCAGCCCTACGGAGAGTCACAAATTACTTACTCGAGAAGATCTGGATTTAGCCCCTCAGAAATCATTTTGTTTCGTATTGCCATTACAGGAACACCCTGTGTAGCAGGAGGAAGAATAATATAAAACTACTGGACACAAACAGGGGAGTTAAATTACACAGGTACTTTTAAACCACACTTTCACATTAATTGATGCATGCCACTTGTCAAACAACAGCATGGAACAATAATCTCAGTTGCCATCAGTATGAACCTAGAATCAAGAAATGATTGAGATTAAAGATTCTTTTAACCCCTCTTATATTTATGGCAAAACATCTAGAGAAAGTTGCAGGGAGAGATTCAAGACTGGATAGATATACTTGAAACTCATGCAGACAGAATCATGAAGCTGAAGTTATCTGCATGGGTAAGAATGTGAAGAGAGCACAAAGTAGCACAAAGACAGCAGAGAAAAATTCTTCTAAGAGAGACTTGGGCAAGCTGAAGGTCCAAGAGAGAGAGGAAAACCAGGGAAGTACATCTGCTACCATTCCAGAAGGGTTTCTTGAGGCAGTGCTAAAAACTGGAGAAGTCTAAAAAGCATGGAGAAAAAGGCAAACAGGACATGAGAACAGAAGCACAATTTAAAAGTGACTTCTCTGAATACAACCGCTGGTGCAGTCAGGCTTCAATCTTCTGTGACTTGTGGACAGATTTCAGCGAACTATGTATGTGTTAAAAAATTCCTTCCCTTCACTGTAAGTCCTTCCACAGCTTCTACACTTTATTTTATTCATCAGCACCTAAACATCCCCTCATCTTGGATCACATATCCAAGACCCACGTCCTCTCATGAGATACATTCCAACAAACTGCTCCTATGTTTCTCCTAGAGCTGCTCAAAGGCAACTTGTTGCTTTGCCACCTCCTGTTGGAAACCATCAGAAATACCATCTGGATCACTCCATGCCAATACAAGATATGGAAAAAAACAAAAAAAGGAAAAAAAAAAAGAGGATACAATTTCTGATTTGAAAGGGACAAAGCTACTGGTGGTCTATGAAATCCTAAATGCAAAGTGGCAAAGGACTAGTATCTTTTGTGCAAACGGAAAATAATGATAAAATAAAGGACAGCCATGACTAATGTTCCAGAGAAAAACTAGTGACAGTTCCACAGCAAGAATCACAATTAAGACTTGTACACAAGGATTGTGGAACAGCACACACAGGTACATAGTTGCAGCAGTCTTTCAGGCATAATGTCAAAAAGGGTAACTCAAACAGTTGCAATGTATTAGTTTGAAACAGAAGAACATCTCAGTACTTTACAACCAACGTATGCTACAAAGGAGAATATTTGAGTATTTCATGACAGTTTAAAAAAACACTTATTCTAGTACAGATTTGGACACCAGAGATTGTGTCTCTATACTCCATCTTGTAATAATGCTTTTCCTCTTGCTTGACTGCTCTTAGGGTACTTTTTCCCGCCTCAGAAGTCACTGGTGAGTTGTTTACGCATCAACCCAAAACAGGTGAAAACAGAATTGAGTCAGATCAGGAAAAGCAAAATTTGTATTTGCTTCAATCAAAGGGAACTTGGTATAGGACTTCTAAAAATGTATTATTTCCACGTCCACACTTGGAGTATGTTCTATTCCAACATTGTGTGCATTAAAATCTGCAAGAAAAAAATCCTCTCAGTATCCTCATATATCACAGATTCAAAAAACTAATCTCAAGTTTAATCAAAAAACCCTTTAAGAGTAGGCTTTTTATCTGAAAGAAAAAAATTAAAATTGAACTTGTCACCTGTTTAGAAAATAATCAGGACATTACAATTCCTTTTCCTTTCATGCTTTCCTAAATTTTAATCTTCAAATATGGTACTGCTTTTGTATGATTTCTTGGAATATTGTTGGAAATTTTAAAAAGTAAGAATTTAGTATCCTCAACTGCACTCCACCAAAATGACTTTGTCACAATTTCATGGAACATCTACTTTTAGTGTAGAATGGTGCTCTTTTATACTACAAATATTGTGAACAATAAATAAATTATCAGTTCAAACAAATCTTCATCTGGAAATTTAATGTGGACAAATAAATGACATTACTGAAATAATTGACCGGACAAGGAGACAAGTTTGGCAAATACAAAAACACACATTGATTTGTAGTATGTTAGTTTGACTTTCCTACCACACTGTTTACAACTGGCAGAGGAGTCACCAGGAACTGCCAGTACACAGGAGAAATGTGGAAAGTGAGATCTCACTCCTCTAGCAGTCACAAAAAAAAAAAAAAAAATTCAAAAGTAATTAGACCATCCAGCACTTTCAAATCCACTTTGAAGTCTGGCATTAAATCAATACAGTAACATAGTGTTCTACTCTCTGCTACTATCCCATTGCTAGGTTTTCCAAATGGTTTGCAATAAGCTAAGCATAAAGTGCCAATTTGTGATTCAAGTGAGAAATAAGGTTTGGAACATCATTCAAGGGACAAAGAAGACCAATTGCAATAATTTCTCTGAAGACTGAGTGAAACCATGAAGTTAGCTTTACCACAAGCAAAATTTTATTAATACTATGATATAGTCATACTTTCCAGAATTATAATATATATTTTAGAGGAAAATTTCCACTGACAAATTGAAAATAAACTGAAATAAATTCTTTGTTTCCAACCCCATTTTTAATTTTGTGGATGTGAAACAAGTTCTTAAAAATGTCACAAAGAGTCTCCCATTCACCTTCTCATTCCTTCATTAGCTTTCACACATATAACTATTGAGATTACATTCATTTATTTCCTAGTTATAGGTAGCACAGACCACAGCTAAAAAGGTAAACAAAACCTGCATCATGAATATCAGGAAACTGGAGTGGAACCAAACAGGGAAGCAATCTTTGTATTTCTATTTTGCTCCCTACAGAAAGTACTATACTTGCAAAGCTGTATTTTGTACCCTACAGTAAAATCAAACTGTAATCATGTCTATCTGCAGGGAATGACTCCAATTCTGCCAGGACAACTACACTTCCAGTGACATCTTTTGTGCCTCCAGCTAATATCACTTTGCATTTACACATTTCACACCTTCAGTTCACAAGTATACCAGCAGAATTTTGCAGAAAGATCTTGCCAGAAGCTGTCTGAGGGAATATATTACACTAATTCATTTATTAGATAAAATGTGCTAGAATATTGTGATGTTATCCTAGCCTAAAGATTACTATTGCAATCTATGTGCTCAGACATTTAATGTTCACTTATAGCTGTGTACTACGTTCCACCTAAAAATAACATCATAGCCAAGGAATGACATGAGAACTGACTTACCACTTGTACCATTTTGAGATATCTGGCATATTTTGGATCCTTGGCCACAGTTGTGACATTTTCTTTGACTACCTCCGTTTTCTGCAACCCTTCTTCTTGTGTGTTGTTCTGCTGTATAAGAAAAACAAACCCTTTAATGGTTAGGTGTACACACCAGACCCATGGAGAGATTCCAACCCATACAACTGGGTATTTAAAGGTAAAGTGCAACTATTATTCATCAAGATTATTCTGATCTACACTCATAGAACTAGAGAGATTTTCAAGATTTATGAAATCACAAAATACAGCTCTTTTGTTGTTCAGCTACAAGAGTATCTTTCTACTTTTAGTTACAATTTTAAATTATCGTCAACACATAAAAATGCAAAAAGCCCCTGTTAATTTGTATTTAATGAATAACACAGTACTAAATGTAAATGGTCTTTTCATAAAAAATATTTATAAGGAACATAACAATAAATTTCTTCTAGTAGTCAAATGCCTTTTTCCAAAAAATATTTGATTCTCTGACAAGGGTTTTATACAGATCATATAACTTCTAAACTATACTTTTGATTATAAATCATTATTCAAAGCATAATGCAATGAAATCAAAGACTCCTTGAAAGTATTTAATTTACATAAATGAAAAATGACAATAAGTTCTAGTACTATTAAAAGAACACAGAAAACTGTATTTTCTCTGCAAAACTAATCACTTGAAAGCAGCATTGGGAACATCCTTTCAGAAAGAAATAAACCTTATATACTTAAATATACTTTATACACTTTAATATCTGAGAAGAGGAACATTTTAAAGAAAATGAACTAATGGTGAGTCACTCTCTAACGTGGCTGGAACACACAGTGCTGTCCAGTGTCTGCCATGCTGCTGCCTGCAAATCAGAGTTACAGTCTTTGACAGGCAGGCAAAAGCAGCAGAGTGCTGCAGCTACTGCTCCTCCACATCAACTTCTATCAAATAAGAGAACAAGCAGAGATCAGAATTTAGGATTCCATGATAAGAAACTGTAAGAGAAAACAGGGAAAAGAACTCCATCTATGAATGGGCCAAAAGCTTCACTTAGTTAAGTGGTGATCACAGGATTTAATTGTCTGGGTTAAAAAAATCAACCAATCACACACATCAAACTCACCAAAATGACAAAAAAATTAGTTGCAGGGATAGGATCTTAATGCTGATTGCTTGTAATATGATGGCATTTTTGATACATGTAGGATAATATATAGAAAACCTTCAAGGTAATAAACTCTTTAGAATAAAGCATGCTAAAAATTCCAATTTGAACTAAAAGCTCACATTCAGAAGAAAGGACTTGGAATGATGTGATTTGAATTGTTATTTTAATTCATGACCTTCCCAGCCCCCTGATGTAATTCATGTTCCTATTTTAGTGTGATTGAAGAGGAAGGAGAAATTTAGCATTAGATTTGACTTAGTTCTAATCATTTAGGCCACATAGTTAAGAAAGGGTATAGCCTTTTTTGTCTTAAGCCACTTGTTAAAACAGTGTCAGTAGAGAAAAACTTAGATTTTTACAGCTGTTTGCTCACTTCCAATAGACTTGCTTCTTCTGTCTACTTCAAATGACACTAAAAACTTGACCTGGAGAGCTCTTTTCCATCAACGTATGAGTTGTGCTTCATTACTTACTCCAGACTGAGGTGATACAGCTGTCTGTTGATCTGCAGCAGCCTGTGCCATGGGGCCATTTGTAACACTGTTCACATTTGCACTGGACACTTCAAATTTGACATCTTCTAGGCCAGGAATTGAGGATAACTGAATGCAAAACCCATCATCAATTAAGCAATCAGTACATCATAAGACTACATGCACAACAAAATCTGAAGCAGGCTGCTTACCAGTTATTGTCCAGGTAGGTTTTACATCAATGAAATTGTAACTTTTTATCCCTAGTTTTGGTATTTTGATTGGGGGGGAAAAATATCCTTCTATTCAGCTCCCTTCTACAATAAAAACCCCCAAACACTCCATTGGAGCTTTCACTGTTAACACAGTGTTTCAGAGCAGGAAAGGATTCCACACCTTCCTAGCATTTTGCTACTGCACTTATCAACCACATGAGAGCCATGCAATCTCTGCTACTTCCCCTACAGTGAAAGAAATCATGGCAAGAACAGCTCTATCACCTAACAGATGGGTGACTGGTTACAAATTTTTCAATTTTCTACATCTTTCACTTTTTTAAGGAAATGTTGAAAGTGGATACTAAGCACACTGCATATCTATTTGAAGGAAAATCTACTTAACACGATTATGAAAAATTCTGCAAAAATTATCCATACTGATCATTCCTAAATATTTTGAAATAAATAAAGAGTTAGTAAGCTCTGTTTGTATTATTATACTATTTTGTCCCCACCAAGATCTTAATGACTAGTTTCAAAATATTCTACCCTTGCTCCCAGAAAAGCCAACCAAAATTGCCTCCATCATTATTGAAAGAAGAACTGGTTAAAACTTTATAGTGGGTGGTTTATTGACTGTGGGATATTTTTTTTTTTCCTTTTAGTAAATAAATTATACACTCTATTTCCTATATAAGACCATAGATTCGATCCTTCTGTCATTTCAGCTAAAGAAGATAGATCAAACACATCTGTATTAGCTTAGATCCAATTCAGGTCACATTTCAATATCAAAAGATTCATAAGTCTTCTATCTAGTTACTTATATCAACTGAAGTCCTTACAGTCCAGTAACATACAAAGATACTTTTGTTTTACAAAGGGGGAAGAACTTCCTTATTAGAGTTTGTATGGCAAAAAGTGCTGCTGTCCACATGCTTAACAAACTCAAATTTTCCACTAGGTACCTTTGGTTCCTTTCTTCTGTATCAACTACATATTCAACTGTTACACAGTATAAGCAGCAAGGCATGCAAAGAGAGAATTCTTGATATCAGGATTTTATATTAGCTCCTTCAAATCATTATGAAAACTTATTTGCTCAATTCAGACTATAAAAAGGCAGCTAGTTCACATAATCTAGGAGGCTGTCACTGTCAGAAGATGAAGTCTATATCCATACAAACCTTTGCATCCAGAATATTGAGTGTGGTTTCAATTTGTTGGATACGGAGAGAGAGAGCTGACAATTTCTACAACAGAAAACAATTAGGATGTGAAAACACTCCCTTATGCAGTTGTACATATAAAACAGTTTGCAGCTAGTTAAAAAAAATCACTTTCGTCTTCTCCTGGCCAAAGGCAGAGTACAGCGCAAATGAGATTATCACATTATGAAATAAATGAAGCAATGACAACCCTTTTTAGTACAGTAGCTACAGCAGTTCAAATTTTAAATAATTTTACTCTGTATTGGTTTTCCCATACAAAGACTGACAGAAGTGAAGACAGACTATGCACATCAGAAAGCCAAAGTAAATAGGGTATTACTTTGGGCAACTGGAGAATAATGGTAGACATATTCTACTCTCCCAGTTACCGAAAGATCTTTCTTCAAAACTTTTTACAAATGTGGAAGACAAAAAGAGATGATGTGTGCATATGTAACTGAGCGAAAACAATATCAAAGAAAATCTCATAATTAATACAGCAGGTGATTCAAAGTTCTATACAGTCAAAATCCACAATGAATCAGAACTAACCACACTTTATACGCTCAATCAAAATTTGACTTTTTTTTTTAACTATAACTCGGGTTTTTCTAAATTACTCCATAAGAACTGCCAGTCTTTTAACTAATCACTACCATACTCCACCAGGCCTGTCCAAGTGAAGTTGGCTGGAGTGCTGGCTGGCAGATATGTACCATTCCGACAGCTTTCTGGCACCTTGACAAGATTCTGCCTGGCTCTGAAGCAGAACTTTAACACCCTAAGAAAATGGCAGTTCTGCCAGTATGCTAGAAAAAGTAGAAGGAGACTGTCAGGAGTTAGTCTTTTTGGATAGTGCACTGACTTGTTTACAGATGGTCCTTTGTTCATGAAGAGGAGTCAGTTCCTATTGGAAGGAACTACGTGTCCTACATGTAACTGGGAAAGGGGGAAGAAAGATGTACAAAAGACAATTATGCAATTTTATGGGTCTATTTGACAAGACAAGAGCCAAGAAATTTAGAGGTAAGGATGGTGTCAGCCCTGATTTTGAGTTTCTTGGCTTCTCTTGACTTCCACTGCAACCCTTCACATTAAAAACTCTTCTGTACTTCATAAATACAAAAAACTTCTCAAGGAGTATATAAAGCAACTATTTAGTCTTTTGGGTAACATCACATTTTGGTTAACTAGTAACTGTTTTATTAGGCAGACTTCACAGCACTGCTGCGTGCTCAAGGTGGCTTTAAATAGATGAGTTCTGATTTCCACAGCGCCCGTGGAAGAGGGAATACTGAGATCAGGTGACAACTGAGTTTTGGATAACTGACAACAGCATCATCAGGCAGTTACACTGTCCCACCTATCAAGTTACAAGAATTTTAAAAACCCAGGAAAAATGACTTTTTTCCTCTGAAGCTCCATATATTCATGTGGTAGCCAAATTTTATACTTGTCACGGGTCTGGCTCTAAACTTCACCAACAAATAAGAGAATTTCTCAGATTACATGATTTAGGCTTATTGGATTTGACTGTTACCCTAGCTCAGCTGGCTAGAGCTGTATAGTATTCTTTGTTGAATAAACTAATGAAAAATTACAAAAAACCTCTGAAGACAAAAACGTTACACTCAAAGCCACATTAGGAAACACCTTTTCTACAAGGGAGGAAGCACTCTTGTCCTGTTCAGTGGACAATTCTAATCTTGTCAGCCTTTTGTATTTCTATTGACTCCAAAGTCACCACATAAAATTACTAATCCTAAGTATTTTTATTTTTTTCTCTTTTTACAGGAAACTAATGTTAAGGGCTTCTTGTTCTATGCTAATCACTTCCCAAAAATGTCCTTTTCAATATAAAAATTATTTATACTCAGAGCTCAGTGTATCACTCTTAAATCACAGGCGATAAAATCTGAAAGTAAGTTTTGGTGCACCATAGGAACATAGCAACTTTCTTCCATAACAAGACAAGAGCCAGAGATGAAGCTGCTCAGAGCAAATTCCCTCTAGCAAAAAGTTCAAGACTGTGCCAAATGCAAAAGTTCAAGGAAACAGTATTGAGTATGGCACAATCAGGAGTTCATGTGGATCCCTCGGGGAAAAATTCTGTCTTAACCGCTTACTCAAGAGAAACCTTGAATAGAAAGCAGACTGCATTTTTTGGTTTAAGCTACCAGTATTACTGCATCAAAAATATTTAAATTAATGGTTCTCATTTCTAGAATTTTTTAAACTGTATAAACGGACAGCTGGGAAAATAATAAACATACCTCCTCACAAACAGCAGAAAAGCGGTTGAGAAACTGCACTGTGTGAACCACAAACTGGTTTAGAAATGCTACAGTTCTTTTCTGCTGAATAGCAGGAACCTGTATTAATAAATATAGGAAAATTAGGCAACACATCAATGTCAATTTTCACATTTGGATTAAAATATGTGTTAAAAAAATGCACATTTTTTAGAAGAAATTATTTGGAAATCTGTCTTAAGTGTGCCTGCTATGAATGCATACATACACAAACAATTTTCTAATACAAAGATTTACATACGCATTCATACAAATCCCTTGCCACTAAAAATTTATCATGACAGCTGTGAATTTACAGGACACACAGAAAAGGCAACAAACCTAATTAATGAAGGACTGTAACCTTAAAGAAACTGTCTTTAGATGAAATACTTAATATTCCTGAAAATCAGTGCTGATGTTTTTTAAAAACAGCAAGGAAATCAGAATCTTTCCTTCTGGAGTTTAAGAAGGAAAAGCAAACTTGGCCAGCCATATTAATACTCAGTTACAACTGACACCATGATGAAAACTAAAGTGTAGTGATATTGCTGTCTAAATATTTAGTGGCTACCCATCCTAGTTCTTATTTGCAAGCCCAGACTACTACCCTAAAATTACCAAAAGTTATCCTCCAGATCAGTTTTGATGCTCACATACTTTTCAGACTAAAATGCAGAGTTTTAAGTTTGCCAAAAAGAATGGTGGTCATATTGTAACAGAGAGTTGGCATTTTTATTTAAACCAACACAGAAGACTGGAATCGGGAACTTATACTCAAAAGTTTAAGTATAAAATTATAGTGCCTCAGAATTAATAACACTGGACAACTGCTTTAAGTCCTAAACTCGCAGACTAAATTAGCCTATGAAATTGTCATTGATTAAAGTGGAAGATTCACAAGGAATATTATTGGCAGCCAAGATTCTGCTGCACTTTTTTGGTGAATACAGTGACTTTCTAGTCTTCATCTCTTTGGTCTTTGACTTATCAGTGCATTCAATATACAATTCACTATGGCAATCGTAAAACATCCTGTTTTTTTGTGAGACTTTTGATGCTACTATCTCGAGCCTTCAGCCTGTGCACTTACAACAGGATCTGCTAAGTTCAATTCTGTGGTTCCAAAACCTGTCAAACAGTGCTTATGACCTTAGCAGAAATTTGTGGGGTGGCACAGAGCATGGAAGAATCACGGAGTCAGTTGGAACCGCCCGGTCTTTATGCTCTGTATTTACGAAACTAAGTTTAAAAAGAAAGTTTCTACATCATTAAAAGACATGAATAAACAACTTTGCACGGGATTTGCCTCACAGATCGACGTTTGAAACGGTTTAATCTTTAAATACAACGTTATCACAGAACTAGTAGCAAAACGCCTCTGGAAAACAGCTGGAGACGCAGCTGAGGACCAGAGCCCGCCCAGTCCCGGGTGCGAGGGCGGCACCGGCACCGCACAGGAAGCTCCCCTCGCCCGCTGCCGCCGGGCCGGGCCGCGCAGCTGGGGGAACGCGGGGCTCGCCCAGCACCAGGGCCAGCGCAGACACCGCCGGGGAGGAGGAGCGGCAGCCCCGGAGCTCCGGGCGAGCGCAGCCCGTACCTTGGTGAGGTCAATGTCGGAGCCCACGATGGGCAGCCCGTCCTCGTCCATATCCACGGGCCGGGGCGGGCGCAGCCCCGCTCCGCAGCACGGCCGCACTCCGCAGCCTCGGCCCGGAAACAAACCCGGAGCTCCGCGGGGCGGGGCGCGCCCGCTCCCCGCGCTTCCTCCTGGGAAATGCAGTCCGGGCCGGAGCCCTCATTGCTGGCCGGGCCCCAAGGATGAACCCTGAGTATAAACCCTGAGCTTCTGGGGTGCCTCCTTGGGACCTGCTTTGTGGTGCACGTGGTGACAGCCCCTGAGGGGCTCCGGCCATGCCAGTGAGGGTCACACAGACACCCAGCACTCCACAGGCCTCGGGACGTGTTTGGGTAGTGTCGTCCCCTGCGGCCAAACGTCAAGGAAATAATGAGAAAAGCCAGCGAAAGAACTGCTCCTCGGCCCATAAACAAAATTTGATTGGAGAAGTGGGGAGTAAAAATAAGAAGCACTGAATGGCTCTGGGTTCTTCAAAGACAAGATTGGGGTGATCTGGAGTTCCTGTTTGCAGCAGTAAATCCAAATAGATGGTAGTGGATTTCCATATTTGGTGGAAATTCTCCATGGTTATATCTAAATACTGCTAAATTTAATAAACCCTCCTAAATTCAGGGCACTGAAGAAACCACCATAGTCTGAGGCTGTCAGTGGAACCTTCTCATGTGATGAGATAAATAAAGACACACTAATTACTGTAATACTTTAAAGATTAGACCCCAAATATACTATGCTAATTTTTGTTTAAAATTTACCAAAATTCTTAGTTTACTTCCAAATTATTGCAGTTTACCAAGCATTCTACAAATCCATATACAGAATCAATGGTGGCTGTACACAGAGCACTTAGTTCTGTTACTCAAGTTTCCATAAAACTCTCATTTATTTACTGAAGCAGCTTGTTTTTTACTTTATAACTTTCACTGTGTATTTATTACTAACCTGCTGTCATATGCACATCATTATTACTCTCTTACTAAGATAGTATAGCAAAGTTTTTTGTCCATACTGCTTGAATTGTTGAACAACTTGTGATTCATACTGATGCCTTAGGTTTTAACTTTTATATTTTTCAAATCCTGTGCTTAGTGTGTAACTGAAGTTTTGTGTGGCCTGTTAGCTGCTGTTCTCTCATGAAGGTTAGACATAACAAAGTCTCTCTAGGTTTGCTCTTCAAGGGCACCAGGCCCCAAAATGTGTAAACTAAAGCCTAGAGAAGGGGGAGCAAACTTGTGGTAATTACATCACTTACTGAAGTTATAATTGGAGCATTAACCCCCGTTTGGCAAATGGGCCAAACTTATAAGTGTGAAGAACCCATGACCCAGTGTCCATCTGGGGTGGAGCCTTTTGACTGTCCAGGCTGTACCTTTGAAGGTCCTTCAAATAAATACTGACTTATATTCTCTTATTTTGTCTAGTCTCTGTTTTTAGCCACCTCAAGGCATCAATACTGTGCTTTGGAGCACTGACATGTTGTTGGCAATTTCTCACCTCTCCCAAAAGAAGAGCAGCAGGCTAACCTAAAAAATTCAGTTCAGCTTTCAATTCCTAGCTTACAGGAGTTTTGCAAATTTGTGTTAGGCAATGGAGCTGTTTGTTTAACTTATCTGAGTTATTCTGGCACCTTAATTACCTTAAAATCCAACTAAATTATATTCAAGAAGAATTAATCTCATTTATCATTAAGTGTCTGTAATACAATTTTTCCAGGCAATGGCACTGCAAATTAATGTAAATGTATAGTCAGAGCTTATCAGAATGTCTTGGTCTGTAAAGCCGGATAAGAAATCTCCCAAGAATATGCTCTTCTGTGAACTTTCTGGTACTTCCTGCTTTTAATTTGGCCAAAAATATTGCATAGGAAAGTGCAACACAGCACTTTTTCCTCCCAGTTTGAGTTAGGAAATGCAGGATATGAAAAGTGAAAAACAGAGAACAGAGGAAAATGATCCAAATTTTCCAAAACCTCTTTAAAAAGTTTTAATTGAACAAACTTGTTCAGCTGTAACTATAAATGACTGAACTCCCAAGGAGAGGATTTATAAAAAATAATTGAGTGATAATATCCACTTTTATAGTGTGTACAACTGAAATTGTATTTCATACCAGCATCCATACTGAATGATAAATGTCAGACTGAGGAAAAAGTACTGTACAGTAAGTAACAGCTAGCTGTTAATACCCTATGCACATGTACATATATATGCTGGCATTTGAAGGCCCTGTCGTGTAGCTCCACCTTCCAGTGAAGGAAAATATATTAAAGAGTGTTTAAGAGTTAGCAAAATGAAGTTTGGTTGAACTTCATTTTGAAGATGGTAATTTTGCAGATGCTGAGGCTAACTTGGAGTGGAAAAGCCATGTGTACAGAAAACTAATCAGAGCTCTACCTTCATCATTAGTAAAAAATACCTGTCTTGTAATTACAAAAAAGTAACGGCAAGAACACAGGTTTCAAAGCATTGGAACTGATCTGCTCCATATACTGCACAAAACCAGAGCCTCAGGTCAACTGCAAAACAAAACTGCACAAGCTGAGAAAAACTGGCAAGTGCTACTGTAGCTTACAATGTTCATAGGCCTCTTGTGTGCTTGTACACTGTTACAGCTCCCAGGACACCCCATTCGGGTTAGAATCAGCCCAGAACTCAAATAGCTATACAACTGAGACACAAATTAAACAGAAACAAAAAGCTGATCCAAAAAAATTTCCAGACATGGTGTCACCTGATCCTCCACAAGGGGCAATAGTTGTTTTTAATAAGGTGGTCCAATGAACAACTGAAAAGATCAGTGTGGATTAACATTTACTTCCATTTCCTATGGAGTCTTCTAAATCCATGCTTGCAAAGGGTATTCTAGTAAAGTTTCTCTATGAAACTGCCTCTATGATTTTTCTCTCAACTGAATTTCAGCAACCCCCGAATTTCAGTAATGCCAGTGTGCCAGAATTTGTACAAATCTTGCAAACAGTTCAGAGAATTATCAACTCTTGACAGTTAAATAGACTGAGAAACATAAATGTGAGGTATTATGGAGGTTTCTTAAAAACAAAAAAAAGAGAAAATGGAAACTAAATGATAAATGGTTTGCAGTTCTCTGAAAATGGTTTGTCAAGTTTCAGCTTTCCAAGTACTATGCTAAGGCAACATCAGAGGATTAACTAATTATTTTGTTCTGTACAAAAGAGCATAGGGAACATGCTAAAAACATTAGCTGCTCTTATTTATTTATTTTTTTTTTCAAATATCCATATTGCTTCTTTCCAGTATAAAATGAAGAGCCTTGAACTTGCCAAGATCATTCCTGGGTAAACAGTTTTAAGTAGTCCTTAAAAACCGAGTATGAAAAGCAAACATCCTGGTTTCTGAATTAACGAAAGAACAAGAGAATTTCTGTCCTTTGCCCTCTTGGGTCTTAAGCAATTCTAAACCAAAAAAGTCTCACTCAAGAGTGCACCTGCACACACCTGGTGCAAATTGCCCTTTGTCTATATGGGTCCTGAGTATAGTATATATATTCTGCATAGGCTGGAGCTGTGTAAAGTTTGCTCTGAGGACAGATAAACATCTGTTTTAGTTTCACTACACACCAAAAGGACAACAGTGCTTCAGGCCAATCCTTCCTTCCAGACCTACAAAGATTTTTAGCTACAAGTGAATTAAACCTCCCCTTTATGCTGCTATCTCTGGTCAAACAGAGATAATGGCTAGAAGATAAACAGAGCACTGTTATCTTGAAGGGTCCTCCATTCTGCTGATTTTACAGTTTAAACACACACAAGTGAAGACTGGAACTTTAAAGGAACTTTATATTCATTTTAGGTAAATTTTGGTGGCAGTTGGAATCCAAAAGTTCTCAAAAGATTATGAAAAATACTTTTTTTGTATTAAAAGGTGACTGTAATCTCACTTACTTCTGTCCTACTTCTGAATTGGTTTTAAGTGCCCTATATAAATAGGAATAAACAAAAGAATATTTTAGAATCTACAGCTAATAAGGTTGGCTATGATGCTGTAAGGAGCTGTTACACTAGCTGAAACATCTTGACATTCTTTCACCTGCAAAAGCATGCAAAAAAGGTACTCAAGACACAAGTTATCTCTGTCTTTTTCTTCTTCAGTTCTGGGTCTTGTATGGGAAGGGCAGGAAAAATATGTTTCTAGAAAGCAGAATGCTTGTGATTTTCCTGTAAAGACTGGAAGTAAAAGGTTGTAAGCAGAAAAAACACCTCACCGTGCTGTTTGACAGGCTTGAAATAAATCCCTCTGACATCTTCAGAGAAATAAAATTGCTTCAAATTCTCATTCTGATTTTACCATTAGTTTCTTCACGGTTAGTGGTAACTAGTTTATTCAAAAATGTCCAGGGACATTTTATGACAGTACATTATTGCATTTTTTTTTTCTTATAAGATAGTCATGGTTAGGAAAGTTAATATAGGGATATGGTCTTTCTGCAGGTACTCTGCACAATTTCAGAGTACTTGAGCTGTGTTAACTGACATTGTCAGACTGAGAGGCTGGAACACAAAATCTCTTTTAAAACCCCTTAAAAATTCAAATCACACCATATACCGTGTTTAAAAAGTATGTTTTATTTTATAAGAAATAACCAAGTATCAGATGTATGATAACCAATTTTACAAAAGCTCTAGTACTTGTGCAAGCTAAAAATCAAACATAAATGATTTATATCTTGCTTGCTTCTTTCTTCTGTTGTCCAAGTGAAAACCACTACAAAGAGTAAATTTCTTTGTTTTGCTAGAAAAAAGTCATTATGCTGTCAAGTTTCATATTGAAGGCAAATGCTTATTTTACATTTCAGTTACCCAAAAGAAAATTTTATGATCTCCTCCGACTGCACATAATGGAAGAGTTCTATGCCATGTCAAACCAGATCCTACAGCAGCAGTTCCAGTAAGAATGGGCTTCAAAACACACACAGAGAGAGAGAGAGAGAGAAAGAAAGAAATACAACTTCCATTATAAACTATTTCTATACTGCAGATACCAACTTGCATAGACAAATAAACGCCACAGATTAAATACTCTTGAACAAATACAGTTAAAATACAACTGAAATTCAACTGAAAAATCTGATTCTCTGCAACATAGTTGCAGTAGCTACTTACTACATTTAAGTGACCCACAGCAAAATATTCCACAATAAAAAATTGTTTCAACTATTTACATTTGTATAAACATTATTATTACAAAGGCATTATCTTAAACTTAGAAACCTTTTAAAATGAAATTACTTCTATTATTTCAATGTACTCACAACTAGTACATTCGGAGGTAATATTTTTACTGTAAACATTACTAATACATACTGGCTCCAGCAAAACCAAAATATTTCCTATGCTTTGCATTTTCATTAATGATTTAAAATACAATTAGTTAAAACCAGAAAAATATACAACTAGCTGGTTTTAGCCTCCTTAGAACTAGAAATATTGCCAGATTTATTAAATATCAGGTCAAAGGTGTTTTTCTTCCCCTTACAACCAATATGGCAAAGCAAACTAAAACATATAGATCAAACAGCTTTTAAAAGAGCAGATTAAGTGTGCTGCAATTTTTTTTCCTTAGCATGAATGCCACAAAACAAAATAAAATAAAATAGGCACACTCAGCAGCAGTTCTGGATGGTTTGGGCTAGTTTTTTATTGTAGCTTTTAAGTAACATGAGCCTGATCTGCTGAGAACAGGTGCAACTCCAGTTAAAAAATTTACCTGGGGATGTCCTAAATGATGAACCAGCAATTGAGTAGTTGCCTTTCCTGGATATCCAGTGGTTGCAAACAGATTTTCATTCACTTGGGACCACCTATTAATAGAATGAATCAACCTATGAGTAAAATGAATGTACTTTCCAAATACCCCTGTCACACCAGCAAAAGTGTACACAAAGTGGATTTCTCTCCCTTTTGACTAACTGTGTGAAGATGTCATGGTCTGTTAACAGCAGAGAAATACATTTAGTGAATTAGCTTGTAAATGATTCCCCACCTACAGGCCTATATGCACATTGTTGTAAAACAAGCAAAAAAAAATCACACATATATACTAAATTTGTCATTCACAAATTTCACAAAGTTTATAGATCAAGTCCCCCTAAAAATGACTTAAGTGAGACATAACCAGGTTACTAAACTCACAACTGCCTGCACAGACATAGATTTAAACAGATAACCCCCAAAAATACAGACAACATTTGTACCTGAATAATCTGGCTCGATCAACATGGACAGGTCTCTTATCCTGTGGATAACTAAAACAGACATTCAGGGTAAAAACTGCTCTGCAAACAACTACAGCTCATACTCTAAGTACCAAAAGTACAGTGAAGGGGACACATTGTCTACTCTTTGTGAAGAAGCTAAGGGAAAACCAGAGCATTCCTGCAGTTTTAATCTCAATTTGGAGTAGGAAAACTGAAGGAGTTGTCCAGTTTATTACGGATCAATAGTTATCTATTTATGACTTGGAATGAAATTTTAACAAACACATACAGTGAGAGGTAAACAGTAGTGAGAAGCTATCTCAAATGAAAAAAAAGACAGACAATGTTATTTTTAACAGAAAATATTGATAAAGATGAAACAAAGAATACCAGGGAATGGTTTGTATCAATATCATATTTACTGAACAGTTTATACAATATATAGTGCATTGGGCCTACAGAGATGAGTAAGGGACTGGAGCATCTCTTACAAGGACAGGCTGGGGAAGTTCAGCCTCGAGAAGAGATGACTGAGAGGGGATAAGTGTCTCTCAGTATTTGACAGGGGGGTGTCAAAGGGATGGAGCCAGGCTCTGCTCCATGCTGCCAAGCAATAGGATGAGAGACAATGGACACAAACTGATGCACAGGAAGTTCCACCTGAACATGAGGAAGAACTTCTTTCCTGTGCAGTGACCACATACTGGAAGAAGTTGCCCAGAGAGTGTGGAGTCTCCCTCACTGGAGATATTCCAGAACTGCCTGGATGCAATCCTGTGCCTTGTGCTCTAGAATGACCCTGCCTGAGCAAGGAGGTCGGACCAGCTAACCCACGGAGGTCCCTTCCAGCCTGACCCATCCTGTGACTCTGTGACTGCCATGCTGTATTAGCCAAGTACCTGCATTTCCTCATGTACTGATTAGAAAGAGAATAAAGAAACCTATATCATGGGTATAAAATGACCTGGAACGAGTGATATCCCAGATCAGCCAATCACTTCCAGCAACTGCTCCAATTTTAAGAGTATTTTTTAAACACCAGTCTGCTGACATCAGTGGTGTTTGTTCACACTCCAGGGAGAGAATGGCCTGCTGTGTAATCAGGTCATAGAATCGTATTGTTCCATTCTTCTCTGCCACCATCAGCTGTTAAAAGAAATTTATAAAATGTGGTAAGGTTAGCATGTAATGGAACTTAAATCTTTTCTACTCTATAGAAAGCCTAAAATACATTCAAGCAAATATTAAAAATACTAAATTAAGTACAGTTTTTAACTTCATACCAGAAAACATTCTCCTGGACGCTCTTTCACCAACAAGTAAAAAGCAATTTAATCTATACTACTGTTACACTGTTACACACAATGATTACATTATTTACCTCTATGTATCTATAGATATCTATATGTATAATTTTGGTGGTTAGAAACAGCAGTTCATAACCACCAAGGCACTGTGTTTTTATAAAGCAAACAAGTTATTAATTTTTAACAGTTTCTGTTCTGAGTACAAAGAACTGACCAACAGACAAAGCGCTGTAAAAAAGAAAAGGCTGTCAAGCTGGAATGGGCTGCCCAGGGAAGTGGTGGACTCACCATCCCTGGAGGTGTTAAAAAAATGACTGGCACTTAGTGCTATGTTTTAGTTGACATGATGGTGTTTGATCAAAGGTTGGACTCAAGGATCTTAGAGGTCTTTTCCAACCTAAATGGTTCTATCATTCTAAGCGAAGTATTAATTAGTGTGGCTGTGGAATCTGGATTCATTCTTACTGGTTTTATATAACATCTCTTACTTCATCCTGTAACATGGATTTTATCTAAAAAAAAAATCATTAAATATATTTATAAATATAAAGATATAAATATTTATAAATAAAAAGTTCATTAAATATATTTACTTTATTCCCATAAATTTTATCTAAATTTACGATTTAGATTTTATCTAAACTTTTTTCCTTTACAGTACTACACTCAAGCAGTTGTTTTTTAAATATCATAGAAAGAATTTCCTGATTAAATTATAGAATCATAGAAGGATTGGGTTGGAAAGGAACTTAAAATCATCTAGTTCCAATCCCCTGCCACGGGCAGTGACACCTTCCACTAGGCCAGATTACTCAGGGATCCATTCAACCAGGTCTTGAATCCTTCAAGGAGTGAGCCTTCACACAACTTCCATGGGCAACCCATTCCAAAGATCGGATGATGAAGTGAGAGTTTTCTTCATGAGAAATAGTCACAAACAATAATTAAGAAAGACAGAGAAGCATAAAAAACCCAATGCTCCAATCACCCAGGTTTGTTTGGGAAAACAGAACTGTCACCAAAACATGCTTTTCTGAAAACTAAAGATCATGGTGCAGTAAGCATTTTGACCTGCAATAAGCTTTTCAGCAAGAAATAAGTCTATCAAGTTTTATGAGCTTTTGGAATGGGCTTTTCTTTAAAAAGAAAAAAAAATCCTGTGCCTGTCTTTGATAATGGTCAAAGAAAAGACATGCTAATAATATGTAAGACTGGTGTATTATTGCAATATTATTGGGAAAATCTATTCATTTTTTTGTGCTTACAAAGTTGCCCAGTAGCAAACAGCAGCTAACCCATTCAATTCTGATGCCACCTGAATCAACAGTTTTCCTAGCAAACAGCTTCCTTTCTTTGTATCGTATTTGACTGCTTTTCTATGGTTTAAGTATGTGTTTTTGTGGTAACCCAAACAACCATTTGTAGCAGCTTAAGGCAGTTATTGATAGGCACAACAGGAATAATAAATCCAAGAGTGCAGGGACTAGACCATTAATGAAGCTGGATATTTGGGTACATACCAGGTGATTAATCCTCCCCAGTACAATATAGAGGTAAGTATAAAATCACAGTGTATTGATTTGATTTTTCAGAACATATTTCATACACTTCAAGCAAGAACAACAACAAAAAAAAAATCCCTTGTTAACTTCAAGCAGATACTTTTCAAAGCTTGGCATGTTCTATAAAGAGTCTGTGAACCATGTTCCCATGACTGAGAAAAACCTGAGCTCTTCTCTGTTAACTGTAAGTTAATATGCAATCAGCAGGAACAGTTATCAACAACTGATGTACATAATCAAGAAGGAATATTTCTGATGGGAGGAGTAAGGGACTGACAGTAAAATGACAAGAATGGTAATGAGAATTCATTTACAGTCACTCCATATTAACAGACCCAACCAATATCCAGTTACAGTGTAAATCAGCTCCTCAAACGTCAATGTTACTACAGCGTCAAAAATTCATACTTTAGGTGTGTCCTCCCTCCTGTTATTTTAAAGGTGGTGATGGAGAAAAGCTGAAAACCACAACCTTAAAAGCCTCCTCAGGATGCCAGCAAACACTCATTCCAGGAGAACGTAAAACAAAATGGGCCTTCTCATTTCCTTCCAAATCCCAGACCCTAGAGAGAAAAGAAAGAAAGAAAAAAAAGTAAAGTACTGAACTATTGCCATTTGACTGTAAATACATTAACTTTCAGTGCCTCAATATGTTCACAGTGGAAGTTCCCAAATGAAACAGTGTTCATGCTGTATCATTTGTAGGTCAGTGAAAGTGGCCAGTACTACAGATAACGTATTTTAACACTGATGAGCTAGGCAGAGTCTCTGTTTAACTAATTTGACTCTGTTCAACTAAGTGTTCAAATAATTTGACATTTTAGTTATCTAGACATGAAATCTCAATGAGATCTTCCCACTTTTTTGTAAGTCAACACTACAGCCTTTGTACTCTACCGTAAATTACAGTGAGGCAGTACAAATCAGGAAGGTCAGTGTTGGTCTAGATGCTACAAGGAACCTAAAGTGAGGTACCAAACAACTTAAATCATCTATATTGCCATGTAAAGGGTAAGACCCTTTATTAAAGTATTTTGGCTGCCTAATATACAAGTTTTCAGTTTTTCCTAGTAAGACAAAATTGAGTAATGGAAATATAAGAAACCAGAAAGGAAGCTAAGGCAAACAGAAGGATCCATGGCAGAGGTAACACTAGCCAACAAGGGGTCTTGGAGAGCTTTCAACAGATAAATCACATGTGCCAGTTTAACCTTTTCCTTTAGAAACACCTACAGTCCATATCTGGCAGCTATAAAAAATTTTAAAAGTCAACACTATTTGGTCAATATGGATTGACAGGAAAGTGTATGCTGAAACACCAAAACTAAGTTAGGCAATGGGTGAGTTTTCTCTGTATGTGTTCAATATGAGTGTTAATGAGCCATGGAGCCACTTTGTTTCTAAAATGCAACAAAACCAAAACTGAGCCTATTTTTACCTCACAGCCAGTGCTCAACTCCCTCTTTTCCTAAAAAATCAGTATCTCAGTTGTAGGACAAAGACACCACAGTTGTGAACATCAGTCTGAACCACATACTATTTATATGCATTTGGACACTGAAATATACACATATATCCATCCTTTCTGACATCCAAAACTTGAGAAATAGCCAATTTTTAAAGTAGAGTTTTGCCCAGTCTTTTGAGCTAGATGAGTGGCTACATATTATTATTGTTTATTCTACAGGATTTTTGCTGACTTCCTCCAGACTTTTTCAGTTTATATCTCACCAGGGTGCTTAGAGCCTTGTATTTGAGAGATTTAAAAAAACTCTTAACTAATACATCATAAGTCTAGACAAAATATATGGGAATAAAGTAAATATGTTTAATGAACAATGTTGTTTTCTTATGCCAAACCACAATAGATCAAATATTTGTTCTCCTCATAGAAAACACAGGGTCTCTAATCTTGAAGAATCAGTGTCCTTACTAAAAAAAGTCAAAACAAAAACCTGACAAGTGTTTAAAAAATGAAATATCTACTTGATTAGGTAATTTAGAAACATACAATACTTTCTTCTGCTGCCAAAAATTTTGCCTTGTAGATGTGTCCAAGTCAAATCAACACTTCCCATGTGTATTTACTGTGCAGGGAGAAAATTATGATACAACAGAAGACGGTGAATCATTTTGGCAAAAGGAATATGCCATTATGTTTCCTTCCCTGAAATGAGTGATTTTATTGGGTTTTGAGACAGAAATTTATGCTTTTTAACTCCCTAACTTTGTAATATATAAAGTTACCAAATTTATATTTTTTACTTTTTAAGAATGGCAGGACTGTTAGCAACAAACAGTATGGGGAGGGGAAGGGATAAAAGCCTCTCTTATATTTTATTTATTGATATCAAATATGGTATAACTTGGTTTTGGAGAAACCACCCCCCCCAAATCCCCAAAAACCAAACTAAGCAATACATATCAAGATGATCCTTGTCTGAATGCATCATGTCTATACAATTACATATGTGTTCAATTAACTCTTTTCAATATTTCTTAGTGAAAAACACAAGTAAAAAATGTGCAAACACCAAAAATTTAGCCAAATTGATTTTCAATTACTAAATTACTCAGTAATCATAACCCAATCAGCTACAGATGCTGTCTCCCTATTTTGTCCACATTCCTATCACATAAATCAATCAAAAAAGACTGAGGATTTTTGTCTCCCATTCAAAGTTCTTGAAAATTTACTAAAACTCCTGTGATTTTATACCAAAGTAAAAAAAATACTGTCTGTTGTTCTCCAAACATCCTTATATTTTGTAACCCTGCAGTGTGTCACTCTCTTACTTTTCCTTCTCTTCCCACAAACCATCGTGGCATAGATTTGTCAGTGAGCTTGTGGTATTTTTTTCTGACATTTAAAAAAAAAGGCCACAAAAAACTTATCGGAGAAACGTTTGAATAAACATAGTTGAAATAAAAGCCCAAGTTTGATCAATGTATAGTCCCAAAAATAACATGCAATCTGCTCATTAAAATAATTATTTTTTAAGTAACTAAGGACTGAAAAAATATTTACTGCAGTACTCAGAAAACTTAAACCAACTCAAATACAGATAGTTGCAAATGCTGTTAAAGAAAATTCTTGAGATACTAGTACATTTCTCGTTATTCAAATCCTGTAACTAACAAACAAAACAGAACTGCAGTTATGTCATAGCTTGAAGGCATTCAAATTCCATTGTAGCAGCTATATTATATCTCATATGCATGAATATGGATGCATATGTGCAGTAATTTCATCATACAGTGGACTATTATAGTTGGCAAAGTACCTCATTAGAACGCTGAAAACTTGTCTTGTTGCAATGGAGATGATCCTTATTTTATCTTTTAAGTTTCTGAACTATGAATAATTCTAACTAGCAGAACCAAATGCTAACTGGATAAAAATCATCATTTGCAATAGTAAAAGAACTAAACCAGATTGCAATCTTCAGGCATTTCTCAAATCCCCAGAAGATGGAAGTAAAAATGGGAATTCTTCCAACAAAAGATTTCAAACAATTTTTGTGAGTGGGTGGGGGCTAGAATAAACCTTGACATCTGATTCCCAATAAAAAAGCATGATCAACTATATTTGATCCATTATTCAAAGATTACTCATGTCCAACATGGTTTTGTTGCGGGTTTTTAAATTTCTAACTTTAATACATTTCTTTATATCTCCATCAGATATATTCCATGTGCGAGGAAAATCCTATCACTCTTGAAAAGCCTAGAGGGCTATGGAGAAGGGAAAGATTCCTGTTACTGAGATCACACAAAGGTAGAGTGAAGATGTTCCTCACTGAGCACAAGGAATGAGCAGATCTCAGAAAAGGAACATGAACATGCAGAGATCAGTAAATACTGCAGAGCATACAACCAACACTGGCTTTCTCTAAGGTCTTCTGCCAACTCCCCATGGATGTGGCTATCAAAGATCTGGAGGGTACTAGGCAGGACATGAAAGGCTGAAGTGAACTGTAGAAATTCCTATGTCTGGTCAGAAGAGAAAGTTGTAATATTCAAGATAATTTCTATTAGTCAATTTTATTTTACTGACAAAGAATCTAAGTTTTTATGAAGTCTTTTCACAGAGGAAATGTACAAATATTCCTTCAGAAAGCTCACCCATGTTCACCATTTTCTTTTGGTGATCAAAGGAAATGTCACTGTTCCTAAACAATTAGCAATTAGAGTATTTCAGATTTTGGCATTACAAAACATGTAATCTCTAGCTTCTTGTAATATCTGCTTGGATATGCAAGCATCGCTCTATTTCTCACTGCTATTGCTCAGGCTGCAATTATACCCTGCAGTGTTGGTAGAGGCAGGAGTGGCAGTGCAGTATCTCCACAGACTGTTCTTCACTAATACACATTTCAGGCCATGCACACTCAGGACTAAGTCCAAGAAATACACACTTCTACTACCACTACTGAAATACCTTTAAAGTTATCTAATGCAAAACCGGAGACCACGCATCATTTTTGAAAAAATGTGAAGCTTCAGTTCTGTCCTTTCAACCACAGAAAAAATGGCTGCTAAGAGCTATCAGCTTATTGTTCCCAATGCAGATGTAAAACTAAATGCTTCTGTGGCATGACTGTTACTGGGAACCACAACTACCAATGGCTTTCTAAAATATAAAGTAACTTCTAAACAAATCTAATGCAATGATTTCTATTTAAAACCAATTTATAGGCTAGACTACATCCTAGGGCTGTGTGAGTCTTAACATAAGCCATAATGTGCCACAAAGGAAATTACTACATCATCCTCATATTTTGAAGACTTCCTAACTAAAAGTTTATTAAGACCAGACTGAAATGATGTTCCAAACATTTGATCCAGAAAGTTTGGTGGATTTTTTTTTTAAGCTGACAGGAGACCAGTTGATTCTTGAACTGTCCAACACCAGTTGGTTAATACTTGCATCATGGCGGTACAATGTAACAGAATCGTGTAAGTCTACATTTGAGGGACATACAGGGATGCATACAAAAAGTGTGCAAATTCAAAGACTGGGCTCTGAAAAAAATTCAAGGTTTCTTTATTTTCATAAATTATAATGCACATTTAGCTTGATAAAATGTAACCAGCATACCTCAGAAGGAACAAGTATTTTGGTATGACATTTCTTTTATGTAGGGACACTGGAAAATCCAATCACACAAACAGATGAAGAAAGAACAACATGAAATAAGAGAACTTTTATAAAAACTTTGGCAGAAATCCATATCTGACTGCACTAGGAATGAGAAGATGCAAATAGAATATGGTTTTGGAGTCAAAAACAAGTGATAATGACAACTTTTAAGTATAGCCAAAACCTGAAATATTTATTGAATGAACATGGTAAGATTCAAGTGCAAGGTGTGCTGGCAATACATAAAAGAAAACAAGAACAAAAAAAAGTAAACAAGAGTTACTATTAGCTTTCCTTCATACTATCTAGAGAAAAATCTACACAAAATAACTAGGGCATGAGAGCACCATGTAAAAAAAGACACTACAGATAAATCCCCCCTAGAACCAGATGAAACACTACAATACTTTCTCAGACTCTAGTTAATTTAGCTTTCAGTGATATCAAACCTTTCCCCCTAATCCCTGTTTAGGGAGCAAAATTAACCTTCTCATGGACTGGCATTTATTCTACGTGCAATAGAGAAGGCTGAACTTCAGAGCAACTGATAAATTCACAAAGTTCTCTATGAAGTGATGTGAGCTATGGCCTAAGGAAGTAAACAGAACTCAGAAAGAAATCAGGGCCAGTATATTCACATATAACATGGAAGATAATTCAACTGTACATTCTTTTGCACTCAAAAAGAAAGGAAGAGGATGTAGTTTAAGAAATAGTTAAAATAAAAGAGAGAGTGAGGGAGTGAAAGGGATGGATGAGTCTTTTTCAGCTTTTTAAAATACAAGCCCTTCTAGTACTCAATGACCAGAAGAAATTGCCATGCTGGTATTATTAAGGGCCTGACACTGTCAGTAACCTTTCAGTTCCACAGATGGAGGGAGTATGAGGTAATTATCAGTAAGATTGAATTAACCTTTTAACAATCAAGAGGCTCATTTTTAGCACAGGTATGAGATTAGTGGGTTTTGACAAGATGGTATTTTGCATTAAGTAATTCCAGAAATGTCAGATAGTGTCTATAACCACCAACAGTGGAGGGTGTCAGTTGAACTCATGGTGTTTTCCAAACATTTCCCACAATTTTTTGGCTTCATTAAGTCTCAGAACAAAATGATTTGTGCATCTGAATCTGTGCAGACTCCTAGACTGCCTTTCCAAATCATAGTGAAAAAGCCAGTAGTAATTTTTTTTGAAGAGTGGTGCACAGACAGTTGCACACACATGGACCTCTTTAACAAAGAGGGATGCACACGTTCCTACACTTAATGCAAATGTTCAAAGAAGTGTGTAATACCTTACTGTTTCAAAGAATTAAATGAAATATTCCTTAAAGCTATCATGTTTTTTCTTATTCATTAAGCATGTTTTTATGATATTATGACATTATTAACATCAGCTATTTTAGCTATTTCCTCTGCCACTGTCAAGACCCAGCTCAGAAGGCAAGGGTAAGTCAGGTTCTTGTCACTAGACCCCTCGCAGTAGCGTACAGTGAAATGATAATGCATGATTGGTGTCCATAAATATATGTATATGGGTTTATTTTAGAACAATTTGGTTGCAATGAAAAGGACATATGTAGTAGTTTTGGTCATTATTATTATCTATAGCAACACAGCAATATAAAAGCATAAAAATAACAAGAAAGTGTGTAAGGAAAAGAAAGAGAAGGAATGGGTAATAGTAGAAAGACACCACCACCCATGGATCCAGTGATGAAACTTGATTGTTGCAACTTTGATACCATTGGTCAAAGTGATGGCCGCAGTCTCCATCCATTAGGGATGGGAGAGACCCCCAAAACATAGAGTTTGATGGGTTAATATATGTTCAGTTTTATGTGGGAATGCCCAGGCACCTCCCCTGGGGGGAAGTTTTACCCCGCCTTTTGCAACACTGGATCTTTTGCAACCATGTGGATCACATGCAGTCCTGAGGTGGAAGGCACCAGAAATGAGCCTGGGGGTGCTTTGGGTGTTTGTGATGGTTTATGATCCCTTCCATGCCATGACAGCTGCCTCTTGCAGCAGTGTAGTTGAGCCAGTTATGCCCCAGCAGTGGGGGTGAAAACCTTCAGGCCTGTGTGTGAATGTCCCGAGTGAATGGCACCTTCCCCGGGCTGAGGGGAGTTTTACACCTGAGCCAGTTGTGTCAAGGAAGACACTGGCATGATGAAAACACCATCCTTCACAACCACCTAATACACATGACCACTGCAATTATTTTTATGCAAGAGCATTTTTAGTTCAGTTCTACTTCACAGCTGTAAAAAAGATTTGTGCTGTGAGATCAAGGCCAATAAAGACTAAGTGCAAGAAATAGCAAGAATTCCAGAGTGACACAGCAGCAGTTTAAAGGTAAGAACATTGAATATAACCACTATCCCACGTAACACTGTCTGTCCTCCAACCAAAATGACTGAACCCCACTCCAAGATGTGACAGTTGCAGCAGCTTGTGGCAAAACTATTTAGTGGATGAAAATGGGAAATCTCACTTCCTTAGACATCTCTGATAAACTTAAACCTAAACTTTCTACTGAATAAAAACCAGGGAAGACCTAAACATGCTTATATATAGTCAGTACATACTCAAATGTTGTTTTAAGACTTTATTAAGACTTAAAAGTGGAACTCAAGACTTGCACTAATTGTTCTAGAACTTTGTTCCACAGGCATTAGCAGATTTTGTATCCTGAGAACAATTTTAGGATAGAAATTCAGTACAGACATAAGAATTATTCCTCTTCTTACATTACTACTGAAGCAAATTACAGAGTAAGTAAAGAATGATTTTGTAAGTCCCAAGGAATGCATTTTCCATTCATTTTGAAAGAGTAACCTTTAAATTCAATAGAAAAAGTCTTCATGCCCCACATGCGTGAATGGAAAAAATAAGAACTCAAGTAGCCAAAAAAAATCCTACTTATTTCCCATGGCTGTTAACCAAAGACTTTATGGTTTATGGCATAAAATGTCTTTCATAGTTACTAAGATGAAATCTTGTTAGTATATATTAATTACATAAATTATATTTCCTTTTAAATTAGTATCAATTAGACAACTGATTTTAAAACAGTTTTCTTTCATCCCGGGAAAGCTGAGCATTTCATAAAAAGGCCACATGGTCAAACAGTTTTTTGCTGAATAAGCCAAATATGAGTTTAGATTTAATAAAGAAATCAAGGATAGAAAATAAATCAGAACAAGACACAGGTAAGTCATACATTTCTACTATTCATTCCTAATCATTTTGTTGGAAATACAGACTAGACATCTATGGAAAAACTGCCTACTCATGAGAGTAAAGAAAGTCAAAGATGACACCTTCTCAACTCTCTTGCTGCTCTACTGCAATGACCCACAAAGCCTGAACAGCTGCCCTCTTGATCTCACCAACTGCACTGGAGGGGTAAGAAGAGCAGCATAATAGATTCATGCACACTACTAGAAGTGGAAGAGGGGTGAGCTTTTGACAAGGACAATTCCTGCATCAAAAATCTTTACCCAGCATGCTTCACACATTAAAGCATGTTTCCCTTCTACTTCCAGTTATAAATATCCAAACACCTGGGTTTGAAGCAGCTGTAATCATGGTATTTTGAGCTGTCAGTACCACTGTATTAATATGGTGCTGTCTTCAGGCTATGTCGTCCCATCTCCTGGTAAGGCTAATAACTTTGGGTAAGTGGACAACTTCACATACAAAACCTGACCCACCTGATGACAGTATACAGAGAGAGTCTGTACAATTCAATGCTGAGCTATGCATGTCTGCTCTCTCCTGTTCTCACTTTATTCCTATCCCAGAAGGAGGAAAAATAGTATATGCAAATCTAAGACAACAGTTTTGTTAATTTTGAATGTAGGTGTTTCAAAATACTGCTTTGAAAAAAGACAACTCACAACAAAAAGACAGACCACAACCTAAGTTAACAAGAATAGTCCATTTCTTGTCTTGCTAGTGGACTAGTCCTCCTAGATGGTCATGAAGGCACAAAAAAGAAAAAAAAAAAAAAAAAAAAATTATTTATTTAAGTGGACATACAAAGCATTCACACATAGAAGAAGTCCAGTATTAGATTTTAATAGTGTTTTAAACAAAATGCATACCTGCAGGTGTGATCATCACTTACACTTGCAATTGCTTGACCTTCGTTGGGAGCAAACACCAGGTCGTTAATGTAATCTGAGTGGCCATCAAATGTCTGCCAACCAGAAAAGAGAAATACTTTTACCTTAGAGCTGACTGTTCCACCAATGTACTTAACACACCAGCTAATAGAAAGATGTGTGTTAAGATAAAATTATAATTTTAATAGAAGATAAAGAAAGTTTTAATCAGTAACTGGATTTCTTTAAAATATCTAATTCATGTGTGATAGTCATACTGTAGGTGAAAAGACCTCCCCATTATTCCTTGTTAAGTTAGCACAGAGGTCAGTTTGATGCTTTTGCTTGACAGAGATAAGTGAATCACACCACAGCTTTTTATCATTTTTCAACCTGTGAATTTTGAAGGTAGAAGGTAGTAAATCTCAGAAAGAGGAGAATGACCAGGAAATGAATGTATGCATGCTCTACCTACACTAAAGAACCCTGATCTCTGAATCTCTCATTACATACATCTATGTTGTCCTTGACAGAAATCTCACAAAATTTTAAGTCAGGGAAATGTCTACATGTAGATGTATCTGTTACTGTTCCCCTCTCTTCTATTCAGTCCCACTGATTAAGTCTCAAGGCATAGCTTCTTTTGTTTAGTCCAGCAAGGTATAAAAATGAGACAAAAATATCCTCTGGTTAACAGCATGAGACTGAGAGATTGCAGAGGAAAACAAAGTAGAATAAAAACAAGTTCTACAGTTTTCTGAAAAAAATACACCACCTTTAAGTGTAGCTATTCTGAGAAACAAATGCAGAACTGATTAAAAAAAATCTCAAGCACACACAAGAACTAAATCCCCCTCTCTAAAAGTTTTATGAATGCCTCATCAATTCAATACAGAAACATTTGCAGCAGCCAACTTATTTTTTTCCAATAAGTCATTATTTTATTAAAACCTAATGGATTATACTAGAACCAACAGATCCTAAGATGATGCTAAACTATTTAGACAGAATGCCAAGTCTTTTGACAATTTTCAGCATTCTGAATTCAAATATTCTGGCTCATTTTACTTGTATGGTTCTGATGAAATATGCTTTTCATTAAGGAAAATTTGAAGCAGGACAAGGAAGCCATAATTCATTTCCAAATGAAAACCTCAAAAGAAGAAAAAGGTTTCATGAAGATCCATCAGTCATATTTTACCTTTTGTTTTTTTGTTCTGGGCTTGATCCAACCCATAAATTTTGGATTAGTTGTGTTGACAAAGTAATGGAAAACTCAAGTGTGCTTAAAGTTCCTTGTTGATAATTACATCAAGACAGTTTTTCCACTGGGAAAACAGAGTAAGATTACTCCATCTGTCCCTCCAGAAGCAACACGTACTAATTGTTTACTACAAAAGACAAAATGTTCGAAGATTACGTTCTGAACATAGTCACATACTTCCTTCAGCTTTGTTTCCATGTTCTGTATCTCTTCTGAAGATCCCATGTGTCAAGTGTGCACTGTACAATGGATCATAATTTTCCATGTGCTCATCCTGAGTTCAACCTCAGGTTTATGAAATAGGTTTTATGAGGAATCAGTTAACTGTTAATAAGAAGCCACAATAATGCCATCAAACTTTATTGAAAGCCAGATCAGCATAGCTCACCCAGAATTCGTGAACATCTGGGATTTTGCATGCGCTTTAAATCAGAGTTAGGTGTTACTTTACTTGACAAGAAATCTAGAGTACAGTGATCATCCAGGTATAAGAAATTAAGATGATTGCCCAGAGAAAGTACTTTCCACACTTCCTATCAACAAACCTCAGAAGACAGTCTCAAAGACAACTTTTACTGACATAAACACACTAGTCCACATTCTTTCTTTTCATTAATGAGTTCCTCACTTATAGGTAAAAATATATGTTTTTAGCTGTTTTCTGATTATTTTTAACATTAGACCAAGCCTGACCCAGTAACAATACGTATTTTTACTTTTTCCTCAGCCAGAGTACATCCTTAATAAATTTCTTGGACAGCTTATTTCAGTGGTGGAGCTGGCATAAACAAAGCTAATAGCTTTACTGTTAAATTCAAGCCAACACTTCTCATTTGTATTGCATATGAACTGAACAATCAAAGAATCATTAAGGTTGGAAAAAACCTCTGAGATCACTGAGTCCAAATATTAACCTAACACTGCCAGGTCCATCCCTAAGCACTATGTCTATAAGGTTTTTGAACACAGTGATCACACTGCTTCCCTGGGCAACAATGCTAGACCACCCTTTAACAGAAGAATTTTTTCCTGATATCCAGTCTGAACCTCCTCTGGCACAACTCCAGGTCATTTCCTCTTGTCCTATCACTTGTTGGCTGGGAGACTGACCCCCACCTGGCTACAGCCTCCTTTAAGGCAGTTGTCGAGAGAGATAAGGTCCCTCCTGAGCCTTCTTTTCTCCACAATGAACAACCCCAGGTCCCTCAGCTGCTCCTCATAGGACTTTTGCACCAGACCCTTCACCAGCTCCACTGCCTTCTCTGGACATGCTGCAGCACCTCAATGTCTCCCTTGCCTTGAGTGGCACAAAATTGAACAGAGGATTCAAGGTGCCAAGTACAGAGGAACAATCACTTCTCTACTCCTGCTGCCCACACTATTTCTTGTGGCCTTATTGATCCAAATCAAGTTAAAAAATTAGAACTGAGATGTTGAATTTAGCTCAACAGAGTCTGTAGCATCAAATTCATCCCATTGTTTCATTATTTCAACTTATTATCCATCCATTAACTACAATGTTGAAGAAACTTTACATTCTGCTAAGTTAAAAGATTTAATTCACAGGTTAACATTAAAGGGCATTGCCTGAAATTCACAAAACTGGCAGATATTACATAAATAGATAACTTTAATATGGAATGATAGACATCAACTCACAAGCAAAGAGCATTAGGAACTTTTAGAACTATTTTGTCAGAAATCCCACCAAGCTGACTGTAACTATGTCAGTTATCCCACTGATCATTGGCAAATTCATGTAAGATGACCAACATTGAAAGAAAGAAATTAAAAGTATGCGCATGTATGAAGCAAGACAAAGAGCATTTTCTTTCCAGACATTTAGTAACATCCATCTTTACTTCTTATGCCATGCTTTACTCATTCTATTATCAGTATGGCCACATAAATGACATCTAAAATTCACCTAATTTCTGTATGAAAAATCTCATTGTCTTACTAATACAAATTAACACACCAAAATAAAAGTCTGTATTTTTTCTCCTTTATACTCAATAAGCCCCTCTCATGAAAACAGGCATTATCATATTCTAAAGCAATAAAAAAAAAAGGAAGACTCTGTCCCAGTTTTTTTTTTTTTTTTATTTATTAGCTTTGCTTATCGTTGGCTAAGACCTCACCAAAAAAACTTCAAACTGGATATCACAAACATCTAATTAACAGTAGTACTTGGACTGGGACATTGTTTTGCAGGAAGAATTTTGAAGGAAATCAGAAGATCATGTAGGTGATAATTACAGTTATTCCCTCTTGAAACACAGAAAGGTACTTAGAATACAATGAGTACCCCTAGAGATGATGGATCTAGGATCTGTCATAAATGGAGCAGAAGGATAGCTAAAGATTAGACTTCACTAAAAACTAAATAATATTTTAAAAATCACATTATCTGTCCTTACCTTAAAGTCATTCTTGTCCTGCAGATCAGAAGTAAACAGCCTTAACTTCCTATCAGAAGCTGCAGTACAAAACCTACACTCAACAGACAAAAAAAGGCTCGTCAGTCAATCAACATTGCAATAGTTGACTTTTTCTGTTTTCCTTCATTTTAAAAATGCAAAGTGAGATCCAAGGAAAAATCAGATTTTGAAAAAACCAAAAGCATCTATCTTAACTTCTCTGTTGTGGCAACAAGCAGAGTTATAACTGGAGCTTATCTGTAAAATACTGTGCATTGAGTGCCAAGAATACTTATTCATAGAAAGAAATGCAAGACATTTTACAAAGCTAAATCTGGATCAATTACCAATTACCTGAACTATCTTTCATAAACGCCGCTGAAACTTTCCTTGGAAGAAGTGGTAGTGCATAAAAAACAACCCTCATTATCAGTGCTTTAGAATACTGAAATATACAATTCAATAAACCAATTTCTATTCAACATTTTTAACCCAAAAGACTGTACAAAAATGGAGCAGTAAGCAACTATGGTAATTTTGAAGAATCATACAAACTACTGAGTACATTTTAATTCTTAAATTCACATTTAATACCTATCTCTCTAGATTTTCTAGATTTATACCTCAATGGCTCTCACAAATAATATCTGACCCACTCTGAAACACAGCACGTATTATACAAACCAGTGCAAACAGCTTTATAAAGGAGGCCATTGAAATCATCTCATGTTCACCAAAGCTCTTAAAAGAAATCCTTCTTTACAGATGTGTAAGAACTGTCTGAGGTCCATAAAAATAATGAAAAAAATATTATTTACTGCTTGTTCTCTGGGGAGAAGGTCAAGAAGCACAAGAAGTAGGACAAAAACCAAGCAAATGAACAAAAATATAAGAATAAAAATGTAGTACTGAAGAGTTCAGAGATTTCAGTGTTTTCTAAGGAGTTAGATTTCACTCGTAAGCTTTAAACTGTCCAATATTAAGGACTTAGGGAAAACAGGTAAGAGACAAGGATTCACTGTAGTTGTTTATTGTTAAATACCTTATCTGGGGAGGTACAGCATCAAGTCTAGTTTCAGGACTCCACGCTATGGCGTCAACTCTGATTCCATGGTGAAATGTTCTTAGTGTCTTATATTGCATGCCTTCCACTTCTGCATCCTCCTCCTATAGAAATATTGCAGTTAGCTGATTCAGAACATTGTCTTGATGACTTCTAGCAAATCAGATTGCAATGAAATAAAAAGGGTTTCAAAATTACACATACTGGGATCTTTTTAGATCCTAACACCTTAAAAATGAAAACCTGGAACAGAATACAGAAAGTATTAACTTGAAATATATAAGTACTTAAAAATACATTAAATTATTTCAATCTCAAGCCAGAGGCCAGTGCAGAGCACAAAAATCAGAACTGAGCTACAAAGATGCTGAGCTCATTCTCTGTAGAAGCAGTATCTTCACAGATAAATCCACTCACAATACCTATCCACTTACAACTGCAATCAGAATAAACAATGGGAACAAAAGCAAGTATGTAATTTAATCTGTCTTCTCTCTGAGTTGTTTTTACACTACGAAAAAGTGCTGCCACTTTCAGAGCATCGCTCTTCAAACAGCAGGAGATACAAAGGTGCCCTCTATCATCTAACCCTAATTACAGGCTTGCTTATTCTTCCCCACCACATGATAGGAAAAATGAAACAAGAGTTGGGATTGTGGACTCCATGGATAAGTTGACCACTAAAAAGCTTTTTAAAGTTTTCAGAACATCCAATGGAGCACCTCAAAGGATATTTCTACATATTTTTCTCTATGTCACAATTCTGATTTAAGGTAAAAAACCTCTGTATGCCCTCAGTGTAACATAGAGGTCAAGCAGAACCCAGCTGAGGATGCTGTTTTTCAATGCTTCTCAACAGGAAGAAAGAATAACATTTTCCTCTCCTACTTTGAAATACTCATTGACTCCACATGAGGAAGGGAAGATATGAAAATTACAGAAAAAACACCTTGTACCAGTGGTTGTCAAAATTTTAATTACTTTATTTCCAAGGTCTACACCAGAAACAAAGTAGAGAGCAACACAAATGTCAGTATGTTTTTGTGGTTAGCACTTGGTCCTCTTCAGAAAATTTCCAACAAAATTTCCAACAAAATTTCCAAGACTTTGGGGAATAACAATAATAATTATAAAAATATCAGCTACGCTATTATTCATAATGGAAAAATTACAAAAATTATTGTATAATAAAGAAGCAAGATGAAGGAAAAAAGCCTAGAAATTCCAAGCAATCATCTCCAACTGATTAGGCAAAACACCCCATCTAATGAAAAACATTTTATCCAGTATAAAAATGTACAATACTCAGTATTTTACATTTTAAAATTTTTCACAACATGATAATTCTAAATAATTTCAAGGTAAGAAATTTTACTGTTTCCAACAGTCTGTGAGGGAGGTCAAGTAAAAACAATTGTGAGGAAAAAATGTTAGGTAAGTATTTCTGCAGTTCATCCCTAAAAAGACATACCTATAAAATTAGCACAGACATATCAGTGTATATTTTTATATATATATATATATATATATATATATATTTATATTTATATTCTCCTGAAGAGCAAGTATTCTACTCTTGTTAGTGTAATGAACAAGCAAAATTCTTCTTTGTTTACCACAGCAAGAAGAGGAAACAGGAAAGTGACCACAGTCTTCCTACAGTAGCAGCACTGGCGAAATCAGTTTCAGGGGCATCTAACAAAAATAACAATAACACAGACTAACCTGAAATCTACAAGTCCCAATAACCACGCAATTGTTGCCACCATAAGCAATGAGGGAACATGAATCTCCTCTGTCAAATGGATTGAATTTGACCACGTGCACATAATCCTCACAATCCACAGTGTAAGAAGTGTTTCTAGTAGAATCTTGCTTCATTTTCAGTGAACAAAGTCAACGAATCACAGAAGTGATGTCTTCTCCAGGATCAAAATCTACATTCCTACACAAAAATTTGTAAAAACATTGATTATTCATTTGCATAAATAAAAAATGTGGAGTATTTGTGGCAGAGCAAATCAAAATTTTAAGAACACAAGAGCTGCACTTACGCTTATTATTTTCAGATGTAGCATGTTTGTTTCAATAATCAAAATATTTACTACATACATTTACCTATTTAGATATTTACCTAACATACATTCAAAACTGTCTTTACAGACTCCAGCAATAACTGCAGATTTTGTGCTACCCTTGGCAACCCTACACCAATACAAAAAACCAAGTAACTGCATGCACCAGAGAAGCCACATATAGCGTTTTAATATTTTCAACCAAATGGCAAGAAATAATACATCGCTGCCTTCAAATTCTCTCATCTCTTTACAGACTGTGTGTATAAGCAAAAACCAAGTAAACCAAATCTGCAAAACTGCAAATGAAAATAGTGTCATGCATTCAATCAGTTGTCAAGAAAATCAGGTTTTTGTGCTAGAACACAAGAGGCCAAGATACACAATTGATTTCAGAATCACTCCTTTTAGTGCCAGTACTGATTTGACATTAGTTTATGTCTTTTTGGGAAATCAGACCTTTAACTACATACCACGTGGAAAACCAGCTTGAAATCTCAGACCTTTGACAGATTTTGGTATGTAAATGATCTGGAGGTCTCAGCATCCAAGAATGAATGTTTTGTTTGGGAGCCAGCCAGGTTTGACACTGGCATCACTCAAACACAGAGAGGTTCTCCATAGCTGTGTGTTTATTTATTAAGTCACACAACAAACCACCATATACCATAAGCACTTTAGCCATATTACTTGCATAACTTTGCTCCTAAAGCCAAATGCAAGTTTTAACTGTGCCCATAGATTTCTTCCTCTAAGGCTTCCCATGAACACAAGCCATTATAGACTCTTAGAATATTAAAGGGTTGGAATAGACTTTACAGATCATCTAGCTCCCAACCCCGCTGCCACCGGGCAGGGACATCTCCCACTAGACCAGGACGTCAATGACCCATCCAACCTGGCCTTGAACACTGCCAGGGCTGGGGCACCCACAATCTCCCTGGATAACCTGTTCCAGTGGATAGCCATCTTCACCGTACAGAATTTCTTCCTCGCATCTAACTCAACTTTCCCGTTGTTCAGTTTGTACCCGCTGCTGCTTGTTCTATCACTACACTTCCTGACAAAGAGTCCCTCTCTGGTTTCCCTGTAGTGCCACTTGAGATGCTGGAAGGTGCTGCGAGGTCTCCACGCAAACTTCTCTTCACCGGACTGAACAATCCCAACTTTCTCAGCCTGAATTATCGGTCACCAGACCAGCCTGACAATACCTAGAGCACTGTTACCTTCATTCCTTTAGGAAACACGATTACGGCAACCGCGCCGCGTGGGCGCCCGCTATCTCCCCCCATCCAGGCGCATCCTTTTCCCTCCTACTCCTTCCTTTTCCCTTCAGGGCCCAGCTGCTGCTCCCCAGCCAAGCTGCCGCAGTTCGCCCGCCCTGGGGGTGGCCTTACCCCGCTTCGCACGCACCTTTGCAGATCCCGGCTCCCACACCGGCCCCCGCCGTTCCCCAGCAGCGCCCGCCCCCGGGCGGCGGGAGCAGCGCTGGTGCTTCCGGGGCAGCGGCCCCGCTCCCATTGGGCAGCGCGGCGGATTTGAACGCGGCCGCCGCGCCCCAGCCCCGCCAGGCCGGGCGCGCCGCGGCACCGCCGCCTCAGGGGCAGCGCTGGGGGACGGCAGTGGGGCCGCTGGGCCGCCGCAGTCGGAAGCGTTCGGCGGCAAGGGTAATGGCAATTTCGGCTGTGGGAGTTAGGGGCTGCTTCGCAGGGGTTTTGGATTATTCGGGCTGTTTTGCTGGGAGTGACAGGTATTGTCTCTCGGAAATCTCTCAGAGTGGGGAGAAAGAAAAGCCTCCAGGGAGGTTTTACGCTGACTTGCTGCCCGCCTGTTTCATCCTTTGCGAGCCCCGTGTGATGTCCACATTACAAAGTGGTTTGTCAGCTTCAGATGTTTTGGAGAGTAAGAAGTTGCCGTTACAGTCATGCTTGTTTCCCTATGTCTCCTGCTCTCCCTGCCCCTTGCTCACACTTCCTCACTAAAAGAAGTGAGGAAGTGTCGTGCCAATCACCAAAAAACAAACGCGCTATGGGCTCTGCCTCAGCTGTGTGAAAAAAGGTCAAAGGTTGAGTTTTGTCTTCGGGAAGTAAATGGAATGAGTATTGCTCCTGGGCTGTCACTGCAGTGCTAGGGAACTTTATTTCAGAAACGAACAAGTTTAAAGGTAAATTTATGCTACATTGTCATGTACCTTGTCTCGACAAATGTAAGAAGGTGAGAAAGACCAAAGCATGAAGTACTCCCAATTATTATCAGGGGAGATAATGGCTTATAGAATTGAAAAGAAAAAAAAAGGAAAAAGCCTTTATAGGTAACAAAGGTGTTTAGAGTTGTCTGTATTAGTAAATCTTAGAAATATAAGTCTCTTTTTTCCAGGTTTGAAACATCCCCATAGACGCTCATCTGAACGTACAGCAAATGCAGAAAGTACTGAAGACACTCTGAGGCTGCTTTTGGAGACAAAAAGACTGTCATATTTGTGATAACATTCCTTTATGTTGGCATAATGTACAAGGAAAGTACGGGCTTCAAGAGGGCATTACACACATAAGCACTTTTAACTCCTTACCATCACAGTTGCTCTGTCACAGTGAGGCAAATCTGGTTTAGTTGGAAGAGTTTATTCTAGGAACTTCTTCTTTAAGAAGATACAACAGGGTTTGCACAGCTTGTTGGGAGGTGAAGATCTGCATATGCCTCTGGCATAGTTATATTCATTTTTCTCTTGGTTATCTCTGTCTTCTACTCGTGGCAATGGTCACTTTCCAGCAAAAAGTTTTACACTTGATCAAATGTTTCAGAAGACAATGGCCTTTATTTTCCAACTCTGAAAGGACTACTGTGTGTGGAGCAGATTGCATGTTGATGATGTTACAACTGTCCATGGCTGAAGTCAATAAACAGGTTAGCATTCTTTTTAGTATGTTCTTGGTACATCTCAGACTTGATTACCTTGCTGCACTTAGTGCTTAGGCACTAACTTGAAATGGCTGTTTTGGTCACTTCCTTGCTGTTTGTTAAAACAAGATGTGTCTGAGGACCAGATGCAGCAAGGCAAGAAAATTAATATGATTAAATGCACTATTGAATCAGGGTGTAGAAAAAGGAACTGCAAGACAGGGGGGAGGATGGAAGTTCTTTACATGTATATTTAAGCTCCAAACTTTAAACACTAGTGTATTTCTGCTGATCATGTGACTTCTGTTTCTTTCCATCCAGTGTTTCTTTTGTGCTGTAGATCAGGGCGAGAGAACTGTAGCATTTGGGGTGCATCATTTTTTCTGAGTGCTCTGAAAGTGTTTTGGAATGACATGAGACGACCATGAGTATAAAAACTGAGGTGGTATAGTCTGCATGAGTCATATTTGCTACAGTCCATTCTTGGCTGCTGCTTTTCCTGACGCTTGTCAGGTGAAGCTCTATATGTACAGATAAGTTGTGTGTACCCAGTACTAGCAGGAATGATATGGCTTTCTTTGTGTGAGCACATGCAGTGTCTGTCAAATGGCTAAGGAACGGGAGGTACAACTCTAAAGTGTCTCTGAAAGAAGCCTTGTGGTTTGTTAAAGCTGGAGGATGTCTGAAACATACCAGAAACAGTTGCAATATACATTGAGGCCTTTACCCGTGTCTCATCGAACGAGAACTATTGCAGTATTTGTTGTGGTAACCTAAAGATATCTTTTTAGGTCAATTAACTTAAGTCTTCCAACAACAGTCATTTGTTTTCATCAATAATTAATCGAATGTTGAATAGTAAATCAAATGTATAGTACAAAGCTTTAGTTTAAGAAAACCAAAGCAAACATACCAAAACAACAAGCATACCAGAAATGAAAAAAACACATAAAAGTGAAATCCTTAAGCCAGTAAAAAACCCAAACAAACAGAAAACCTGCTTCAGTTTGTGCATCAGAAAAAATTTTGCAGTGTAAAATGTGCATAGTGGGGGTATCTCTTTCTAAACATTAAGTATAAAACTGATTAAGTCAGACCCCACTGTCAGAAACATTACAGCAAGGGTACTAGAATCCCAAGATACTAAATTCCAGCCAGGGTCTTGGTGTCATCACAATACCTGTGTAGCTAAACTGAGAAAATTAGTGTGCATCAGAATTAACTCTTGGAGAACTGATAAAAGACAATGGTGCAAAACTATCTATGGAGGTGTGATCACTGTTTGTCATGTTTGTTGTGATTCTCACGGGAAAATTACAGACAGTTTTCCAAAGCCAGCTCTGGGAACAACTATAATGCGTTGTTCTGTTGTATGCCAAAACTTACAGGCATGGAAAGGTTGTGGTTCATTGCTCCATGTTTTCCTTATAAACTTTTCCCTTCCACTAGAGGTAATTAATTTATTCTTTCTCCTTTCTTTTCTCCTTCAGAAAATATTCCTCTCTTCTATAAATTTCTCTGAGATGATCTAACAAGAATTATAGCAGTTAGTTTCAATTAATTTAGTTTCAATATATATAGCTTTTCCTTCAGAGCTGAAGAAAGAAAGTGTTCAAAAACCTGGATTGTTTTTTTTGATTATCCTAGTTGGTCTAATAAGATAAACCTTGGCTTGCATATGTAGATTAAAACTATTTTAGCATTTGCATGTGCTGCCTCTGAAGCATGATTTCTTTAGATTTTATCCATTCTGAGGTTCACAGTTTTAAAGCAAAAAATATCTGGTTTATTTCGTTCATCACTGAAACTTCAAACTAAGAGGCAGAATATTACAGTTGTAGGCATGTCCCACACCTGTAGAATAGAAATCTATTATGATAAGAACAATTACTTCAATAAAAATAATTTCGTTAATAGGGTATCGAGTGGCTGTACTGAGAAAAACCTAACACATCCAACCTATCACAAACAACCAAAATACTCTTCTCTTTCTTTAGAAGCCTGGACAATTTAAATGAATTTGGTGTTTTAACTGTTACCTGTATCTGAAGTGGAAATGAAAAATAACAAAGCTTTTTGGAGAACTCCTGAAAAGTTTAAAAGCTTCATAATCAATTAGATTTCACCATAATAAGGGTATCAAACAATGTGATAAACATGGGTCAAATAGCAGGGATGAAAGACAAAAAAAATTCTATACTTTGAATTCCTCTGAAAATACTTTGGTTTGTAGCACAGTTGTGGCCATGTGGCTTAAAGACAAGTGGCATAAGGTCTGTGATGGAAGCAAATACCTTTACTTTGATTAGTATAGATCTAGAATCTAGGAATATTTTCAAGAAGAACCTTCCTCAAGGTTTGAGATAGGAGTAACAGTTTTCCAGATGAAGTTCAGCTGAGAGTTATTGTGTTGATTGTTTGCACCTGTGTATCAGAAGGGGTAGAAGATGAGTTATCAGGTCAGATAATTACCTGTCATTTTCAGGCTACGGTTATTTTAGCTAGTGGAATGGGAAACTCACATGTGTGAAACAATTATTTTTCCAGAATCTGTGAGTTGAAGTTGTCAGACTTGTCTTAAATGTATTTTAAATCTCTTCTAGAATGGAAGCTTTGATACTGGAGGAAAAAGTGCTTAATTGTTGATTATAGAAATACATTTTCCCTCTAGGAATTTGTGTTTGTGTATTTATGGTTCTCTATAAAAGCAGTTTTGGCGTGTGGTTTAGTTCTGTTCTGTCCTTCCATGAGTGCATGATGTATGCTGTCTGAAGAATTTTATGTTCTGTTCGGTGTTTTGTATTTCTCAAAATGTTTTCCCAAATTGTCCTGTTTCCATGCTGGCAAATGAAGAAAAATGGAGAGTTGTTTTATAGTGTTATTCCTTTAAATTCTTCTGTCTGTCTTCCTTTTGGTAATGAGACACTCCTAACTAACTTTCTACCAATTTTAAATGACGTGTTGGTTGTAATATGTTGTAATGATGCTACTAAGAGATGTTGTCTTGGCTGTTCTTCAGCATGATTAATTTTTCACGGAATCACAGAAGGGTTGAAGTTGGAAGGGACCTCTGGAGGTCGTCTTATCCAGCCTCCCTCAAATAGGGCAACCTGGCAGTGCCAGTTGCCCAAGACCATGTCCAGGTGTCTTCAAATTGTCTCTGGGGATGGAGACTCAATAACCTCCCTGCACAACCTGTGCCAGTACTTAGGCATCCTTGAAGTAAAAAAGTATTTCCTGATGTTCAGAGGGAACCTTCTGTGTGTTTCAGTTTGTGCCCATTGCCTCTGATCCTAATATTGGGCACCTTAGGAAGGAGCCTGGCTCCATCCTCTTTCCCCCCTCCCTTCAGATGTTTGTATGCATGGAGGAGATCTTCCCTGAGCATTCTTTTCTCCAGACTAAACAGCCCCAGCTTTCTCACCCTTTCCTCATATATGAGGTGCTCCTGTTCCTTAATCATCTTTGTGGATGATAAGTGAACTGTTTTTGACTCCCTCCAGTGTCAGTGTGGCTCCCTCATACTCAGGAGCCCAGAACTGGACACAGTACTTAAGTGTGATCTCAGCACTGCTGAGTAGCCTTCTCCTCAATGGATAGGCTCTTTAGAAAAAAATTTGGAGTGATAATAATTTCCCTGGATTTCTTTTTAAACAAAATTATACACTGAGGCTATTCTACTGTCTTTCCCATACCCTGTATAATCAAAAAGTAACTGCAAGTTAGTTTCAAGTATTTTTGTTTCGCTTAACAACTGGAGTTGTTTTAATTGTTAAAACTCTTGCTACTTAGGTCTTGCTGTTTCTTCCCTAGCTTATCAATAGGATTTTTGATTCTCCCTCACACCCCTCTCTTTGTGGTATTACTGGTGTCTGTTTTGAGGGGTAGAAGAGGGAGCAAGGATGTGTGGAGGTTTTTGGTTTATGTTTCTAACCAGCAGGGTCCTCAGTTTTCAGTCTTGTGTTTTTATTATCACTATAATTGATAAAACACTTTAGAAAAGTACTGGTTTGTTGTTTGGATGAGTAAAATTTTTACTTTGCTTGTTCTGTGATTCTGCTGCTGCAACCACTGTTCTACTGACCCATACATACAATAGTTCTCTAGTCCTCCTTGAACAGAGCATATCTCTGTTCTCTTGGGCCCTGGTACTTCTTCCTTTGACATCCCCCTCGCCCACCCAAAGAAAAAGGGGTTCAATACCCATGCCATTGTCATTTTATTTATTAGTATTTTATAATGTTGTCATTTCTCTAAGCTTTGGCTATCAGCCTGTAACTTCACTGCTTCTGCACATTGCTGCCCAACAACTATCAGATGTCCACACACTTGTGTTCATATGCACCACTTTCGCAACCTGTACACAGCACTATCAACACGATGGGAAACTTACTAAAAATGCTGCTTTATCCTGCTTCAATGTGCTTTATATACCACACTTTGGGAAATCCTCTGCTGTGTGAGATTGAAGGCAAACAATGAAGGCTAAACAGGACTAGAAGTGATAAGAGTGCAGAATTGCCCAACTCAAGGACAAAGCCAGAAAATAATACTGTGGTCTAGGAGTGTGCCTGAAAAGAATAGAACTAGACCAAATGCAGGGTTGGTGGTTAAGCACGGCAGTCTTTTACACCATATTCCAAAAAGGGTTTATGAGCATTTGTTTGGGGAAGGTGGAAACCAGCATGTTGATACTGAAATTTACAACTTTCTGGTTTTTAAAACAATTTGCTGTCAAAATGGAAATTGATTTGCTGTGTAGCTAGCACTAGAAAACTCGCAATACCTACAAAACAGTAAAACATGGTGTCTTTAAGCATGGAATGTTGCTACTGGATTTTAGACCTTCTAAGACAGGAGTCCCAAGGAAACTTAATATACTGCACTACCAGGAAGTAAAGATGCTTTGTAATACCTTATTGATTCTATTCCTATGAATAGAAATACTTGCTCTGCCTATAATAGGATGAAAACATGTGACTTTTTGAACTTCCTTAAGCTATTAGCCAGTTGACAAATGCTTACTGCAAAACACCACGGTATTTTTAAAATTAATTTTAAAAGCAGAGACTTGACAAATTGACTGTGTAAGTAATGGAATATGCCATCACAGTGAATGCCTGATCGCAAAGGTTAGTATCTGGAATGCAGTATTTGGATTTAAAATATTTTTGCAGCACTTGTATAAACTTTGCTAATCTCTGCAGACCCTTGATCTGATGAGGAAAGGTTTTGATTTATTAGATACCTTATGAAGTTGTGTTTTAACTTGGTACTCCTGAAGGGTTTTGATTCAAAATAAAGTGAGAAAACAACATTTTTCCCCCCCCATCTATTGCTGCTTTGATCTGTTTAAATTGGGTTATAATATAATTATATGTTTAAATTTTTGAGGGGCTGAAATGAAAATCAGGTGTTTTTCAGAAAACATATATGCCATTTTAATATTCTGGTGATGTGTGGAATATAATGTGAGCTCACAGTGCTGATTTATTGTAACCCATGCACAAATTAAAAGGCAAAAGAGTGCTCTGAAGCTAATATGTGTGAGTGTTCTTTAATTTTTGCTTGTAGTTCTTTGCCTACACAATATCAAAATAGTTGACTTCCATGATTTTGGAATTTTGTATTTAATGAGGTCTATTGAGAAAGTTGTGGTAAATATGTTAGAAACCAAAGGAGGGATCATTTGGGCTGGAATAATTTAAATTATTAGAATTATTATTCTCATTTTTTCTTATTTCGTGTTGTGTTCTGTTGCTAATGGTGTTTATAAGTAGTTAATTTGTTTAATGTGGAAATATGATTAAATAGAATTAAACACTTGCTCTAGACAGGAACCATCTGCCATTATGGACAGTGCAAAGCAAGGCTTGTTACTTCATCACAGGGCACTCATATCATGTTTCATGGTAAATTGCAACTCTTTTTTTTTTTTGCATTGGGAAATGCTTCAGATACCAGAAGTGTGGCTGTCCAGAAGTTTACCAGCAGGAAGTGGGGACTCGTACTCAATTTAAAGAGCAGGGTGTGGACAAAAGTGAGGAGTCAAGTAGTGAGAGGGTGGTAAGAGCTAGTAGTTGGAAAAGGCAGAGGGGCCCATAGAACATAATCTAAGAATTTTGACAGCAGGAGTGTAGTCTACAGTTAATGTTACAGTACTAGTAACAGAGGGGGGTCTGCATGGCTTTAATTTATTAGCATATTTATTAATATTTATCTATATTAATAATTAGTATTTATTAGAACTATGTAGCAACACTGTCAATGTTAGTCTAAAGTATAATTGTATTAACATAAAAAAGAAAAGCTTTTTTTTAGTTGGCATATGTTTTCTCAGTTTACTGCTGGAGGCAAGGTAAGGGAGCCATATTTACTGCCTTTGGGAAGTAAATGCCTGCCATGCTGAAAACTATTTCTGCAAATGAAGAACTTTATGCAAGAAGTAGTCCTGTAACACTCAGAATATTTTCTCATGAGTAAAATTTGATATACATGCCTGGTATTTTAAAGATAGGAATGAATACTGACGGGATACAACAGAATTAACTGTAAATGCAAAGCAGTGGAAGAACTTCAAGTAAGGCTTTGAGATAAATTTAAATTATAATAGATTTTCAAATATATATGCATCTTGTTTAAATTTATCTTCAAAGCTATGCTGAATATGAAACATAATATTTTTTTTGCTTTTTTTGGTTCTGTTAGCACCATGGAGACTTCACAGTATCACTTAGTGATGTGTTGGAAACTTGGAAGTATTTATTACATGACAAACTAGGATTATCATATGAAAACATGAAAGAACCTGAAAATTATGCTGATGTGAAAAAAGCCTATCATGCCTTCTTAGCAAGAAGCAATATGCTAGATTTAATAGACATATGTCAGAAGTGCTATAGTCTTGGACTTTTACCTGAAGATGAAAGCATATCCCCCGTAAGTATTAAGTTTGTTTGACCTCTTATATTGTTTTGACATATTTTTCATTCCCTGTATGGATTTATGACACTTCTGATTATATACAGGAGCTCTGGGTTATTCAGAAGTTACTTTATTTTTCTATTGGGGAAGCCCTTGAGTTTAAATTACTAAATGTTTTAAAGAGATCTTAAACTCACTCAAAAATTATTTCTCTGTTGTCCTGCTGGATAGTGCACTTCCACAACTCTTCTATAAATAAATCTCTCCTTGCCATAAATTGAATTGAAAAATAACTTGTAGCAATTTAATACAACTGGAACAAAGTAATTAATGTGTCATGGAGTTTTGGTTGAATGTTGATGTGCAGCCAAAATATTTTTAATGATTGCCATTTTGAAAATACCATGCTTTTTAAACAAAATCTTCTGTATTATACATGTATTCACATGTTAGACTTTGTTTTTAGACGTTCTAGTTCAGCCACTCAGTCACAGCTCTGTTGTAGTTTATTGCAAATCTTTTGTTTGTTTGGGTTTTTTTGATGTCTTTTTCTTTTCCTCCCCCTTTTTGTGGGAAAGGTAGGGAACCTGGGTCAGTTAATGAGCTTTTTCTAAGCCTGGCATAACATATTAAATGTTCTCCAGAACATAAGCAGTGGCTTTTAGTAGAAGTGTAGAACATAACTGTTCTAAATAATTTTAAAGTTAATTTGAATCTTACACCTTATTTCTCTACTAGAACAGTTCTACTTTTAAAACTAAAAGTAGGTTGTGCTACCCTCAAACACTAGCAAAGTGGCAGAGAAGTAGCTGTACAACAGGTTTTAGAACCACTTTTGCTTTCTAGTCATCTGCATATTTAAGTTTATTCTGATCTTTTTATTAAAGGTTCAACTGTTGGAATTTGTTTCTGGTGTATTGAATGCACAAGAAAATAATGGTTCTGTTCTTTCTACTCCTACACTAATCAACAGACAGGGCCAGGAGCATATGAAGGTAAAAATTATTTTTGTCTCTTGTAATGTTCTGTATCTATTGAAAAGATGAAATATAACATAGTTTTATTTTCCAATTGTTTGAAGCGTGGAAAGAACTCTACTACTAAATAAGTAGTAAAGTAGGTATGTTTTATTCCAGCTGGGACGCATGGGGGATCACTCCTCCAAAATCGTGCGTTCAGCTCGGTATTTATCGGGTTACAAGTTCCATATTCATTAAGTTTCGCAACACGGCCATACATATTCATCACCTAGCCCCGCCCAGCTTCGCTTGGTATTATAATGAACCCAAAAGTCATTTGCATCCGCGTTGCGCTTGCGCAGTGTTGTTTGGTGTTTTTTGGTAGGGGTCTCAGAGGGTCTTTTTGATGAAGTCAGGAGGTCTTCCTCGTTCTGAACTTTTCACCTTTCTCTCCTGCGCATGCTCTTTTGTACCCCTGGCCTTTGAGACTGGTTTGAGCTAGTTTGCAGGATGTCTGTCTGAGACTCCCCCTGGTTTTATCAGAGGTTTCTTATCTTTTCTTCCTGCCCTGGTATGCTGACCAAGCTGGATGCATTGTTCCTGACAACTAATTTTCCTGCTTCCCATCCCCCTGATTCATGTTGTTATTCAGTTGTCTGGGTTCAAAAAATAATACCTGCGTATTCAAATTCTTTATCTCTTGAGTGTATTGTAGGTGTGTATGGGGCTCTGTGCTGAAGTTTGTGTTCTGGAAGACAGTCCAGAATGGCAGAAACTTGATGTAGGATAAATTGTTGTACACCATCACTCAAACATTGTCTGGACTAAGCATTAAATAAGTGAAGTAATCTCCTTTGATTTCATTTTATTAGCTTGTACTCCCTTACAAATGGAAGAAATCTGAATAGCCACTGTATTGGTAACTGTAGCAAAGCAAACAAGGCTTGACTGTCCTAATAGAGGACTTTAGGACTCTCTAGAACTGTTGATTCTTTCCCTTTACCCTTTCAACTGCCAAAATAAAACTCTGAGTATTCTCTAAGAGTGTTTGAAATGCTGGAGCTTTAGTCATTTCCAAACTTGCTTTTCTCTTAATAAATGGCAATTTCAAATCAATATGTGGGTATAACACAGAATATTTCTGAACAAGATATTTTCTGAACTGAGGTTCTCCCCCTAAATAGCACTTCTATCACTACCATAATGGCTTTCTTGCTGCTCTGACTTGTGCAGTAAAAATATTCTTTGCTCTTTTTTCCTTTTCTGAGGAAAAGGAAAGCAGCCTGTCAAGTGTACATGTTCGATTTTGTTACTAAACGTTGTTGTTTATGTTCTATGGTATAAGAAGATATTCCATAGCAGATAAAAGTTTTCTTGTTATATGTTCTTCTGTTAATGGCCTTTTTTTTTTTTTCCTTTCTTTGTGATAAAACTGCAAATTCTTCTGTTCTGGGACTGTTGTTCTCATAGGCTCCAGAATAGTGCCACAATATTAGCAATTACAATATTATATTTTGGTTGTGTGTGTGGGGCTTGGTCATAATTTATGTCCAAGCTCAGTCCATGGATTTTTTTTGATTGAAATCCCCCGAATGCTGCAAGAAAAATTACCGAATCTGTGGCAGAGCTGGTAAGTAGTTTAAAATCTTAGTCTTTTTGAAGTTAATGGCAAATTCTTGCATGGTTTAATGGTGCTAGTTTTTGCCTTGAGCTAGAAAAGGAATGTCTGTGATGAGGTTTCTAAATAGAAATTTATAACCAATTTTAATGACTAGAGATCCAACCCTCAAACACCTTATGAATATTCAAGTACTGTATGTGCAATTCTAACTTATTTATCATGTTTGTTTTCATCAAGACTTCCAGAACCCTCATGCATAAAGTAGCATTTTCAGATGGTGCAAGGTGATTTCTTACTCTTCCAAAAATTACATCAGTACATGTCTAATGAACTTTAAAATAAAATAGAACATAATTTAGCAATGAGATGATCGATTTGTGTGATGTTTTTCTTATGCAGGTGACAATCCTGGCAAAGAAGTCTGTCTGTTCATATTTAAGCCTTTTGGTGAATTCTAAGGATGATCTGGCATTGGCTCATATTCTAAATGTTCCTGACAGAGGACTTGGCAGAGAAGCCTTCACTGACCTGAAACATGTCTCACAGGAGAGAAAAATGTCCATTTTCCTGGTATGTGTGTCAAATGAAACTTCCTGGAGGTCAGTGAAGTAGATCTCTAAGCAGTGAATGTGGCTTTAATCTAATATTCAACACTGATGTTTGCAAGCCAAGTCAAATAGCACCATGGACATAATTTTAAAGCTAAAAAGATAATAGATTCTGTGGGGAAAAAATGGGTGCTTATTTGGTCATGAGATCTCAAGATGGACAGAAAAAAATAGTCTGTGTGTGTACCTCTAGAGTTCTAAAATTGGATTTTAGAAAAAAGACATCGAGACTGTTCATCCGAAACAGTGACTGAAGTCCTGAAAAGGTTTGCTCTTTTAAACCTGAATATAAGATAGGCTTTTATTACTGCTTCTAAAATTTTGAAATCTTGATTAATCGTGTCAAGTGAGGTTGTGAGTATGCCTATAAAATACAATAGGCAAAAAAAGATGATGTTTCTGTTTACCAAATACCTCTAAAAGCTGGCTGCCTAGATGCCCATCTATCACTCACTTCCACAGCTGGTCAGAGGAGAGAAAATACAACAAAATGCTTATGGGTCAAGATAAAGATGGGGGAAGATTGCTCAGCAGTGTTGTCACAGGCAAAACAGACATGACTTAGGAAAAATTAATTTAGTTTTTTGCCAATCAAATCAAGCTTGAGTAATGAGGAATAAAACCCATTCTTAAAACACCTTTCACCCATTCCTCCCTTCTTCCTGGACTTAACTTTAATCTTGATTTGCCGATTTCCCATGTCCCGCAGTAGCTTGAGGATGGGGAGCCAGGGTTGTGCTCAGTTCACCGCACCTTGTCTCTGATGCCCCTTCCTCTCTAAGGGTAGGGCTTCTCAGACTCTTTCCCTGCTCCAGCACGGGCAACTTCCCATTGGAGACAGTCCTCAACAAACTTCTTCCCATGGGCTGAATTTCATTGCAAACTGCTGCGCTGTGGGTCCCTTCCAGGGTGTGCAGTGCTTCAGGAACTGACTGCTCTAGCATGGAGCCCCTACAGGCTCACAAGTCCACCCAACAAACCTACTTTAGCAGGAATTCCTCTCTCCACTGATCCACAGGTCCTGCCAGGAGCCTGCTGCAGCACGGGCTTCCTGCAGGTCATAGCTTCCTTCAGGGATCCACCTGTTCCAGCGTGGAGGCTTTGGAATAGGCTCCTTCACAGCCTGCAGGTGGATCTCTGCTTTCTTGTGGACATCCATGGGCTGCAGAGGCACAGCTGCTTCTCTGTAGTCTTCACCATGAGCTGCAGGGGAATCCCAGCTCTGGTCTCTGGAGCACCTTTTCCCCGTTTCTTCACTGACCTTGGTGACTGCAGAGTTGTTTCTCTCACATGTTTTCACTCTTCTCTTCAGCAGCTGTTGTGCAGGTTTTGGTTTGTTTTTCCTTTCGCAAATATGGTATCCCAGGGGCTCTGCCACTGTTGCTGATGGGCTCGGCCTTGGCTGGCAGTGGGTCTGTCTTGGAGGTGCCTGGCATTGGCTCTGTCAAGCATAGAGAAAGTTTGTAGCAGCTTCTCACAGCAGGCACCCCTCTATCTTCCCTGCATACCAAAACCTGACACAATATAGAAATGAGGTTGAATTAATTCAATATCACAGGATAGTATTAACATTAGCAAAGGCAAGTTGGTAACAATGCATTACAACATGTTTCAGTTCTAAAATGCTGTAAATATTTTGGTTAAAGAAAAAAACTAGCATTTTTGTGTGTTTCTCAAGCCTTGGACATACGGAACCTAAAGTATTTCTGTGTAGAAATTTCTTTTTTTTTAGAGCAAGTGGGTGAAAAAACCCTGTCTTTGAAATGTAGAGTGGAATGGAAGCCAAAATTTGTAAGGGCATTATTGTCTTTTTTTTTTTTTTTTCTCATGTTTGACTCAGAATTTGGGAAAGGTGGAACTTTATTGTCACTTGCGGCTTAATCAGTCTTGATAGTCTCTCTTTGAGACTGATGTGGAATATCCCAACTCATTTTACTCTCAAAGGCAGAGAACTGGACAAAAGCCCCACTGGACAGGGGCATAGTCTTTCTCAATGCCCTTGTGTAGGAATTAAAAAAGCTACAGCATACACATCTAGTTCTCCTGTTTACTAAATAGTCTAGTTTGGTATGTGAGATGCATTTATACTTGCAATAGTTGCTGTCAGTACAGAGCCATCTCAAAAATAGTTGGAATAAGGTAAATAAGAATTCTTTCTTCACAGAACCACTGCCCTCATATTTAAAATAGTCATTAAATTTTGCATGCAGTGTAACCTCAGTACAGACAACAGCAGTCCAAGTTAAAAACAGTATGGGTATGTAGTCACTGTAGCAGCTCCATTCTCAAACTTTTATGATTGACTAAATATGGAAAGTTTGTGGAATCGTGTTTCCAGGTTTAGTTATTTTAGTTCCTAATGGTCTGTTGTTTTTTGTATAGAAAACCTGTATGGGTGTGGACTGGATTTACCATCTTCACAATTGCCAGAGGGGGAAACTTCTCTACCATGTAAAGAAAGCATCTTTTCTGGCATCTGTGTTTTGTAGAAATCTTGAAAACTGGAGTATTTTCCATTGGGAAGGCAAGGTCCTATGAGCTGTTTACTTGATTCATAGGAAATCTTTAGCACAAAGACAAGAATACAGGTTTACTTTCTATGCTAGAGTAATTCCAGTTTTACTCTTTCTAGTCCTAAGAGCTTTATGATTTAGCTCTTTAGTCTGAAATTGAAATTTATATGAATTAATGTTACTGCATCTGTGTCAAGTGCATTGGATTGTTATCCTTACTTTCACCCTGTTGCCTTACAATTTTGAGAGTTGTACTCTAAGGTATACTTTTGGCAGATCTTTTCATTGTCTTGCAGCATATCAAAATATATGGACCCTTTCAGAATGACAGAAGCCTTAGCTGTCATCATTTTTGATAAGATTTGAGTATGCATTTTTTGCATCTCTGAGAACTGTTATAGTGATGAAGTGAACTTCTACGTGTTTGTGTTAAAATTGTCCTTGGGTCATGGACAGCCCTCTGAATATGAAAATAGTTTTTGTGAGGCCAGCAGCAGCATTTAAACAGTCCCAACAATAAAAGAGTTCTGTACCGTTTTAATAAGTTTTTTTTTCCTAAGCTTTTAAAAGGCTGATGTAAATATCAAATTAACTGGGTCATTTTTACTTCGGCTTGTGTTATTTTTTTTAATACTACTGTACTGTTTAAGTATTGATCTTGCAAATATTTATGGTAAGCTGTACAAAGCTTGCAATTAAGAGGCAATGTTTGATTTCAGGGAAGTTGTTTCTGCCATCAGCCAGCTGTTACACAGTTTGCAGACCTGTAGGAGAGGCTTACTTCCAACATGTGTACAGTTCATGTATGTCTACAGTTTGATATTTCTGAATATTTTTCCTAATAGATGGCAACATCTTTTATCCGGACTATAGAACTTGGAGGAAGAGACTGTGCATCTTCTTTGTATGATCCTTTAAGAGCCCATGTAAAAGGACTTTCCAACTTTGTTAATTTTATTGACAAGCTGCAAGAAATTGTTGGTGAAATCTTAAATACAAGGTAATAGATTTTTCTGTTGGATTTTTGTCTTGGTGAGCACCTCCTTTTCTTGTGCTTGTGTTCCAATGAGGAGGAACAAAAGAAATTAAAATACTAAAGAATTCAGAGTAAATGCTTAAAAATTAAACCTTATTTGAAAATACAATTGAAGAACAATTAGGGTAAGCTTATGAATTTTTGGAGGGGATTTTTTTATTAAATTTTTAATAAAAGTATAGATGTATGGTGGTTTGATTACTTGACTGGTTGTAAATGAAGTTACAAAGAAATATGTCTTCTGAAGTCTGGTAAGTACATAAACTGATATGTGCTTTACTTCTTGCTAGTTAATTACTACCTTTTGGTCATTTTCTGTCTACCCTTATGTAAAGGGGTCTTTATTGCTGCTAACAAATGACAATTTTGGTTATTTAGCTCTTTCTTTCTTTCATTTTAGCTATGCAGTTGAGGCATAAGAATTATTTCTCAGGGAGGCTCTGCTGGAGGCACTGGTTTTGAACATTTTTGAAGAACTGAAGTTGGTTTTTGGGCAGGCTTATAAATGTGTGATTAATTAGAGAAGTGTAAATATAACATAGGGGTTTGAATTGGTCAGTGCTGGGATTATTACTGAGAAGAGCTATTTTCTTAAGCTTCATAGAAATTAATAATTTTTTCATTTATAATCAGTAATTTTTCCATACAAAAGTTTGGGAAATCAGCTCTAATAGTTCTGTCCTTGATATTAAAGAACTTTTTTTTTTTAAGTTTGAATTGAATCTAATCCTTGCAGTGGAAAACAAAATGTTATAAGTAAGCTTTATTTAAGTTAATGTTCAGTTTCCATTGAAGCTGGAAGTGGGAAATATTTCTGAAGTTGTTTTGCAGTTTTGTCTTACTTTTGTATTCTGCTTCTTTGTTCTTTCTTTTCAACATCCTGGATGCCAGAGACATTCTGTCTGTGCTGGTGATTAAAGAAAACTATTAGCTCAACATATAGTATATGCTCTTTTTCCTTTGTTAAAATTGTATCTGGCACTGTATATTGACAAAAAAATGAGAAATGGAAAAATATTTATGTGCATGAACTTTTTAGGATGGAAAGACCACTTTTTCAGGTAAATACAGTCCAGAAAAGTGTAACATAAAATGCTATCTCATGTTAATTACCCCTCTGTTTAAAAGAGAGGCTGTCTAAATGTGAGAAAATTTGGATAGTTGCTGGGAGTTTCCAGTTTTTCACTGGGTGAATTCTCTAGAGCTTGGAAATGATTTTAGCATTCAGATATTTATTGTGTAGCTTTCCCTGCTGTACCTGCTGTCCCATTTATTTTGGGATATAAATCTGGTTGATGTGAGATCTGTCATGTGCATTAAGTTGGCTGCACACATGTGTCACTGTTTGTCTCGCTGATCAGGAGTGGAAGGTGGCTGTACTGTGATGTTTATAGTACCTCTCATACTCCATATGGGCTTTATACCCTTGCAATGTAAAATACGTTTTTTTATGTATGCATCTATAGATGTTTTCAAGTGTTTGGTATGTCACATGGATGACGACTGTGTCCTACCTGTCATGTGGCACTTGTTGAGAGTTCCAGAGGGTGCAGTTCTACGCAAAAAAAAGTTTCTCTAGTTCTGTTACTGCTGCAAACTAAAGACCAGAGGGGAAAAATGTGGCAATGCAGCAGAAGCTTGACTTGCTTCATCTGTAGAAGCCCACTGAGAAATCCAAGAGGAAACTAGGCAAGCATTTTTGTTGCTCTGATATAGAGATGAGGCAACCTACACTAACCAGGTCTCTTTTGACTATGCTGCAAGAAAAATGCTGTACTTTCTATTATTTACTTTACAGTTAGTGTGTTATTTCAGCTTGATTTTGCTTCAGTGGAGATCTTATGAAACTTGTAACTGCACAAAACACAAAGTAGCCAAATAAGTGGTGGGTCATTGTGGGACACGCTGAAAAGAGGCTTTCTTCATCTGCTTGGTTCCTTTGCCTTGGGAATCTAGAAGCCAAATTGAAGATCTTGGACAGTGGTGGGAAGTGCTTAAGAATATTCTGAACTTAGTAGAAGATATTGCGTGGCCAAGTATCTGCTAACCTATGGAGAATAACAAAAATGTCTTTCTCATCTCCCCATCATTCAGCTAAGAAAGTGAATTAGATTGGTGAGGAACTACCTCACTAAGAAAGTGAAGTAGAGTAGATGGGTGAAGGGAAATCTATCAAATAGTGGAAATTTAATGAAACTGATGGTTTGGTTCAAATATGGCACTTCTGTTAGCAGGAGAAATGGAAAGACAAAATGAACTTTGGTGGTTTCAAGGTGTATTCACTGATGACTGAATGTTCTTCCAAATCTCTGGCATATTGAAATTGTTTGCCTCTCCTCACTCTCTAGATGACTAAGACTAGAAGAACTCACTAGTCTTTCAAGAATCAGTAGCATGAATGTTCCTTAACTTTTGGGGGTGCTGTAAAAGTTGTAATGCTGAAACTATTTATAGATATGTACATACAAGACTTAGACAATGTTAATACAGTAAATGGAGAACTTGGATGTTAATTTTTGCACCTGTTTCTTGACAAGGAGCATATTGATGTTGTATTTGTCAGTGAAGTGGATGATTATTATACTAGGGTCTGAAAACTCTTTCCTCTTGGTGTAAATGAGAAACTGCAGTGGTAATCCATCATTCTGGAAACCCTTTTCTTTTAGGCCAGAAGAACTTCTGGAAATAACTTTTCATAAGTTTGCTAAAAAACACGTGTGACTTAAAGCTGAATGATGGAAGGTCATTTGTTCTGTTGGTTACTGTGCTTGATGGTTCGTATGGGGAGATGTGTGGGTGTGTATACTTACGGATACAGTTTAAAAATCCCCACTGATTGTGTAGAGTAGCAAAGTTGGGAGGTTGGCAGCGTGTTTTCCCCTCAGCTGGGCGCTGCCCTCGGAGCAGGCAGTGGCCACTGGGTGTCACCATCGCCCAGCTCACGCTGGAGCCGAGTCGAGCTCGCCCCATCGGAGTGAGCGCGGCGCTTCGGAGCGGCTCTGCAGCCAAGGCCCCTGCAGCCTCCGCAGCCTGCTGGAGCATCATACAGCTCGCCTTCATCGTGTGGATTAGTGCTCTCAGCTTCCCCTCGACAGGGAAAATGCTATTTCTTACGGGCTTCCTTTGAGCATCTGTAATTGCATCTCGGGGGGCAGTAGTGTTTGGGGAGAGAAGGCACATTGGACTCTATCTGGGCTTGTGCTGGATCTTTGAGTTAATTGGACTGTGTTCACACAGCCCTGGAGGTTTGTGGTCTAAAGTTGCTGGAAAGTTGTGCAAGCGTATACAAAACACTGTATTTAGGATTGCTTAAATTTAGGATTATAGAATAATTCAGGTTGGAAGGAACATCAGAAAGTTTTTGGTCCAACATCTCGCTCAAAGCAGGGTCAATTATGGAGTCAGCTCAGGTTAATCAGGGCTTTATCCAGACAGACTTTGTACAGTCTCCATCCTTGGAGGTTTTTAATCTCCCTCTTGGCAGCCTATTCCACTGCTTTTGTCCTCATGGTGAAAAGTTGTGGGTTTTTTTCTTACATTGAGTTGGGACCTCTCTTGTTTCAGTTTCTGCCTATTGTCTTTTTTCACTGTCTGTCAACATGAGGAGTTTGGCTCCATCGTCTTGGTTGCCACCCTGTAGGTATTGGAAAGCTGTTAGTAAATCCCCCTGAAACCTTCTCTTCTGCAGACTGAACAAGCTGTTCCCTTAGCTGCTTCTCAAAGGGCATGTCTCCCTGACCAGCTTGGCAGCCCTCTGCTGAACTTGTTCCAGTTTATCAGTGTCTTTCCTGGACTGGGGGCCCAAAACTGGACACAGTATTCCAATTTTGGTCCAAGGAGTGCTGATTAGAGAGGGATAATCACATTCCTCAGGATACGGGCTACGCTACTGTTGATGCAGCCAAGGATACTGTAGGCCTTCTTTGCTGCCAAGGCATGCTCCTGGCTCCTGGCTCACTTGCTGAACATGCACCAAGACTCCCAGATTTTTTACACGGAGCTGCTCCCTGGCCTGTATCATTGCAAGGGGTTATTCCTTTCCAAGACTTTGCGTGTCTTGTTGAATTTCATATGGTTCCTGTCAACCTATTCCTTGTGTCTGTTGAAGTATCTTTGCATGGCAGCTCTGCCCTCAAGTGTATGGACTTATTCCATCCAATTTGGTGTCATCTGCAAACTTGATGAGCATGTATTTTTAGAGAGTCACTGCCAAAGATAATAGAAAAAAAAAAAACAAACCAGGTTTCAGGATAAACTGCTGTGTTACTGCATTACTAAGACATCTTTGCTACCTCCTGAGTGTGGTCATCCAATCAGTTGTTAAATCCTCTCTTTGTCATTCCATCCATACTGTAACATCAATACTTTTATGTTGAGAGTATTCTCTGACAGTGTTGAAAGCCTTGCTACAGTCAAGATAAATGGCACCCACCATTCTCCTCTGGTCTGCAAATCAAGTAGTTTTATTATAGGGGAAAACAGGTTGTTCAGGCATAATTTACACTTGATAAATACATGCTTATAGTTACCAGCCACCTCCTAGCTGCTAAACTTGTGATCCCCCAAACTGCCCTGGTCTTTTTTTTTTTTTTTTTTGCAATGATTTGCTTTTGCCATTTGTCAGATACCTCACCTGGTCACCAAAGATGATATAAAGTTGTCTTATGTGAGGGTATTTGCCAGCTCTGTTAAGGTTCTTGGATGCAGTCCATTTGGTTCATGTACTTGAATGTAATCAATACTGTTAAGTGAAGCCTGATTTGATCTTTATCCACTGCTGTCAGTTCTTTTCTAAAAAATTTCTCTTATCAGAGGCCCAGGAGACCATGTTGGTGAAGACTGGGGCAAAGAAGGCGCAGAGTACTTCTGTTTTATCTGTGTCCACACTGCTGAAAATCTGCCTTCCAGCAAAAATGCCTCATTTTCTTTGTTCAGCAGGTGAAGCTCTTTTAACATTCCTTATAATTCTCAACGCCAGCTGAACTTTGGTTTTCCTGTAAACGTCCCTAAATGCCAGGGCAATATTTCTGGATTGTGATCTGCCCCTTCTTCACCATTCTGTGTGAAGCCCTTTTGCATTCAAGCTCTGTCATCAGTTCACTGTTTAGCCGAGCTGGTCTACTGATAATTCTGCATATTTTCCTAAGTAGTGTGATGGACTTGTCCTATGCTCGTAACATTATTATCGTATAATATAATTTATATGATAGTTAATAACAGCTTTCCTGAGCTCCTTTACCTTTCAGGACTTTCTCACAGGGGATTCAATGACTGCTTATTAAGACTTGTTCTGGGACAATTACTTGTTTACTTTTATACTAACTTTATCACCAGACTTGGGTAGCAAAGCTTGGGATGAAGAATATGAAGAGTCACTCTGGTTTCTTTCACCAAGCTAAAAGAGAAATTTTAGCCAGTACAGCAAAAGCAGCAGCAGAAGCAACACGGAAAAAATACCTTGCAATAGAATTGGTTTTTTACTGTGTTTTTTGTTATGAATATAATAATCTGTGAAACTCCGAAGGGCCTGAGGAAGAGTCTTCACTTAGTGTTCATATCTCTTGGGAAATTAGATTAGTAATCATACATCCATTGCTTGAGGTTGAATTTTTGAGTACTGAGTGCTTTGATATAATTTTTTTTACAGTTGTATTTAAAATCTTGATAAGTTCACTGATACTATTTTATTGTTGAAATTTTGAAATCTAAATTACCATGAACTGATAATATTTTTAGTTTATACATATTACATAATTATAAATAAACCTTTAAATTTGCTTTAAAGGCATGGTTACTGCCCAGTTAGAAGCATTTGTATTGTATTGTTTCCTAGATAAATTTTGACTCACTCTTCTACCCAGGTAGATCAAGCTCTAGTTGACATCTTGCTGCTTGGTGTTTGAGAATGGAGTTACTGCTAATCTCTTCCTATAGCTCTAAATTAAAAAATTGGATAGCTGATCAGTTGTTCAAGTTCTAAAACATCTTTTAAATCCAGAACAAGGAAAAAAGTGTATGATCTCCTCCCACCCTGTGATCACTGGGTGTTTGTGATCTCTTTTCCAGTCCTTGTTCCCATTACCTAAGTCAGATAGCTATATATTTGTCATCTTTTTTTTTACCTCTATTGAACTTGAAATAAATGAATAAAAATGTTGAACTTAGTATAATAGAATTTTGATCTATTCTATTCTGTTCCTGGAATAGACTTCAGGAGTCTGTTCTGCTTTTTATCAGGTTTTGAGTATTGTCCATATTCTCAACCTTTTTTTCCTTGTTCATGCTATTTTAGTCTTTTCCAAAAGAGATATAGTTCCAGAAAATAAATAATAGTGCCCCTGCATTGTATTAACATTTCACACTAAGGCCTGAGTTCTATAAGAAGAGCTTTTGCTGCTGTCATTTAGATTTTTGTTAAGCAGAGAAGCTTGTTTATTTGGCCATCTCAATAGGAACAATATATGCTATTAGCTACTTCTACTTAAGAAAAGATGGTTTCATAAGGAAAATGAGATAGAAATGAGTCAGGCTAGGACCCTGATGTAAGGCAAAAAGGATTTAAGTGGTCACAAGATCCGTGAATATTTTTAGTAGAAGAAACCAGTGACAAAGGCTATGATTTGTCCAGTGCCTGGGTAACGGGTGGATTTTACGCTGTACTATTCTTTTTAAACTCTCTTTAGGAGCACTGGTGCAAATAAGGCATTCTTTACATATGATTCATTTTATCTATATATAGGCACTTGTTTTTTTTTTTTAGCTACAAGACAGGTAAGCTGAATCTTGCTTGACCTGTCTACTGTTTTAGTACTGGTTAAAGCTGAAGAAGTTAAGCCATTCCTTTTGTCAGTCGGTCTAAAATATTTGTGAATTTTCATGCTGATGATCACGTTTAGATTTTACTGGATCCATTCACTGGAGGGTTGCCACTGTACTATTGACCTCAGGAGTCTGTCCAAACATTCTCTGTTGGACAGTGGAAGGTGTTTTTTTCCAAAGTAATGGGGTTTTTCTTCCTTTTACAATTACACTGATGAATTTCCTTTTGTTATTTCTATCATAGATAAAGATAGAATTTGGTTTTCTAGTTGAGTTTTCTTTTGGTTCATGCATTTGGAACAAAGAAATGTTGCATGTGACTCTGAACAGAATCATATTACTAGCTTTTTTAAAAAAATGCTATTTTACAGTATATCATGGTGGCATTTGGTGACTATATTTGCTGACTGGATTTGGTAAGAGTCTTCCTTCAATGCAGTTTAAAAGACTATGGATGTGATACTGAAGCACTTTATCCTAAAATACCACATATCAATAGCCTGTGATCTGAATGAAATGTCCCAAAAACCTTTTTAGCAGGAGCACTATCTAGAAGGGATAGGGTCTTTCCAGTTTTCTATTGCCTTAGATAAATGGTATTGTTTTGTTTAATGTATCAAGTTCATTCTTGAATTCAACTAGCTTTCTTGCTCTGCTTTCAGAATTAAAAAGAGAAAAAGTTCTTCACTTTTGCTGCTGTAAAAATTTTCATGAGAGGCCTGTAATTCCATATTTAAAACAAACTTTTGTGGTCCTTCTGGCTGTTAGGAGTTGCAAAGTGGATAACAGTTTCCAACTTTATTTTATTACTATAAATATTTTTTAGTGCAATGTCAGATATTTTAAAGTTTAAGTTCAACTGATCTTCTGAGTAAAATAAATCTGTAGAAGAGTAATATCAGAACAATCTGGAATAGGGTTTGAAAATCTTTGTGAAGCCAGTCTTTGTAAAACAAACCAACCCCCAAAATCCCAAACACCCCAAGGTGCTTTTTTACCACATTTTACTTTTATCATCATACTTCTGGTTAGTGTCTTTGAACCTCACTAGAAATGGATCTAGTAACTAGATTCAACATTATATATGTGCAAGACTAATGACATTTCTTGGTATTGTAGATATTGTGTTATATATATTCATAATATATGTAATATATATATTCAACATATATATGCAAGACTAATGACACAACACAATTTATTTTATGGTGTAAAATGGTGTAAGCTATAGCAGGGCATTTCAGTACTAATCTGCACACATTGAATCAGCATTTTATGCCTTGGCCTGTTGATATAAATTCTAGTTGAAGTGTAGATAAACTTCACCTTTTCTTTGCTCCAGTTAGTACTCTGTATATCTGATAGGAAACTGGAACTCATTCCTGGAAAAGGAGAAGGAATATGGGAAGATGATATTAAATGAACTTTTATTTCTAGTATCTTTAGTTGGCATTGGACAATAGAGATAAAAAAATAATCAGAGAAAATGAAAATGTTTTTGACATATATTTGTTATTTTTTTCCCAGGGCAAATCAATAAGGTAATTGAGTCACTTGCAGAGCAAAGCATTTAAATTAAGGGCATAATTATCTTAATTACCTGTGCTAGTACTCAGTACAAGTTGCACAATAATATTTTTTCTTCTAGCATACATATGTGTATATATCTTAAATGAATGGGAATGATAAAGATATTAGTAAGTTCAACATACCTGTAGATAGAAATAACTGACCCTGGTTTTCACAGGGAATTTCAGTTAATCCCTTCACCTGCTTGTTTGTCTTGGAGTTCTAGGTTCAGTGTAGTATTTATGGAACAAATACTCCTCATTTAATACAATAGTTTTCCCATTTGAGGGTATTATTTTGCAGAATATAAGGTTAGGATTGAGGAAAACAGATCAGTCTGACAAGAAGCATCAGGAGGCTTGGCTGCAGTTCCTATATGCTTCTCTGAAACAGAGCTCTTCTTCAACAGTGCTCTCCTCTTACCTCTTGATAACTTGCAGTGAAGGTTTTTTTTCCTCCCTTTGAACTTTTCATTTTCTTGTGGTTAGATAGAAATGTGGGATTTGGAGCAGTGGTACAGTAGATTTTTAAATTTTTTTTAAACTGTCTTTTTCAAGATCTGGATGGGTCTTGACCTGTCTACAGAGAGACTTGACATGGTGATTTGTCTTTTGGCCAAGTGCATACATTGTGCTTAAATTTCTTCAAAGCATAAGTTTTTCTGTTTAATGAAGCCTGAAAAATCTAATGTGAATTGTATAATCTTTAGTTTGTAAAAACTAAAGTTGAGAATTATGTGGAAATATTTGAGTTTTACACGTAAAAAAATCAAACAAAAAATACCAAACCCCCAAGCAAACAAAAAGAGCTACAAAAAAAAAAAGTGTTGCATGTTTATAAGTCAGGTTTTTCAAGTTATTTGCTGAAGTCTTGTTCCTCAGAATAAGCCAGAACAGTAAGGTCCCTGGCTCAGTTCCCTCCATGTATTTAAAGTGGAAACAATATAAACAAACTATTTTTTTGTCTGACTTAACTCCTGTTCTTATCTAGTTCTGCCCAATTATTTTATATTTTATGTGACTGTAGACATGGAGATGTTCATTTGATGTAGGGTCTCCAAACTGTAATTCTAAAATTTATCTTTAGAATTTAATGTATACAAGATACCTCTTTATTTGCATTTGCCAGATACCCTTTTTAGGGCAAGCTGGCAGGAGCGTAAAGGAAGCCAGTAAGCATGGAGGAAGTTGAAAAATAAGTCATCGTGTCACTCTTGGCTATGTGACCTGGAGTAATGGAGCCATTGCTTTGGAGTTTTGACAGAACTGTCATTTGCAGCATCATAAATGTATCTAAAAATTATTCTGTGGGTGCCAGTAGCAGCTTAGGATGCTGCATTTCTGCTTTGATGTGGACTGTAAACCTAATTTAGGAAAGAAAAAAGTTGTTCGGAAGAGGTACATTAAAATAGAGGAGGTTTTGAGTGGTTCTTGTAATGCTTTATTTTCTTTGCTCAAGCAATGGTAGGACATACTGTTTTGTTTATGTGCTGGAAAAAAATGTTACACTTTACACTTTTAACTAAAAGAGCTTATTCTCTTTCATAAAATCTTAATTAAAGTACTCAGATATATTTGCTGAAGAAAGAGATTAGTGGAGTGTGCCTTTATAACTAATAGTGATGTTCATGTGGTCTAATTACTATCTATTTAAATAAAATTGAAAGAAGTTTGGGATTTTGGAGCACCTTCAAAAAGCACAAAAGACTCAAAAATCTAATAGGATGTTAAATAGGAATGCATGTTTGAGTGAAAGATTTTGTTTACACTTAACAGTTTATGAGCAAAAGTGTAAATGTAGGTCTAAAGAAAGTACTTTTCTTTCAACTTCTAAGGAGAAGTTAGTTTTGTGTTGCAGCTCAGACTATTACTAAGTGATGAATTCATTATCTTTCCTTATAATCTTTTTTCTTTTTTTTTTTCAAACTATTGTGTGGGACAATACATATACACTGCTGTTTGATTTAAGAGATCAAAGCTGTTCTCTCTGATTAGTGGTGAAGGCTGGCTATGTTCAGCATTAATAGGTATGCTAAAATGTTGCCAAGATTAATGTGGAGATGACCCTGTGCCTATTTTCAGAATTGCAGGGGGGCGAATTCTGTCAACAGTGAAGATGCATTTGATAAAAGGCCGAAGCAATGGGGATCCTTTCTGTCAGGCAGTAGAGGAAGTTGTACAAGATTTGGACTTGAAGATTAAAAATATTATCGATTCACAGCAGGAAACCTTGACTGCTAGCACTACTGGAGTCAGTCCAGCACGGGTAATGGGACTTCTTTTGTTCTTTTTACTATTTAGCTTTATAAGAAAGCAAATGTCTTTTGTTTGTTTTGTTTCTTTTTCATTTTTAAAGGACTATCTATAGAGTATAATCTTTTCCTAACAGTACAAAAGTAGTGTCATTTCTTCTGTGATGGTTTTAAACTTGTTGAAAGACTTATACTTGAGGATTACACTGTGGATTTCAAATAGCTGATTTACATAAACTAAATTTCTTACCTCAAAGTTTTAAATAAAATAATCTTTAAAGCTTAATTTGATTGTGTAGTTAATATAAATGTAGATACTTAGAAGTGTCAGGTTTGCCGTTAGTTTCAAAGAAGTAAATCTATAACAAATTTCCAAACAAAAGAACCTCATGAAAGTAGAATTAGGATTTGAGAACATTTATCAAGAATTTTTTGTTAAAACACACAGTTTTTAATTAGTTCAGCATCAAGTACTTCTAAGGGTAAGGCATACAAAGTAAGATTAAATATGAACAAAGTGTAAAACATGATAAAATGTGGAGTGGGAGGGGAGTTGAAGCCCCAAACAATCATGTGTAAGCTTTTCTCTTTTGGTGTTTCAAGACACTAATGAAACTATCAATGATTTTGTTTTCAGGGAAGGAATCAGGATGTTTAAAGTTCTGTAAGTCAGGTGTTGAGAACATAATATAGGATTTCTATTTGTGGTTCATGTACTTTATTATTGAAATCTGTGTAGATCAAATCTTTTTGTGATGAAAAAATCAACCAGCTTGAATTATTTTATTTTACATTGTTGATGTATAAGATATCTAATGTCATGTATTTTTCTAGCAAATAAAAAAATAGATCCCTTGAAAGTGGTAAGAATTGTTAGGATGCTTTGTTTTGTGAAGTTATTAGAATTATTCCATGGTGGCAAAATATTTTTAACAAATTTTAATCCAACCTTCAATATTGTTTTTCTTTTTTAAAACAGCTAAAACCAGCCAGAGGCTGTTGGCCAGTTAAGCTGGTTTAAATGTGTGGGGGTTTTTTATTGAGTGTATTGGAGTATATATTTCATTCTTATTTTCCTGTTTGCTATGAATATTTCTTCTCTGTATTTCCCTGTTGCTCTATCATATCCTTCTATTTGTTTCTTTCTTATCTGAGAAAATTATAAATATCATTTGTCTTCATTTAACTACTTGTGTTACCAATAAAATTTTTAAAAATTACGTAGATCATTATAAGCCAGGTAAAAGCATTTTATTAAAACTTCATTCTTCAGAGAAATTCACTACTGCTTTTCCAAAATGATGCTTGTTTCTTACTGTTCTCCAGATGTTCACAGTCTGATGACTCTGTAGAAGTGTTTACCAGTATCCTTGTTGAGGCAGAAGATAGCAAAGATGGTTGTATCCTGAGGATGGTAGGAATGTGGATAAATACTTAATCCTGCTGAAGGCCAAGTGGAGTTATTTTTCTCAAGATGGGCACCTGAGGGCAATTTATGAACTCAGTTTTGTTAGTCTGTGGCTCTGTGTTTAGGTTTTTTATCAATTCTTGAGTCAGAGTGATTGCTGGAACACCTCATCTACTTGTGGATGGGCAGATTCTGCTGGTTTTTTTTTCAGTGAGGACACTTGAGTGCGCAGCAGAAGATAGTGAATGTTAAGCTAAACCTTTACACCTTACTCCCCACAGTACTCATCCGTACTCCCCCCAGTATGGATGTAACAAGAGCCATTGGAGATGACTAGTCTGGATGTGCCTGTGGTGCTTGGTTTCACAAATCTAGTGCTGTAGTGGTTTATGGGCTAAGGTTCCTGCCAGGAATTACAGCCCATGGAGAGAATTCCATTCAGAAGCAGATTTTCTGGTGGGACCTGCAAGCTCCTAAGTGTCCTACTTGGGAGCAGCCTGTTCTTGAAGGACTGCACCCCATGGAAATCACCCACACTGGAGCAGGTCTTGAACTGCAGCCTGTGGGGAGAACCTGCAGTGGAGAAGTTCGTGAAGGGCTGTATCCCAGTGGGGAGGTATCCCACACAGAGGAGTAGAGTAAGAGCATAAGGAAGAAGCAGAAAGACAAAGTGTTAGGAACTGGCTGCAGTTCTCATTCCCTATCCCCCTGTGCCACTTGAGGGAAGGAGGTGGAAAAGTTGTGAGTGATGCAGAGTCTGGGAAGAAGGATTGGGGTCCCATTATGATTAAACGGCAATAAATTACATTTATTTCATAAAGTCAAGTCTGTTTTGCATATGATGGCAATTGGTAAGTGAACAACCTGTCCTCATTTTGGCCCCATGAGCTTTTTTTCAACATTTTTTCACTTCCTGTCCTGTTAAGAAGGAGGAAGGACAGAGTAGCTTGGTGAGCACCTAGCAGCTAACTAGTCCTTTGTGGGGCCTGAGGAATTAGAGATAAGGACAGTAGTTGAGAGGGGTAATGACCAAAATGTAGACTGAACATTGGCAGAGAACAGACTAAGTGTGGGGAAACTTTTTTTTTTTGTAATTGTGAAGGGATGAGGGATAGAATATATGTAGATTGTTTGCCTTTGTCAGCGTTGTTTGCTGTTTTGGTGTAGGGAATTCTTATGTTGGTGTAAATGAAGTCTATGAAGATTGTGATGAAGGTCTATTTTAACAATTGTCCTTAAACATATGATTCACAGTGATAAGGGATGGAAAAGGGAACTTAGAAAAATGTTAAGATAGTGATATCAAATTGTGGAGCTTGGTGTGGAAGAACTTCTTACTAAACATATAGAAGGATAGGTTGCCATTTGTAATGAAAAAAGAAAGCAAAATTGAAAAAGTCCCATAAGTTTTCCAAATTAATTTGAACTCTATAAAAAATTACAGCATCTGTATTGTTTTATTAAGATCTCAGGACAGCAAAGATTAATGCTTTGTTCTGATTTTTACATACAACTTGGGGGTTTTGTTTTGATTTCACTTAATAAAGAAACTTATGTTTCTTTCTTTCTTTCCATGATGCTATAATTTTTCAGAAAAAAATCTAAACTCAGTGTAAGTTCTGGTTCAATAGGCTGTTAGTTTTTTTTTTTCCTGTGTAAGAGATTGAATAATTTCTTTGAGTGCAAATTTAAAATACCGTAAGTATAGAGGTGAAAATTATACCTCCATTAGCTCCTAGTAAAGCTATTTCCTCATAAAATGTACCTGAGAAGAGTAACTTCATTAGAAAAATATTTGTTTTTCTACAGGCGGTGGCAGTTTTCTTCTGTCATTGCTCAGTTTTCCTACAAATACCTGGTTTATAAGAATCTAGAGCTCCAGGAAAAGTTATTACTTTATGCAGCAGGAAGCACTACTTTGTGTTGAAGCCTTCATTAGTGACTAATAGGAATTAATCATCATTTCTTCCCAAGAAAATTACTGCAGTAAATGGAATCTGGCTGGTGTATCTGGATGCAACTAACCAGAGTAGTCTGGAGTAGCTAGTGGTCAATACTCTGGAAAGACTGGGCAACTATTTTATTTTAAAAAAAGATTTTGATTCATGATTTTAAGCTTTATAAACAAGTGATTGTTTTTTGTTGTTGTTTTTTTTTTTTTGTCTTACTGAGATCTTTTAGTTGTCTTACCTTGAATTCTTATTTTACCTTGGACTTTTGTCCATGGTTAGTACACAGAGTTGAGTCTCTGATGTTGTAGCACTTGAGATTTCTGAAAGTTAGTTCCAAAGATTTTTTTTTCCTTTGTATATCATCAGTCAAGATGATGCCAAAATTGTACTTTTTTCATCAAGATAAAGTCACAATGACACACATGACATTTAATACAAATCTATGTTATGGTGATGTAATGACTGAAGAGGCTCAGAATAAAATTTGAGGAAATTAAATGGTACTGAAATAGGTCAAGTCTGTAAAGCCAAGTAACAATCATTTCTGTAATTGCTATTTCTAGCTATTGGTTATAACTTATAGTAGCTGACTGGCATGTGTTGCTATGGTTTCTTGAAAGCTACATACACTAATTGATGTAATCAAATAGAGAGAAAAATAGAATTTGATCTTTTTGAGACTGTGTTTAAAAGCAGTTAACTGATTAGATAAATGCAGTTCATTGCTTGTCTTGCCCTTCAGAAAAAAAGTCAGGGTATTTAATGTTGCTGTGTATTAGAAAATAAGAGAGCCCATAGTTTTTTACAAACTACCACTGTGTATTAAGCCCTAAATTTCTCTGTGGAATTCCTAGTACCTTTAAAGAAAATTACAGCAAACTTTGAATTTGTGAAGTCCCACAGTGGCTATGGATTTCTCCATCTGTACTGATAACTTGCATTGAGCACTTCCAGATGCAGATTGTTTTTTTCTGTAAGGAATTCTTTATTCTTGGGGAAAATTATGAGGAATTCACCCAAACAACAGGAAATTGTGCCGAGTACCTCTGTTGTCAAATCTTGATGGAATCTCGCTTTTAACCAACTGCTTTAGCAGATTGTTTGTCAGAGTGTTTGGACTTCACCAGACAGTGTTTATGTACCAGGAAATAGAATGCTCATTTCTGCTGCACAGTTTCAGCATAGATTTGTATATTTTTCTATGTGACTTACTCATCAGTGTATACCTGTAGCTGGCAGTGATCTGAACTCTACTAATTGCTTGCGATGAGAAAAAATTTCCCATGGAGGAGTTCCCCATAAATGCTTACTGGAAAAGGGAAGGGAGGGGGTTCTCACATGTTGTGCTGATGTGGATTGATTTTGGAGGTGAACTATTGGTCTGGCTTGTTGAACTTTGCTGTTTTATGTTCCTTTTTATTTACTTGCAGCCAAAATTGCATTCCATAAATCATGGCACTGCATATTGTGGCAGAGATACTGTAAAGGTCTTGCTGCTTCTTCTGGACGAAGAAGCTGTCAGTCCTCCTACCCAGAACAAAGCGGATCTGTTATGTGACAATGAAAGTTTAAATTTATTTGGCATAACCTCTGTTTTGACACTTTTCAGGTGAGTTTTAGGAGGTTGCTTTTGTTGTGTTAATTGGCATTTTTTTAAAGATCTGAGTGTCTAACAAAGCATTGATGTTATTTAGATGAAGCAAATAAACGCAGTGCTTTGTGCTGTGAAATTAGGTGTAAAAGGAAAGCAATTTTAGAGCAGCTTTGAGTTTTCAGAAGTTTTCCAAGTCTTCATTTCCATTTTCTGTACCTTCAAGATAATTTTGTAACAGACTTTTTGAGAGAGTACATTTCTGGGCCACACAGACTCTATGAAGGACTCTTGAAAACCCATTTCTGTGGGCACTGACAAGGAAACTCGCCTATCCATGCACTGAAGAAGCAGCAATGATTTATTTGGTCACTGGTCCTGAGGAATCAGGAGTTGTTGAAAAAACAGGATGCTAAGAATTTTGACGTTGTGGGTTGAAAAGAGGATTCATGAACTAGAACAATAGTGTAGACAGTAACATGATGAAGCTATTTTGAAGCTACATATTTTGGTAATTAAAATAGGAGAACCATTGCAAGGCTGGCACAAATTTTGCACCACAGATAACTAGAAATAAATAAAGAACAAACTAAATAAAATAAAATTTATTTATGAAAAAAAATGGATAAATTGAGGTAAATAAATAAATGTGCTAAACCAGCACAATAAAGAATGAATTATTATTGAAAAACCTGTACTCATATGCACATTGGTCTGCCATGAGCTTAAAGAGAGAAGTAATCATTTACAAAAGCATAGCTTAGTTCTTATTTCAAGACCAAAAAATCCCCCTTTATGTGTATCATTAATTTTTTTTTGTCATAAGCATCAAATTTTTTCATTGTTGTACATAACTAGTTACATAATGGTATGTAAAAATGGAAACATTTTTGTGAATATTTCTGTTGAGAAGTCTGTAATTGAGGAAAATTATATTGAATATCAATCCGATGTTCTTCATGGGGGTGTAAGTAGAATGGTGGCTTAGAAGTTCATCACCCGCATTACTTAATAATAATAATAGAAGTAATAACATGACTGCAGGGCTACAGTTCTGGAAACATACTGCAAAATAAGTCCCAGAAACTAATTGTAGGTTTGGTTTCTTTATGCTCTCTTCAGTTGTCCCAATATCTGTGGGTTTTTAGGAAGGTAGAAATCAAAGTAAAGCTTGGAGAGTGAAGACATTTGCCTTCCTGTTTCTGAGTAACTTGGTATGGCAACGACTTTTATTAAATAATTGCTTTTACATGTTCTAAATACTTATCTCCTTTTAATGTAGTTCTCCGGCGCGATATGATGGATCTTCTCCAAAACCTCTTAGACAACGTGTTCTGAAATCTATGGATGAAAAAGTAATTAAGGTACTCTGTAGTAATTGCTATGCAACTATAGAGGCATTGTAATAATAGTGATAAAATAAAAATAGCAGTGTTACATTTCAGCCAGATATTTGAGATTTTTATCCCATAGCCAAAGAAATATAAGTGCAATTAACTTGCAGTAATTGGCCCAACTACAGCAGTATTGTAATATGAATAAAAATATCTAGAACTCCAGAAGAAAGAGGCTTTAAAATACTTCCTAATGGAGATTTCTTAGTGGACATGCACTGAATTAATCTCTGTTCATTTACCATTCTGTGTATTTCAGGACTATAGAAATAAATAAACTAACCTATCTGAAAACAGAGATAAAACTGAATACACTCACCTGTTTTTGGTTCTGATAAAACAGAAATTGAAAAGGTGAAATAATGACATTTTCATTGCTTTTTTCTTTTGATGCTTTTTGTTTGTATTGATCTGAGGATATTTCCATAACATTGCTTTGTGGACAGTAGAATAAAGATGCTAATGTTTGCTTTTTGTAGATGAAATGGAACTTGGCCACAAACATGTTGGTATTGTGAGGGGCTCTATTTAAAAGAACAATGTTTCTGAAAATTGCTGTCTTTCAGTGTACTTTATTTTATGTAGTATTTCTCCTTAAAATTGCTAGACTTGAATGTTGAGACTGTTGAGATGGAGGCAGAGTTGGTCTTCTGCAGTATTTCAAGAGAAAGCTAAATCAAAGTAGTGGCATAATATTTTTTGCAAACTTCATCCTGACAATATGTAAAAACACAAATCTAATTAATATATAAGGAAGAGGTGTTTTAAGCCATCAGAACTGGTTCTAGAGTAGCACAATGGAAAATATCTTTGTTATTGGACACTGGATAGACTGGAACACATAGTGCATGACTAAGGAGTAGAAAAACATTAAAATGAAAAGCACTGTCAGTGTTCCCAGCATGCATTTTAAATATGCTCTGACTTCATTCTGTCCTTTTTTATGGATTGGATCAATGATGGGCATTTTGGATACATGCACTAATTAGGGTGAAATTTAGTTTAAAACTCATAGGCAAATTATGAAAAATTGAAAAAGGCTCTTCTTTAATTTTATGTAAACAACATATTTAAATTGTAGCTTAACTTGTCAAATAGCGAAAATGTATTAAGATGTGTGCATAAAATCATCATTCCCTTTTATTAATGGAAGTTTTGTTATTGGATGCAAGAAGAGCTGTGTTCAGTATCAAAGTGCAAAAATTATTATCTAAAAGTAATTACCTGTCATATTTGAGACATTTGCTGGTTTGACAAGTTTTTGACAGAAACAAGCAAAAATGAGTCAACTAAAATGGTTGGTGCCAAACAAATACTGACTTTTATAACTAAAACTCAGCTGTCTGCCATTCATATTTGAGTTCCACCCTCTCATATAAAATCCTACTTCTTTCTTAAAATGTTGATCTTTCATTTTATTTTTTTCTCTCTACCTTTCTAACAATTTCTGTTTCTTTTGCATATTTCTACTCCTCCATATTCTTTTTTTTTTTTGTTGTGAAGAAATTAAGTCCCTATGTTTCTCTGCTTTTCTCTTTTTGTACTGTCTTTGTGGCTGCAGACCTCTACAAGCAGAACTTCAGCTATCAACAGTTCACAGATCTAGAGTGGCCTTAGTGTCCTTGTGTCAAAACTGACATCTTTTGTTAATTCCATACTATCCTGTGGATACCCAGCTCTTGATCTTGAGTTGCTAAGTCTGTCTTTCCTGATATATTTAATACTGACGAAGGTGTACTGTACATGTTGGGTATTGTATGGGTTATATTTTCACTCCATGACACTCCTGGAATATTTTTCTGTTTCTGTGTCTAGTCAAGTGTAATTTATTAGGTGTCTATTTTACTTTTTGGTGTGCTGCTGTGTGTTTTTCTTGGATTTGGCAGTTGCAATTTTCGCCTACCTTTCTTCACCGAGATTGCTATTCAAAATCTTCTTATTGAAGTGATTAGACACTAGATGCTATCTTACTGTTTGCATCCCAGCCTGGCCATTTAATTTGTGGGACATATAAACTACTTGTTTTAGCCTGTCTGAATCCAGTGATTTTTTTTATTTTTTTATGATTTGCTGCTTTGCTCTGTCCTTGCTCATGTTCAGCCTGCAATACCAGTCTTTGTTGTTCATTTGTTAATTTTCAGATGAACCCTTTTAGCTGTCTTTTACGCTGTTTCTTATGACCAAAGGGATTTCCTATAGCTATCTGCAGAACTCATTAAGCTCCTTTGCAACATTTTCCAGTACCTTTAAATCAACCTCTCCCCAAACCTTAGTAGTGCTTTTTGTTGAGATAAATGCTCACTACAGTGACTAATTTCAGGCCCATTCTCTATGAATCCATATATTTCTTGTCTAGGATTGTAATGTCTCTTGGTAGAAATAAATTTTGTTCAGTCCTTACTGTATGGCGTATAGCACAAAGGCATTCCTTGTCTGTGACTACAGATCTCAAGTGCTGTAGTAATAGTTGCCGTCTTCTTACAATGAGTGTCAGTCTCCATTATTATTCCATGCAACCATCTTGAAATATGTACAGGTTTCTTGTAAAATTCATAGTTGCAAGTTTTGTTATGCATATTGCACTCATGTTAGGAATTGATTCAGAAGAGGTACCAGATATTTGCTTTTTGAATAAGGGAATAGCAATATGACGTTTCTTCTCAATATCTCTGATCCTTCAGAGAAGTTTCTTTTGCCATATATGTGATGGTAGCTTTAGTTCAAAAAAATTGCCTGAAGGACCTTTTTACCATGCTGCCTCTGATAGGTCTTAGGTGGTTAGTCTATAGTATAAATTAATGATGTTTCATTAGGATTTCTCCCATAAAAGTTACCTTTTCCATGATATTTGAGAAGGGAAGAAAAACACAGTAGTAGTGATTAGTTTGGCTGTACGCTGAGTCACATCAATATGTACGTGTTAAATGAAGAAATGTAGCAAAATCTAGAAAGAAAAAAGAGAAACACCTAAATTAAAAATAAATTTTTAAAAAAGCAAGAGAGAAAAAATCTGTTGTGCCCTCTCTTTCCTTTAGAGGAACTGATCTCTCAGCTTCTGTGGAATTGTGTGGAGGAATGTAGTTTGATAATAATTAGACTTAGGATACATCATCACACGTGTGTTTTAGCATCTAAAAATAAGGACATTGAATGAAGTAAACAGGTAGCTATGAACTGGAATTGGTGTTCAGAAATAAAAAATCTTGCTAATATTTCCATTGTGCCAAAACAAATTCCTGGCAACAGTGAATGATAAAGAAATATTTTTTGTCTCTCAATCCTCATTAAATACTGGAAGAAACACAGAAAGATCACCTAACTGTAGTGGCATTTGTTTGGAAGCAAAGCTCTTGCTCTTATTGCTTGATGAGAAAGAAGTCTGGGGAGCAAGCATACTGTATTGTTTCATTGCCTCCTGCAGAAGTAGGTAAGAATAGCAATGAACTTGGTCTTGCTTAGGGAGACAATTTAATTTCAAGTTTATCTATTGTTTAAGTGAAGTGTCTTCTGGTGAATGGTATTTTGTAGAAGGAGTCTTTCATTCAGAAAGGTCGGTGGAACATGTATTAAGTTATGTCTCTTGTCAGCTGTCCTTGCCACTCTTCTCTGCTTTACAGAAATATAAAAGAAGCTTAATTGGACAGGAGAGAGTTATTTTATCTGAAAAGGGTTTATCCAGCCTTATATCTGTTTTTTTTAATCATATTTCTATCTCTATGAAATGAGTAGATAGCCTGTTTTTTGACTAGTTATTTTGTTGATTTCAATGGGTTGTTAAAACCCTGCTTAGTGGTGTTAGAGGGGAATGACAGGCTGTTATAATAACCTGCCTTGCTAAGCTGAAGAGCAACCTAAGACAACAAAAATGTTGCATAATAAGATTTTCATCTGTCTTCTGCACTGCAAAATATTAATGACACTTCCAAGTTGTCGGTGAAGTACTGTTCCTGAACTAATGGGTTGAGTGAAACTGAGAACTTTGGTTTGTCCCTTCTTAACTCCTAAAGTTGTTAGGCTGTAAGCATGCAATATATGAGTGTAACAGATCTGCTTTTGTAAAGTTAAGATTGTTTTGGCCTTTTAATATTTTGTTGTAGAAATCCTGCTGCATTGTTAAGACTTACCCTGAAACAGCTGCAAGAACTTTCAGTAGTTTGGCATGTTTTTTTCTTAATGTAACCGGAGACAACCTTTCCTATATGAGGCACTATTTCCCTCCAATTGGGAACGTAGCTGCAGTTTGAGTTTTAAGAAGAATTTGTGGCTTAAGAACTCTAGCAAATCTTGGCATGCTTGAAGTTCATTGTAATTTTACTGTGTATAGAAATCCTTCCAAGAAAAAAGCTCCACAAAGCAAAAATCCTGGTCTGCCTTTCTCATGTGATTTTTTCATGTCTCTATAAAATGACTTAATATCTAGCTTTATGCACTGCTGTTATTTTTCATTGCTTAGTTCTCTAAATGCTGTTACTTGAGACAATTGTTTTGCCTGTTTGTGATTCCAGTACAAATAAACTGTGACTTGGAAAACTATCAACGGGAAGTTATCAAGGGTTTTCTTGTATGCCCACTGTAATTGTGAACAGAAGAGTCATAGTAATAGAGAAAACAATCTTCTTCAGGTAGTAGTCTCATTTATTGTTGTAAGAAATATTTATTTCCTTAGTGGAATATAATTATGGAGTACACCAAAGTTGACTGATAGTTTATTAGATAAGTGAAGAGAAGGAAAAGGTTATATGTTCAGTACAGAGTCTGAAGAAAGCTTGGTGCTTGTTGATAAACCACATTTGTGCAGAAAATACTACTTTTATTTCTACGAGACCCCTAAACAACATTATTTAGGATCCATAACTGTGATTTTTGTTTGCAAGCCAATAATTAGGTGATTTGAGGTTCATGTTCTCAAAACAGTAGCAGGTTATTTTGGGCTAGCAAAAGGGTGGTACAATATCATACGAAAGAAAAAAAGTGATAGTTTCAGTACAATAAAAGATTGCAATTACCTGAGCTATTCAGGATATTTTTTTAATAACATGCCATGGGTTTGGGAAAGATATAATTTATTATTTTGTTACTCTTCCCTTTGTACTCTTTCCTTTTTCAACTTCTTTCAGCTTACCTTGAATATTTTTTTTCTAAAAGGACAAGGGTAAGGGTGGAGAAAATAAATTTTCTTTTTATCTCTCTTTTTTTTTTTCTTCCAGATAGTACTCTAGTTGTTTGGCTAGAAAATAAAAACATGTGTTTGTTGTTACTGATGTAGGTTTTCAAATTCTATTATGCCATTCCAGTGTATAAAAACCAAATCTCAACATTCTTAGTGACTAAATATTGGCAGTACTGTCTGTATGCAGATGCTGGAAGGAGATCTGGAACAGATTATAATCTAACTTTTAGAAATAAGTAGAGCATGCACCATTAATGTTTCACATAAAAGTGAATGTTTTATATGGGCATCTTGACTAACTGAAAAATTTCTCTAGATACAGACGTCAAGGTGGGAGAATGTACTGCTTTATCTGCTTATTAGGAGTTTTGATTGACCTACTTGTGCTGAACCAGTTGTAATTCTCTCCTCCTTTCTTGCAGCTGAAGAGTGAAAACAGTGAACCTTTTTTATTTTTCTGAAATGAAGCAGAATTTCTTTCTTTGTATGGGAATATGAGCAACATCCCAATTGCTTGGGAGGAGGAGAGGGAGGATAGTAAGGCTGAGTTCATTGTATGCCATTTGTGTGCAGCTACTCAGTCAGCAAATTGATCTCCCAACATTTTTTCTCTCCCTGAGCTATGGGTCATTGCAGTGGTGCCCTTAAAGCAGTGAATTTTAGGGAATTTAATTTAATAGAACTCCAAGAGTTTTTTTCCTAAGAGCTTTTTCAAGATGTTGACAGGCTTCATTGTGCGCTTCAAGTAAATTTTAGGTTGATCTTTCTTCTTAAAAACATTCCAGTGAAGCTCTTGCTTCCTAATTCAGTGCTAGACTTGTGCTCCTTTGCGCTGCCTTCAGGCTGTTAAAATTTGCTTATTGCTACTTCACCGAATGTAGTACAGTTCTTTATACTAGTGAATATATGTTCTGAGACTAGTTGAATTTTTGACTGCTACAACAAGTTGTCTTACACTATGTACACTCTCTGGATTAGTTCTAGCATCAACAGTCTGATTTGGTAGAGATTTGGGTACTGTTTGCAAATGCCTGAGTGGTAGGTGATGCAATACAGACATTTCAAGCTTCAGTGAAGTTGAAACACAGATGAGTTTATGCTGTTTTTCAGTATTTGAGCTTGACATGTGGAGTCAGAGGACAGATTTTCTATTCCTACAAACTGAATTAGTGAAGTGTCAGATGGGAGTGGTAAAAAGAAACACTATTGTTCATAAAAAAGTAACTGCTTTTATTGTTGGTTGTAGAATGATAACTATCAGACTTTCTTGCTCGAATTTTATGTTCTTCATGCTGTATTATCGATCCATCAACTTAGCAAAATTGTAGCTTATTTGCCACTAGCAATATGAATGTGATAGAAAGCTGTTCAAGTTATTGTTGCATAATTTTTGATGTGTGTCATTTACTAAACACTAATTGAGAATTTAGGAATTTTTAAAGGATTAAGATGAAGTTTTTCAGAAACATATCAAGTACTGGAAAATATTTTTCATTCATATTATGGTAACCTGGAGCTTAAAGGAAATGCAAGCCCCTTTTTTCTTAATATTTAAATTGTACAATATGATGTTGATTAAATTTAAACTAGTCATCTGCTCTGTCATTCAAAACACTTTCTGAAAAGAGCATAAAGTTAATGACATACAGCTTCCTCACAAGGGGAAGAAGAGGTGCAGACACTGATCTCTCAGGTGACCAGCAATAAGACATGAGGGAATGGCATGAAGCTTTTTAAGGGGGTTAGGTTGGATATTAGGAAAAGATGTTCACCTGAATGTTGGCTGGGCACTGGAACAGGATCCCCAGTGCAGTGGTGACAGCAACAAGCTTGACGGAGTTCAAGAAGTGTTTGGATAATGCTCTCTGGCACATGGTGTGTGATTCTTGGGGCTGTCCTGTGCAGGGCTGGGGGTTGGTCTCGATGGTCCTTGTGGGTCCCTTCCAGCTCAGCATATGCTGTGATTCTACTTGGAGTCAGTGAGCTGTGGCTTAATCTTGAAGCACACAAACCTTGTCTATATAGTCTTATTTTGTGGTAAATATTTTAAGTAAAAAGTAGATTAATACTTGAAAGAGATTTGAGTTGCTGAGAGTCAGGCTTGTTAGTTTGTCCTGTTAAATCTGCTTTTCTTGCTGTGTTATCTAAGTCTGTTATCTGGCCCAGACAAATTGCAGTTTAAGAGTGATGGACAACAGGGAAAACTTGGTCTTTTTGACTCTTGAAGGGAATACTGAGGATTAAAGTAAAACTTTGTATGTCCAGGCATATTAAACCAGAAAGAACTACTATGTCTCTGTAAATGAATGTGATATTTTTTTCTGAATAGACTCTATGTGTTCACCTGGCCAACAGCAGTACCTTGAAAAGATATCGAGGTTTCATGTCAGTGATAAGCTCGAGTCTGTTATCTTATATGTTTGAAAGCAGGATGTGATGAAAGTGGCATAAATCGTGACTGAATTTTGTGAATGAAGTCCTCTGGGAAAGGTGGTTTCTGGAAACATTATTTTATTCCCTTCTGTCTAAATCTGAGAATTTGAGTTGGAAGAAAATGATATTTCTAAGGGTCCAATCTGAATTGTAAGGTTTAATCGTGTTTGTGCTAAGAAGAACAGAAAAATTGCATAATGCAAACCTTTAAATCAGAAAAGTGGCTGTAAACCTCTTATTCAACAAAATCACTCCTGCTATCCATTTGTATAGCAATATTTATTTTGTAACAGTGTTTATTTCTTGCTCTTTTCTCTGATGTTTTTGCTATAGCACCTGTTCAGCTCAAATTGATTTAAATTTGCCTGTGCTGTTGTGATAAAATTATTAGCTAAAAATCTAAATGTATTTTAATTGTCTGCTCTGTGCTACGTCTTTCAATATATTTTGTGCAATCCAGTGCATGCTCAGATGAAAGTGAGGGCAGAATTTGTCTTGCAGAATCTATAGCATTTATGATCAATGGTATGGAAAGTACAAAGCTTGAGCTGAAATTCTCAGGTGATGTGAAACTAATTTAAGAGTAAGCTGAGGAAATTTTACCTGTGACTTGAGCTAAATGTGTATGTTTTGACAAATGTGGAGTTAGACATTAGCATTCAATGGTGAAAGGGCTTCGTTTTGTGAATAAATGAGAAATCTGAAATAGCACTTTGTATTCCCCTTTCAGCTATAAGTATAGATGGCGACCTGTAGAAGTATGAAAATTAACTGTAGTAGCTAACTCAAAACAGTGGTGTCTATCAGAAGACTGGGCAAACTTAAGACAGAAAACTTTAAGATGAAGCTCTGAGAGTTAATGTGTAACTTTCTGAAAGAGCTGAAAAAGAGATTTTTGAATTATTCTTGGACTTTTAATAGAACAGGAAATGATTATCCTTGAAAGTCCTTACACTTTGTAAATGAATACTTAATTTTCTTTTTTAATGTGAGCATATCCATTTTTCTGGTATTTTATGTGAAAAGAATGGGAAAACTTATTATTTTACTAGTCTTGCAGGCGTTTTCTTTCACTTTTGTAAATAAAACCTAATAGCAGATTGGTATTTGCAGATGAAGCAATCTTCAATTAAATCCCAGTTTGCCTGTACATATAAAAATGATTTGAGTGAAATGAGTAGTCAGCATTCCCACGCAATTCCAACCTGCAAACATCCTGTACCAAAGGAACATTCAAAAGATGGAAAATGCACAGGTAAGCTGTGGTAGGGTTGAATGAACAAATGTGATAGGTAATATTTTAAATGCTGTCCAAAAAGCCTTTAGTAGAACTCAGTATAAATGTTTTCAAGAAAAAGAACAAGAACATCTCATTGATATCAATTTCTCATATGCCAGTTAAATCTTTTTGCAATAGAACTGTAATGCCAATGCTTTGAAAATACAAGTGTTTGAAAAATGTGTTGATGGTATCTTGAGGTAAAAAAAGATAAAGGTTGCATAAATGACATATTTGTTGTTATCCTACAAAAGTAAGCCAAGTGAAATTTGTAATTCTGCCATTAAAAGGGGGAAAAATTGTTTTAATGCACTATAAACTATATATTATATAAATTTCTATGCTCTCTAACCCTCTCTTCCAATATCTTAAAGTTATAAATCCACTTCCCTAAGTCAGTTATCACATGTTTTGAGCAACGTAATTTTAAATTGGCATAGCACTTATGAACACAGAGCAAATGTAATAGCAATGACCAGCATAGCTTAGTTTTATTGGTAATACGTTAGTTTTGATTTAAAAGAAAAATAACAAGGCAGTCCTTGTGGAAAAAGGATGTCTATTCCCAGGTAACTTTTTATTTCCTCACATATGTTTTTGATATTCTTACATGACAGAAGGTACAAATTCATGTCTTGATGTACCAGTGCTTGGAACTATTTCTGAAAGTGTTCACCAGACTAGAAGTTATACAGAAATGGGAAAGCTGAGTTGTCAGCCAAGGAACAAGAACTCCAAGAAGGAACAGATGGATTTGAATTACGACAAAATAATCTGTGACAAGGAAAGTGAACCATCTTTGCAAAAAAATACTAAAAGACTTAAGACTTCAAACAGCTCTCAGAAGGAATTGGACAGCAAAATTGGTAAAAAAAGAAAACAGACCAAAGCTGCAAGTAAGAATAAGTTGATTGCTGGTCAGGCAAAATTAACTCGCTTTTTTCAACTCTAGGTGTTTGTTTTCATGTACATGGTATGTTGACAGTTGTAAAATTTTGCAAGAAAACAGGTGAAATTCATTAATTACTCCCTTTCATACGTAAATAATTTAAAGCATCTTGTGTATTGTATTAGAAAATTGCTTACAAGTCTAGATTATGCTGAAGTCTTTTATTTTTTAATAACAATACATTGTTAATAATTACACTGTTATTTTTAGTGAGGAATTATGTATCCCTCTACAATGTGATGGGAAATTATTTTTTGATGTATATGTACAGCCACACTAACACTCAGTAACTTCAAATTGCATTAAATTCAGAATAAAATGTTAAATCTTCAAAGAGGGTGGTGGAGCTCAATAGTTTTCACACTTGCCAACAAGGTCGATAGACTCTTCCCAACATACACCTGAGAACTACAGGAGAGAAAAAAAAAAAGTCTGAAAGTTTATATTGTCAAAGAACTAGAATTCTTATGGCCTCTGGAAATACTTATTTAACAAATGCTTCCTCCCATGTGCACCAAATCATAACAGACATGGTGCTTCTAAGTGAACCTTTATCAAACTGCTATATTGACATTGCACTGTACTTTACCAGAATGAAATAATCTTTTGTGTAAAAATAAAATATATTTACTGTCAAAATCTCTTCTTCCTATAGGGAGTTTAGCTGAATTTTCTTCATCTATGGTCTCTCTTTCCTGTGTTGACTGGATATTTTGAATTTCAGTGTCAGCTGGAAAAGCCATGGCTCCCTTCAGTGCAGGATAAGGTAGTTGTTTTCTACCTAAGTTGATTGCCATAACATGATTGAAGAAATCATGTGTGGAACCTCTGTCCTGTTTTGAGGGAAGACAAGACATTTATCTTTATTTAAAAAGAGTTGTGTTCACATTTGGTACTTTATACTTCAACAGTGCAGTTATTTTATGTTTCAAGATCCTATCTTAAAAGTAATGACCTTCTTTACATCTTTGGCCAAAATGGTTTAATAGACATAATTAAATGAATGTCACGTTTGGCAAAATTAAAAACCTCTTGCTGCATATAGGGACATGCATCAAATATAAATATAGGTTCCCCCCCTGCCCTTCCTCCAAGTTTTGGCTGCTGTCTGTAAACATCAGATTTAATTCAACTGTCCAAGTTACACATTTAGAATCTTGACATTAGATATATAGAGATTAATTTTTTTCTTGACTATGTTATGTTAAACTGTATTTTTAGTATATTTACCTGTTTATTGCTTTAAATCGCTGTACTTGTTTTCTAAAAGGGTATAAATGAGTTTCAATTTTACAATTAAGCCAAAATGTAAAGCTGAACTCACCAAAAACTTACTGTTTCCAGCATTCTTTTCATTGAAAACATTGCTGTCTTTAGTCTTGTAGTGCTTCAGCAAAGGTATAGCTCCCCTGTTCATAGTTTTATCTCCATTTTGTAGAGTTTTTCCTAGATTTAATGTAGCTAGCAGCATATCTTCATCTTCTGCCTCTTGCAGAGACTTTGAAACTGAGAGTAGAAAACCTTGAGAAAAAAGAGAGAGAATAGAGAGAATTAGGATGTATGATGTGATGCACATTTTTAGTTATTTAACACTTGAGAGGTTTGGAACTTCTCAAATTCTGAGAAAGCTTTTCCAGTGGTAAATAATTGTTTTCCATTTCTGGAATGGCACACTTTATATATACTACAGGTTGAATGGAAACTGCTTCAATGGCTGATGAGTTCATTCTTTTAAAATGACTCATATTAAAGAGTAACCTTTTCTATAACCCATCTAATCCCAGCTGTTTAGAACTAAAACATTTCTTTGTCATGGATAATTAATTTCTTTGTATGCTTTTAGAACAGATTAGTTCCTTTTGGTGGATCAGTACAACAAAGTTCACAGAAAATGTAATGTCCATTTGTGTCATTTATGAAGCCTTACCTCTGATTAAGGCAATTTACAAAGAGGAACTCATCTACATAAGTAAGCAGGACTGTTGTAAAGGTTTGATGTATCATAGCTTTTGATCAAAACTGGATTCACTAGAGTTGAAATTCTTGACATTTGATGGTAGCTTAGACTGCTACTGTGTTAAAGTTTAAATAACTAATTTGTATTTTGATGTCTATTATGTCAAGTTGCATTATACAGAGTTAATGGATAGAAATGTTTATTAATACCTAATTAACTAATTGTATTACTGAAAGTGGACTTTTCTCAGCTACAAATATAACCTAATCAATTATGCTTGCTAAGAATGTAGAAAGAAAACTAAACTTCATTTTTTCATTTAAAAATATGAAAAGTATCTATTGCCCTTGGGAAGAAAATGAAGAAGTTTCTGCATGTTGTCATTTTGTTGTTGTCTGGGGTTGGATTTTTTTGTTGTTGGCTGGTTTTATTTGTTTTGGTTTGGGGTTTTTTGCCTATCTGGAAAGCAAATAGGTCCACCTGAAATTTAGCTTATCTCTTAATGTCAGTGATGGAAACCACACATTCAGTGGCTGTGTGTCTCTTAGCTGGTACTTCATGTTAGTGCAGGGCACCAAGCACGCTGCCATTCAAGGCAAAAAACTAGGAAATTGGCCACTGTTCACTGCTAAACTTCCTGGAAAACCACCTACCTTGCCAAGGTAATTTCTTGGTAAGATATTTCATAGGAAAATGTCATGCTGGACTAAGCAGATTTTGGCTAAGGAAAATGTTTGGAGTACCCACTTTTCTCCAAATGAAGAAAGTGCATTTAATCCTTTCCAGGCAAAGCATCTCTCACAAACAGAATTGTTTCTTCTTATTATTTTCATTTCCTTGCCGTAGAGCCTGTACTTGCCTCTGGGCAATTGAAGTGTTTTCTTTTCTTTCACTTTAATTGTCTGGCTACAGAGGAGACAAATTTGAGAGTTAATTTTACATGGTTTAATACTTCTCATCCAATCTCTGTTTGCTGATTTGTATTTTTCCCTCACATTAAGTATTTGTACAGTTTTGTTCAATTAATAAAGCAAAGGCCATGTACGCTCTGTTCCAGGTACTTTTCATTTAGTTCTGCCTTGGCATTACAGGAGGAATCCTTTGGAGCGGTGTTGGCAGCAAGGTTTGCTTTTTATATGTTGGTCTATCAATTAAAGGTTGGAGAACAAGCCATCAACCCCAGTAATTGGGTAGATGACAGGAGCTGCTGCTTCTCTGAAGCTCTGGCACCCACAAGTGTGTGCAGTATTTCACATGGGGCTCACTTTCAAATGCCTCTGTCATTTAATACAAAGCACAGCTACAATGAGTACAACTGACCTGGATCATTCACAAAGTCCATCTACAGCATCTGTCTAATTCTCTGCTATGAGACACAAGATGATGACTATGAAAGAATACAAAATAAGGGCAAACTTACGGTACTTGCCCCAGGATCTTCTACTGTTTCTTGAACTAGCTGTTCATTTTTAAGGTTTGTTGAAGATCCAAGGTGATTCTAGTGATGAGTAGAAACTTCTAACTAGATTATCAAGAAAGCCAGAGCACATGTCTGTAAATTGATGACTTTTCAACTGCTCAGAACAGGCACAAAACATTTGTACACCTGCAGTTTTGCAATGTGTATGTTCTGTACAGCTCTGCATAGTGCCTTGGGGAATCCTAGCACTCTGATACCTACACTTCTATTTCTTCATCCTGCAACTTTCAATTTTAGTAAAAATTTAAGATGTTTTGATACATCAGCCTCTATGTTTTACCATTATTCATGTTTTGGGTTTTTTTTTATATTCTTAAATAGTAAATACTAACCCAGTACTACTTTCAAAACAATAACAATTATTTTGAGAGATTCTTCTGGCTTCTACTTTGCGTCCAGTTACAATAAAATATGAACTCTTAACATCTGAAATCTCACGTGGTATATGGAAGTAAATAAAATCTAGGTGCTAGCATACCTGAAATTTCTCTTGTAGTCATTTTGAATTCTTCTAGGAATGGTTTACATAACAATTATAATAGTACAATTTAGTCTTGTAACTACTGTAACTGCCATGTGCAAATGCTTGAACCTAATGCCTAATATTGACTGAAGAATAAATAAAGCAGGTATGTATTGTATAAAGTCAATTATTTTCTATTATCAGAATTGAAAAACTTAAAAATGCAAGAGAAGCTATTTAAGCAACCTTAATAAATCATTTTATTGTGTCTTAAAATAGCACAAAAACAATTGGTTAATGTTCATTTGCTCAGTGGCTTACTACTGATTTTAGAAGGTTGTTTGTGGTGGTTTGTTTATTTGTTTTATTTGTACTTTGAATCTTGTACATTTTATACAAACAACTGTATTTTAGCCTGAGTTGTGGAAATATTAATCCCTTCTTGTGTGTTAGTTTATCTAAATACCTCCATATTTTAGTTCCACCCCTCGCACCAACCCCAACAAGCAGGTGTTAAAGTGGAGATTCTCTGTGCTAATAATGAAAAGAGTGTATCAGCAGTTCACAGGGCAGATAAGAGGTAATCAGCACACTTCATTTTTGACTGTAGGAAATTAAGACTCTTGCCTAGCACTGTGTTTCCTCCTGCTGAATTGGTAGTCACCTAGAATCAGTAAATTGATTTACCATGAAATAGGCATAATTCTGCATATAAAAGGACAGATCTGGACTTGTGCAGAAGCACAGCTCTAATTATGTGGAGAACTTAAATTTTATCTTCTATAAATTTGTCAGGAGAATGTACAAGAAAAAGGTGGGGGTGAAACCCCACAAATGAGATGACTTTCACCAAATTTCTGCCCAGGATCCAGGAGTCCTCTCTTGAATCTGTGTATTCTTGAGTAATCTTGAGTCTGTGTATTGATAGAATGAAATGTTACATTTATTTGTGTTGTAAATTAATTTCACAGTTGGAAAGACTTTAAAATGTTTCCTGCTGTTTGTTTTGAAAGGCATTTCAGAATTTCATTTGCTGGGAGTGCATAGAAATGTAAATATTTCTTAAGGAATTGTGCAGCAGCAGAGAACAATTTACGCGTAGTTTCTTCTAGCAAAGTTAGTGATAAGCTTATTGGTCACTGTGTTAGTCATTTTTTAGAATTATTTTTGTTGTACAAAATGGTCTGTTCTTGTTGGAATAATTTGCCAATACACTATGTTTGTAATTAATGGAGCTGTTCCTTTCACTGTTTAAAAGCAAATTAACCCCCCCCCCCAACAGTAACTAATCTTTTTCTTCTGAAGGACCTTTTGCAAAACTCTCCATATGTAGGTCTATTAAGGATGCCCAATCAAGAAAGAGGAGAAGAGGAAGGAAGATTTCTCAAGCAATAGTAGCATCTTAATTAAGAAAAAAAAAACCAGTGGTGATAGTGAAATATTCTGTTTTCCTCTAAAAATCTGTGTTTCTGAGAGAAGTCCACAAAATTGTTGTGGGCAAGCCACAGTCAATTATTCTGTAACCAACCAACAGCAGGAACTTCCTTATGAGAACAATAAAGAGGATGAGAAAGACTGGGCCTCTTTCCTTTCCAGGTAGATGAGAGGATTTCAGCCAAGAAAAAAAGTACAGGAAAAAGCAGGAGGTGCAACTGCAATTTTGAGTTTCATTTGAGCCCAGGATGTCTGTGAGAGGCTTTGAAGCTGGGTATCCAATGCATGCCTGCTAAAATTCCAGTGGTTTCTACTCTTCACCGTTACTGTTCCTATGGTTTTGATGGCGCTGAGGTGAGTAATTTGTTTTGCATAACTAACACTAAGATAGGAGAACTTTCTTAGAAATGTTGGCTCTTGAAAGTCCTTTACCACTCGTGCTGGAACCATTGGTGGTCTAAGCCCCCTAAAGGGCAGTGAGTGTTCTTGCTGGTACACAGCAATTCTGCTGTTCAAAAGGAGCAGCAGTTCTTTCTTTGGTATTACATGAAAGGGGTCTGGCTAAATTAAAGGAATATTACCAATATTGTTCATAGATCCTATTGATGATGTAGTTGAGTTCCACACGTCATTCCAGGTTCTCTTACTGAGCTGAATCATCTGAGTCAATTTGCATGATGAGAGTTTACACACTGTTCTCATGGAGATTCAAGAAGAATGAAACCAACTCTACCACAATTCCTTTTTTGCAGAGCAAGTGTTCAGTAAATTGGCACTTTATCAAAATCCAAATAATTTAGTGTTTCTCATCTGTTTTGTTTGTTTATCATGAGTCCATGAAATATTTTTACACTGCTTTGGATGTCGTGTACATTTTTGAGATATGCTATTTTGTAAGTTATTCTTTAAATAAACACAGAAGTCAGAGGTGTTTACACACAGAAATGCTCTAGTATAGTTTTCACATGGTGAGCTGAGCTATATACCTATGGTGGGGTCTGGGTTTCTTCTCCTGCATTGGGTAGATGACAGGAGCTGCTGCTTCTCTGAAGCTCTGGCCCCCACAAGTGTGCAGCATCTCACATGGGGCTCACTTTCAAATGCCTCTGTCATTTAATACAAAGCACAGCTACAATGAGTACAACTGATCTGGAAAAAGAATCAGTTATCTTTTAATTCTGTTATTGTGAAGTAAAAATTAAAACCTACAAAGGATCCACCAGGTATTCTCTCTTTGGTTTGCCATACTAGTCTGTGATTTTGGCTGTTCTGCTGTTTACTCTAGCATCAAAGGGTTAAATCAGATGATCTTTAAGGTCCTTTCCAACCCAAGCCACTCTGTGATGCTACTCATATGGTATTAGCACAATGGTGTACAGTACATTACAATATGTGTTCTCCTAATTATTGCAATGCTTGTGGTTGCTATCCAAGGACTAGGAGTGATGTTATGATTTAGTGAATCTCGTATTCATGAACATATTTTCTTTATTATCTATGCCAGAAATGTAACCAAATTGTACCTACTTCTGTTATATCAATTCTAGTCAGTTCTTTTTCATCCCAAGTATGTGAACTTTGTGTATGATTGAAACATCTGTCTTACAGACTCTGAGGAAGAGGAATTGCAGGCTGTTAATCATACAGTTTCTACTGTGTATTACCTTTGTCTGTAGAAGAGACCACTGATACTCAAAAGTACAGCCAGATACTTATAAAAGCTCTCAAGAGCTCCTGCACAGAATAGGAGTCACACTGGATTCTGATGGAAGCTGTCCAGGAGAAATCAACTAAGTTTTCTGGACATACTACATCCCTCTATGCCAGCATGCCTGGTAATTCCCATAAATGAGGGCCTGTCAGAGTCAGCCAAATTACTCTGGCAGATGTCTGCTTCTTTAGTGTTGACAGTCCAGATGGGTGGATTGTTGTTATCCAGTGCTTTCTGCAGGCTTTGAACAAGTCTGTATACACTGGCACCAGGACTGTTAGCTGTGGCAGCAGTCCACTGGACAGACAAGCATCAGTGTCTACAAAGAACAATATCACAAGGTAAAGACTTACACCAGACATTATTTAATTAGAAGCAAAACCAACCTGCTTTCAAATTATCTTATTCTAGTTATGATCTAATGCTGTTTTGGTCAGAGATGGCTTTTATGGAAGATAGTACTGCTGTCAGTGAAGTATCAATAATTTGCATTGCTACAGGGTCATGAAAGGTTTACTTTAGCCAGAGTTTTGTATTTTATAAGACTCAGTTATTTCCAAGCAAAATATTAAAATAGTTAGCCTAGGATATCCCTATGTTTAGCACTTGTTTTGCATACCTCATATTTAAAATATTAAGTGTCATTTTCCCAAAGGCAATCAACAACTCTGTTCTTTGATAAATGTACTGCTGCAATGACTTTTGCCAAACATTATTACTTCAACTTGGTCATTCATTTAATAGCCAAGTTTTGGTAAGAGGTATTGTTTGGAGCTAAAATTAGTCTGTCTCACAAATTTGGAGGATGCTGTCTGCCATTCATAGCTGCGTCCACACTGACTCTCATTCAAAGAATAATTATTTGCTGACAGCACGTCTGATTCTCTGAGATGTTATCAGTACACTTCCCATATCATACTCTGTTTTCATTTTTGCTGGCACTGCCTGCTGTGGACATTGAGTTGTGATTGACTTTTAAGTGAGCAAAGTGAGCAAGGGTTCCTGTCCTTTGCACTCTGTGTTATGGGTATGAGGCAGCTGAGTACTTACGATAGTTCTGTGTGAGATGATAATTTTTATAAGTGAAAGTGCTACATGTATGCAAAGAATAGAGCCAACAAGGATTACAGCTTCAGCCAGAAGACTTGTTGCTGCTTCTCACGGATAGTAGTTCTTTCTGGATCTATAGTGATTTGCCAGTGTCATTCTACTTAGAATCTGAACTTTCCTTATCGTGTGTTGAATCCTTTATCACTGTATCACACTGCAAACCAGCTAGCCCTTCAAAATAATGGGACTGTTGAGGGGGAAAAAAACATGCCCACCACTGTCTTAATTATGTAGGGATATATTATGTAGGTACAATCTTGAAATCTCATGTATGTTTTTGACAAATGCTTTTCTTGACCCAAATGTGAGGCAGACATTACATTTATCCATTGCTTACCTATACCAAAGTAAAAATATGTGGAAACATGAGCTACTAATAATTTCATAGATTTCATGCATTAATATTGGTGTTTACTGAATATTCAGCCTTTAGGTATATTTTGGAACTGCAACAATTGGATTCAGTTGAACTAGCTTACAGTTTCTAAGATGTTATTAATATACAGTCACGATCAAATTTGGTGACCGCTACCTGTTGGTTCACAGTTGCCATCTATAATTGCAAACATTAATTTTAAATAAACATACTAGGCAATTTCTGTTGAGGAACAATCGGGTTTTGATATTGAATTTTATCATAAAATCTATAAATTCCTTCCTGCTGCAAGGACAACAGAGCAGGTCACAAGCATTCCAGGAGACATCTGGAGTGCACTGATGATGACTCCTTGACACAGGCTGACTGAAGACCTGATGAAGGAAAGTGCTCTAGTGGACCCGGTGTCAATAATTAGGAACTGGGTATGAAGGTTGTCTTAGTTTTGTCTTCAGTGACCATAAAATGATGGTGTTCAAGACCCTGGAAGAAATGACCAGGGCAAATAAGATCACAGCTTTGAATTTTAGATGAATAAACTTAGCTCTTGTTAGAGTTCTGCTTGGGGCAAACCCATGTGATAGTTCCAGAGAGAAGAGGGATCCAGAATTGCTGGGTCACCTCCTCTAAACTCAAGATTTGTTCATCTGAATGTCAAGGGAAGCTGACAGGAGGCCTGCGTTGATTGATACAAAGCTCCTAACAAAGCTCAGTCACAGCCATATAGGATGTGGAAGTAGGGACTAGGGAGACAAGAGAGAAACGCTGCCTGAGTGTGTGGGGACTGGCTTAGAAAAAAGCAAGACTAGATGGAACTGAAGCTGGTGAGGGATGTGAAGGGCAAAAGTGAGTTCTACAGTTTTACCAGCAGAAAAAAGGAAAGAATTTGGAAAATGTGTGTCTGCTGCTGAATGGGTGCAGGGCACCAAAGGATGAAGAAAATCTGGGATACTCAGTGTAGGCGTTGCCTCAGTCTCTGTTGGTAAGGTTTGTTTTCAAGAATCCCATGCTCCTGAGTCCAGAGGGAGCATCCAGAGTAGTGAGAACTTTCCTCAGCAGAGGAGGATCGAATTGGGGAGCATTTAAACAAACTGGCCATAGGTAAAGGAGGTGTCTCTGCTTTGAGCAGTGTCTTGGAGTAGAAGATCATGAGGTCCAATCCAACCTCAACCAATTTAAAATCCTGAATTCATTTTTACAGTGAATACAGAGGAATACTTTTACAGAGGAATATGTTTGCTAAATTTAGGTTTTCCTAAATATTAATATGCTTTCAGTTTAACTTTCTTTTCATTTATATCTCCTGCTTCAGCAAATGTATATTTAACCTGCATTCTCTACCTGATTTATTAGTTCATCTAGCAAATAATCTGTAGTATTCAACAAAAACACTTTCTTCAGGGTGTAAAAGTGAGTAGAAACAAGTTTAATAACATAATCTATAAGTGATCAGAAAGAATTTATTTTCTTTCTGATCTTTTGTGTGAAAAATATTCTTGTTCATTTACTTAATGAATGTCTGAGTTTAACATTTAGCGTAAGTTTTCTTAACCTGAAGTGATAAACTTTTACTTTGTCTTCCAAGTAAAAAAATATCTCTTGCAATATCACTGCTTTCTGCATGAAGAGTTTTAACCATTAACAACTTTTCTCAGTATTTATATTTGAGGTTTCTAATTCATATGCATTTATCATGATGTTTCTTTTAAAATGTAATTGCATTAACATATTTTATGTGACTGTATTTAATAAAGCTATAGAACATTCCAGAAAATATAACACCAGACTTTTGACTTTGGAAACATTATATTTGTTAGTGGGAAATGATGAAGTGCCACATATTTAGCTATATATTCATGGGTGGAAAGTGAAGAGCTTTTTTCTTTTTCATTTTGTATTTGATGAATGTGCAACAAGTTCATATTTATTACGTTCCATGGAGTTCATGAGCATGAATAGAAACAGAACTTGAAGAAAATAAAGAGAATTTAACTGATGGGGTATAGGTCTATGCTTCTGGGCAATTTTGTACAAAGAATGTGTCATAGTTGACTTCTGAATCTGAGTTTATTTCTGATTTTTTTTTTTTTGGCTTTAAACTGAGTATTTTTGTTCTCAAGGTCATGGAGTAATATGTTAAGAACTCTGTGGTAAGAGGTGAAAATGTACAGGTTAGATGCCAAGCTGTTTTATTTTCTTCCTGGTGTATGTTAAGTTGAAAGAGAAAGAAAAGATTTCTAACCATTATTATGATATTTTGATAGTAAGCTGCTGCTTAAGTGCAATTACGTATTAGTCCTTTTTTGGCACTCTCCCTGCACCATTATTTCTGATTACATAATCTCTTGAGTATTTTTGTAGATGAAGTAATGGATAATCTAAAAAACCAACAGTGTTTTTATGTTAGGAATATGTGTCAATTGCAATCATCTAGATTTTTTCCTGTTGTCGAATTTTCTTTTATAAACAGGCAAACATTTCTAGAATGGTAAGGAAATTGTTTATCATCAGCATCCTAAAATGGGTACAAAAATAAACAGTTACATATGACATTGATTATATTGAATAAGATCATCCCTGCAGTATTTTCCACATGATGATTATGCAAAATCATGCTTCCGATGACTTAATTGCAGTTCTTTACATAATTTTTCATTAGAAATAATCAAGCTCTACATTTTGCTAGGTATTGTCATAAACTTTACATATTTTTGTGAGAGCTGTAGTGGCTAATGAAAAATTGGTTTTAATTATCAAGAGAAGCTGAGTAACATTTCCTCCCCATTTTAAACACTAACTTGTTTCTTCTTAAAATAATTTAGAGATGAAGCTTATCAAATCAGTAGACATTTTATTAACCAGAAGAGATTACTTACAATTATATAATTGTAAAACATACCTGTTCTAGGAAGCAGCAGAATTTTATTTATTTTCATTATTCTAGTTCAATATAATCATATTGAACTGGAATAGTGAAAAANGGGTAGTGAAGCATCCCAATGGCTTCACTAAAGTGAGAAGCTGACCTGCACAGTAGTTGCCTAACAATCTTCTTTTAGAATGTCTGGCTGCATATTCACCCATTGGAAAATGTGTCCTGTAAATAGGTCAAATACCTGCAAAGGTGATTAGGTTCATGCACAACGTATCTGAGAGTGTGACTGTAGCCCAGTATTTGTTTTTTTTTTTTTTTTTATATAAGCAAAACTCTGGAGTGAAGAGAATAGAGGCTATGTTTTTAAATTTTAACAGCAATAAACAGAACTCTGCTGTTTTTTTTCATCTGCCATAGGTAGGTATGCAAGAGGTATTACATTTGATTTTATTTCTGGCATACAACATACAAAGTTATGTTTCTGGATGCTAAGAACCATTCTCACTTCTGCAGCTTAAACTTTCTTTACATCTATAGTAATTTTTTCATTAGTGTAACGTGCTCTACTTCTTCTGTATAGTTTATTCATAGAATTGGAATGATCTCTCCAATGCAGCTTTCTTGCATTTTTCATAAGAAGCATTGTAGTTTTCAGGTTTCCTGATAATTTGTGGCAGTTTTGTTTGGAGTTTTTTTCTCTGTGTGTATAATAAAGCTTGTAAAATTCTCAAAGTAATTTCTGTATCTGTTCTAGTAATTTGCCATTATTCTAGCATATTTCAAATTCACTTTCAAAAATGTTAAAATATGGGTTAGATTGTTTTAGCTTTAGGCTAGTGAAGAAACACTGGGTTTTATAGTTGCCTATATATACCTGTTTTTAAATTAAAGGAAGAAGTCACAAATTTAACCTAAGATAATTTTAAAATTATGAATTAAAATAGGTTAAAAAGAGATTGGGGGGGGGGGGAATAATTTTTACAAAGAGAAATATTAGGAAATTATGGAACACATTATGTTCTTTTTTAATTCATTTATCTACCACATAATGTATTTGCAGTCCTTGAAAATATTCTGAATTTGGACCATTATGCCTTCTAAACTAATAAGACAATGAGTAATTCAGTGGTAGAAGTTTAAACTGAGTGGCAAAGTTTAAAAGAGGAACTGGGCCTGTACGTAGCTAATAAGAGTAACTTTGAGCTAAATTATGTAACTTCATTCTTTTATTCTTCACTTCTCTGATGTGTACAGAGGCTTGGGTGAGGTAAATAAGGTAACTGGATTTTGTGTAATTTATTCTTGGGGTTCATTTGTCACTTCCAGAAGTTAAATGTGTTAGTTAAGCACTAAAAAGAATCGAAATAAGGTCTGTCTGAATCATTCACAGATGTGCAATTATCACATTTTAACTAGAACACTTGCTACAGTGTGACCTTTCATGTAAAATACATATAGACACAGCCATAAAAATATTTTTGTAAAGAATTTATTCTGTTGAAGTGTATTTATGCTAAGTGCTTCTGAAAGTGAGAAACTGCAGTAGCAGAAATACTATTTATGAAATGGGTGACAATGAATTGCTGCAAATGAGATGGTAAATAATCACATTTGCTTCATCCTGTTTAGAAAATAAAAAGTAAAGTGGATTTATATCAACAAAGCACTTAACCCCATTTCTAACTTATTCATGTCAACAGTAGAACCAGTGATTAACTCTGGTAACACTTGTGTTTTCACAGCAGTGGTGCTAACACTCCATGTCACAATGATTACACTGTTCTATTTCCATCAAAGCTCCTAGAAATGTTTTTCAGTGTCACTGTGTATTCATCAGCTGCTGCTGTGTAGTTGGGACAGGTAGTATACTACAGTGGTATTGCCAGCAACATAATAACAGGTCTTTTCCTGTTCCAATTTAATGATTTCATATGTAATCAGGGAAATTTAGTACAATGATGGTGAATAGTAATTCTTGTCACTAGCATTTAATTTTACCCTCAAAAGAAAAAAGTTACATTAATGTAATACTATCTAACATTGCTTTTAAAAAAACCCCATTATTTGGCAGAAGGCTGGGCAACAAGTACTTCTCTCTGACACCCACCATCCTATTCAATTCTTGGGTTTGTATCTGTCTGGCTTCAGAAACTGATGAGAAGTGAGCACATTTGCACTGCATATTTTACATGTGCCTCACTAGACCCAAGTAATTTATTCACCTGTAGATTATTCACTGAGAAATGTACTTGTGGTTTGACATGGTATCTGAATAGAAACTGAATTTATTACCTAACATTGTCTGATCTGAAAAAAAGTGGGGAAAAGGCACAAAATTAACGTGATGCTATTCTTCTACCTGTGGCCCAAGGGTCAAGTGATCTGCATGCTTTATAGTTTTGTAGGAACATCTTTTACTTCCCACTGAGTGAAAATAGTACACCTAATCAGAGCTCCTGTTCTACCTGTCTGCAGAAGGTCTCATGTTCTTGTTTTTCCTTGCCAGGGAGCCTAGAGCAGACATCCAACATAATGTCACCCACGTCAGACTGCTCTTTAATGCTCTCAGTTGTCTCCATGCATTCCAAATGTTCTGTCACATAAAGGACAACTCCGCTGCCTCATCTTTGTAGCTTGTCCTTTGTAAAGAGCCTGTTTCCATCGGTTTCAACTCTATGAATATATGATCCATCATACCATGTCTCTGTGATCTTAACAATATCATGGCCCTGCAACTGCACACAGATCTCTTAATTCCTCATGTTTATTCCCAATTCAACAGGTATCAGAGTACTGATTTCTCAGAAACTGTTGCTCACAATAAGGCAAATACTTTAAAACAGTAGAATCATAAAAAGAATAGAAAAATATTTAAGAAGGGAAAGCATTTTTTGTGTTCCACTGATATCCATTCAAGTACATAAAAGGTATGTGAAGCAGTGTGCCATATGCAAGAATGCTACTCCTTTCCAAATATTACATCATAGCTATTCAAAGTATGACAATAGCTTTAGGCATGAGATAAAACTTTGAGTGCCATTAGTTTAAACTCACGTGGAAAAATGTTTATGGCACTGCTGGAAATACTGCATTGAATTGCACTTGTTTCCTAGTTTTGTATTGGGCTAAAAGAAGTCATTAGCAATTTGCATTTTGAGAGCATTTTTGGTACAATATGGTGGTGTGAGTCACCACAAGCTTAGTGGCATAAAGAATTTCAGCCTGAAGGAAAAATAATAGTTGGCCTAGAGTACTGTCTCTCATTTAGTATATTATACTCATTGCCTTTTTATGTCTTGTTTTTCAAAATACGAATTTAGTGCTGGTAAAAGGTACTGACTGAGTTTTGAAACTTTTCCGCTGTCCTTGAACAGACATAGCACAGGCAGCAGCAATTTGTGTCTGTAAACAGATGTAGCAAGGCAGCAGGATTGATCTTCCCCCTGCAGTTCACTCCTATACCTTGAATATGACTTTAAATCGGTGGCAGATGCACATCAGCTTCTGGGTTGGGTTGCAAGCTGAAGTTGTCATGTGTTCCTATGGTCAGTAGGACACAGTGGTGCCTCTACTGCTGCTGTGTTATAGTTCACTTTTCCATTTTCGGTTGCTTTAATGGGCTAAATGGACTGGTGCGATGATAATGGCAATATTAGCACATGGTTAAATAAAGCTAACCCTGAGTTCCTTTAAGTGGTAAGAGAAAATTTTGAGGAGACTGGGCATACCTCCATTTCTGACTTTTAGGCAGCCTTAACTGGGAATATGAGAAGTGTAACTTCCATTGCTTTCTGATATACACAGATCTTTCACTAGAATTCACTATGTATAGAGGTTTTCACATAAGATTATTTAAAAGGAAGAAAGCAAGCATTAATTTGGAAATAAAGAAGTGAAAGAGACTGTAATTTCATTTATAGGGAACAAAAACAAAATTAGGGTCCATCCTATGGAAATATAGTTTCTGTAAATTGAGTAAGTTACAATACTTTGGCCAAATACAGATAAATTCTTTTGGCAAAGTTATAAGTTTTGTTTATCCTACACTGAAATTGGTGCTACAGCCCCATATATTATGATCTTTTTCTAGATGGGGAATATTCAGTAGAAATAGATATGACCATGATTTAGCAGCAGATAGTCAGGTTCATGAAATAAATGAAGTTACATCTAGAGTTTTGTTTACCGAAGGCTGTTACATATGAATATATTTCTTATTCATGTCTGGTCAAAAACTGAAAGGATATTCCCCAACACCAATTTTTACCCCCAGTTCTTTCTATTCCAATCTTCACAAACTCTTATTCTGCCCAGTGTTCATAACACTGTCATGATTAGTTCTTTTTTTCCTGGAGACTTCTTGTGCTTGCAGCCATATAGAGCATGAAATAAAAGGAATATATCTTATCTCTTTCTTATCTTAGCCTGGACACTTAAAATACAAGAAGTTATGCTATTCTAACATCTCTTACAACATGCTTATGTACTGGTTTATTTTAAAAACAATTTTAATTTGTTAAACAGGAAAACGAAAATTGTAACCCAACCCCCAAAAACCCAACCTTTACTGGATCAGCCTGAATCAGTGTACCTTTGGTGAGCCAGAGCTGCTTAAAACTAAATTTAGACTGGATAGAAATTGAGATCCAAATCTTGTTTAAAAGTGTTCAAGTATAGTACAAAAATATGCCTTTGAAACTTGCGTAAACTCACAGTACTTGGAAACATAAATACTTACTCCTGCTGAAGTTACTATGACTTTTAAATATATTACTTTTACAAGAAAGGGTATTAACGTCTCTGTAGCTATTTGCTGCTGCTAAGTACTGGTGAATTTGGATGAGTGTCAAAAATCTAGAAAGTTACTAGAAATCTAAGAAAGTAAAAAGCATACTCAAACTACTGAGTTTTTCAGATTAATAGCTGCCGAAACAGAAAATCCACACCAGTTCTTTTTTGTAAGTTCAATGTATAACTTATGACTGCGAGACTACTTGGTCTGCAAGATGAAACTAATTTTCTTCATGGACTGTTTTTTTGCTTCTCATCACTTAAGTTTTCTATTTGTCATGGTAGCATTTCAACAGCAACAAAGATGAGCATTTAATTTCTTTAATGATAGTGAAAAATTTATTTAATTTGGCAATTGAAAGTAAGACAGGTATATTTTTTTTCCTTTTTTCCTTTTTTTCTGTTGAGATCTAAACTTTTTTCTATTTAACAACAAAGTTAGAAGAGCTGACTTTTGCACTGAGTCCGGCTATTTTGTACTTAGTAGAATAATATATTTGTTTTCTTGGAGTAAATGTGAATTTCAGTGTGATGGAAAAACACTGAAAAAGATTGTAGGGGAAGAATTGTCTTAGATGTTGAAATTTTTTGTGCCAGAGACATTTATATCTCTTTTCCAGATGAATGCATTGTTATGAAAATTAATAAATAATATATTTAGCTGTATTTTGTGCCAAAAATAATTCAAATAACTCTAGATACAACATAGACCCAACTACTAGATTTTGTTTCTTTCATTATTTCACAATTCTGATTCATTATGTCCTCCTTTTTTAAATTTTGGATACAGACATTAGAAGTCTATCTGTCTCATCTGCCCACAATAATCTCTACTAAGCAAATGTCCTAAAATGTAAAGAATCAATTAAAGCAGTAAGCAATTCCAGATGCAGTAAGAATTAATCATGTGTGTATATAGAGAGAGTGAATTTAATTTAGTAAAAATCTTGATTTTAATGGAATTGTAGTAACAAACTTGCACTTGGGGGAAATATTTTAAAGCATTTTTAAATTGACCATCATAAGGGGATAAAAACTACCTTTGACAGTTTTTCTAAAAGAGTTATTGTGTAGAATTTTGTCAGAGTAGTTCTTTGTTTCTGCTGAGAGCCAACTACTTCTACTGCATGATCTGATTTTGGATGGCAGCATGGGGATTTGGGTCCTGAGGCAAGAGTCAGGCTCTGCAGTTAAAATACATGTAAGAGAGAATCCTGTGGAAATGCCAATTAAATAATGGAAAGCAGGTAATGAGTTTAAAAAACAGGGTTCAATTTTTAATCAGCTATTTTTCTTTTAGAATTTAGGAAGGAACTTCCCCTTGTGCACAGCTAAGTCAGCAAGATGAAGCTTGTGCTTTGGAACCCTTTGGCTGGTGGATATATACCAAGGTGGAATTTTCCTGAGTGAAGCAAATTTATTTAAGGTCACTGAAGTTTGAATGCATCTCATATAAAATCAGCAAGTTGAAAAAAAAGGAAAAGAGGAGGAACATAAGGTCGAGTGAGCCCTATCAAAGCATATCTACTATATTATGATGGCCAAGTACAGCCCTTAGAACTTAGAGGCAGAAGAAAGTTAAAAGACCTTAAATCAAGACTCAGCTTCTGCCTGCCTCTGTCAAGTTCTGTATAAAGTCTGGCAGCACCTTTTGCCATGTTGAAAATTAAAATATACCTGCATACCCACCAAAAGTGATATAATTTTGGGAGGTTCATACAATATGACCTATCCAAAACCAGGTACAGACAGCACAGAGAGGTGATATTTCTCTCAGGAATAAGCAGTACAGTTTTGCCCCAAAGGGTCTCTGATTTTTACCTGTTACCAGTCAATGAATTAAGTGTTAAGAGATTGAAACTGCCCCAGCTGTGACATAACTCAGTCACTACAAGGTTGAAGAGTTCTTTTCTTGATTTGGCATTCAACTACTACAGTAATTGCATCTTGGACTTCAATAAGCTTTAAAAAACTACCTGTCAGGTTTGTCAGTAATCTCAAAAATGTTTTTTTGACAGAAAATGTTGTTCTTCTTATCAGAGTGATTCCCCTTAAAAAGGTTAGACCCAGTGAGGATATTACTCAGTCATGCAGTTGATCCCATCAGGTTTGTAAATATCAACTGCATTAAATACACGTTCAGAAATGAAAAATTCCAACTGCAGTTTGTATTAGAGTTCTAGGAGCCCATCTGATAGGGAGATAAATTCTTTACATGCCCTTTGGTGACATGATTTTGTTCTTGGTGATCTGAATGTATCTGAAATAAGTGTTCACTTATTCCCACTTTTTGCCCTCCCTTTCTGTTATTAAATGTGTTTCTTTCTAGTTTAGCCAATGGTCCTTGGCTATTCAGAGATCATGTAATCATCTCTCAGCTGGGATTATGAATTTCTTTTCTATCAAACTATTTACTCAATGAATTCCAAAACTTTATTTTCCTTTGTACAGAATGTAAGATCTGTGTTTGTTAACAATTCACCATTCCTGGTTTATAAGTTACGTATTTCTTCAGAGGACTGTTACTTACAGCAGCAATGGTAATAATTGTTTGCATGTTTACTTTCATTGTACAAATGTGATAAATTTTGAAAGACTCCACAAAGGGGTTTACTTCAGCATACGTAAGGTTTTTTAAAAGATGCTAAGTGTTATTGTCAGTGTCAGTATTTCTAAATGAGTAAAATTTGGCAAAGAGATTCAATTACTTGTTTTTCCTAAGATGGCTAATATTTTGTATATCTTCCAAGATTTTAGTATGACTTCATTCTGCACCATGTCTGATTATGTTTTTATTCTGAGCCAACAAACACTATGTAAGAACACTTTTTTTCTCTATTGGGGAACTGAAATCTTGTGTAATTAATTCTTGATTGGTATTTATATTGGTTTTTCCTTGAGTTTTTATTTTCCTGGTTTTTGGTTTGGTGGTTTGGTTTTTGGGCTTTTCTTTGGTATTGGCATTTTTTGGGCAGCAGAAAACCTCCAATTTTCAATCAAGTGTCCTTGCATGTTTCAAGAAAAATTGATATATCTTTCAGAACACAGGAAAGTAAATAAGATTTGTAGCTGTCAGTAGAAATGAGTCTCAATCAAAAGTTAAGGAAAATAAAATAACTTTAGTAAATTAACTTAAATTTAGGAAATCTGTACTTGGATGTTGTCTGATTGCAATTCCCATTTCCTACTAGCTAACTGAAAGCTTTATATAATTTCCACTAACACTGGAGTCTCAGCTCATATTGTTTGCCCCGTAGCTGGATTTCTTCTAATTTCTTTTCAATTTTAGTCAGAAACCCTGTTGGCTTTTTAAGAGATTTGCAATCTGTAGCAGTCATAATTTACAGAATAAGAGGAAGAGTCTGTGCTTGGTCTTCTGTTTAACAGGAAGGCTGTCTTCAACAGAAGTGCTCCACTGCTATTGCTTTTGCAACATATCATTACAATCAGTATCATTTGTTCCATGCTTTTTCAGCATCTGTGAAGCAGCAGCTGGCTACTGCTTTCTTCATCATCAAAGTGCTTTCAAGGACATTGGACTAGAAACTTCTAGGAGTATTTTATTAATTTGCAAACACAGGAATATGAGAATTTGAATGTTGGTTTTAAATGTAGGTCAAGTAAGATGTTAAAAAATGTTGGGGAAGGTTCATCCACCATGGGAATGTGTGTGTCAATCCAAATTTGAAATATTTTCTTGGAAGCAGTGGAATATTCTTGTAATTTTGATGATTCTCTATTATTTTGATAGTTTTAGTTTTCTTTATTATAATTACCTTTTATTTTGCTAGGGATACTAGAAATAAAATTGGTCCCTTTAAATCTTCATGTTGACATAAAATGTCTACATTTGATACACTTCACTCCAGGGATTTATGTGGGTCTAACACAAGTAAATCTTCTTCAAAGAGACATCTTGGCGCATTGTAGCCACTTGTAATTCTTCTGCAATGGGGAACATCTACAAATTGTGCTTAATTGATAACCGCTAGTCTACGTTTCGCTTCTGTGAAGTTTGGCAATAAAACCAAAAAGAGATGGACATTTACATTCAGAAGGTATCACACTATTGGCACTTCCTTTGTTTATTTGTTCTTACATGAAAATGGGATTCCATTTTTATGGTAAAGTTATCAAGAGATGTATCATGAAGAGGCAGTTGCTGTTTTAGCTAATCAGTAACCTCTTTTTACAATAATCCAGCATAAAATTGAGGAAGTTCAGATACAGAATGGTCAACACTTGATGCTTTAAAGTAGGCAAGAAACTAATGAAGATCTTATGAGAAGAAGAATATTAGATTATCTCAGTGCTCAGTCATATTTTTCATGTAGCTAAGCCACACCCATTGCACTTGATGTTGAATACCATATTGCTTTGAACATACTATAAGATGACATGTCTGTGCTACTTGTTAGACCTAAAAATTCCAAATAACTTTCACAGTCCTTTTAGAATTAGTGAGGCTGGTCGTTTTGGAAAGAGACACAACAAACTTTGCTGTCTGGATTTGTCCACCTATCCACTTCTTGCTAAAGTATCTGTACTTCTATTGCACTTCGTTTGGTAAATATGAATTTGAGTCATTAGTTAGATACTATAATTTTTCCCAAGGAACCTCATTTATTTTATTCTGTTGTTACAAAATCATAGAATCATTGAGGTGGGAGGGGATCAACCTCCTTGCTCAAAGCCGAGCCAACTAGAGCGCATTGTTCACATCAATGTGCAGGTGGGCTTGAACATCTCCAAGGTGAAGACTTCACAGCTTCTCTGGGCAACCTGTTCTGGTGTTCAACTCTGACATTAAAAAAAGGCTTTTTATTACATATGACAGCAATTTCCATTATGTTATGTTGCCTCTTTAACTTTCAATGGTTACTATTGAAAATTTCCTGGCTCTGCCTTCCCTGCTTCCTTGCATTTGAGATTTATACACATTCTCCCCTGAATCTTTCTTCTCATGTCTGAATGGTCCTAGTTCTCTCACCCTTTCCTCATAAGTCAAAAATTGGAAATTAATTTTATTTAGGTGAGGAAACCATATTTTAAATATTTTAAATAAAATTCTGAAGTTTATCCCAGCTTCCTTATTGATGTATTTTTGTTATTCCTAATAATTTCCTAAATTATTAGGAAATAAATGATCCTAAATGATCCTAAAACCACCACATTCTTCCCCCTCTCTATTAAAATATCTCCTAGGACCTCTGCATGTAATTTTAGTTTGTAAAGTGTGAATAATCATCAAATATTTCCCATTATGGTTTAAAAAAGGAAAAAAATTACAGTACATGTCTGCAGATGTGTAACATTTAAGCTGCAGTAGTTGCAACTAATACTGTGGAATACTAAAGTACATTTATTTAAAAGGTGTTTTGATTTCTTTGACTAGAAAGTTTGTCCTTTCACCTAACCATCACTAGAAAAACTTATATTGGCTCACCCTGTTCATACAATCATTTCCTTTTGGTTGATAGTCTGTTTTTCAGTCTCTCAAAATGGCCAAAGTGCAATTTCCCCCTCTCTTTTCCAGCATGTCTTCATTACCTTAGAAAATAAATAATAAAAAACTCCAATCTAACCTTTCTAAACTGCAAACCCACTGACAGTAGCTACCTGTGTTTTTCCTAGCTTCTTTTTTCACTAACACTTGCCATTTCCTATGACTCTTCCTTCATCAAACTTTCTTTCCCTAGGATTGATTTGTAACTTTTAAGGATAGATATTTTTCAGTTGCAAATTTACACTAATATCTATTCTTTTCTATGCACTTTCAATAGATAAAGGTCAGTGAGGAACAGGAAATGTGACCTCAAATGAAACAGATCAGACAAAATTCTTTTCATAGGGCTTGCATAGAGTAACAAGTACTAAATGTTAAGATTTTTTGCTCTAGTTCAGGTTCTTACTTGGAAGCATCTCACTCTGGTCAATTATCTTGGAATCTCATTCTGCAGAAATTCTGCAGAGGCTTTTAGTCTCTTTCCTGCAAAATTTTACGCACACAAATGAAAACAGCAAAAAATCAATAGTAGATCACTTTTTTTTTCATTGAAGTATGACGTACAAAAATCATAATTTCATAAAAATAGCAGGATATGAAAAATAAGTAATAAAATACCTTACTCTGAAATATATCAAGGTACTGATCAAGTACTCGGGATCAGGGATGCAACATCCTCTTTTTTTTTTTTAGATTGGTTTGAGAAAAAAGACACATGAACCCCATTTAGATATTGAGAAGAAATTCTTCAGTGAGGGTGGTGAGGCACTGGAACAGGTTGTCCAGAGAATTTGTGCGTGCCCCATACCTGGGAGTATTCCAGGCCAGGTTGGGTTGGGCCTTGTTTTACCTTGTCTAGTGGAAGGTGTCCCTGCCCTTGGCAGGGAATTGGAACCAAACCATCTTTAGAGTCCCTTCCAACCCAAACCCTTCTATGATTAGCTATGGAAATAGAGGGGTTTTTTTCTATCTTATTGGTTGGTCCCATGTCCACGTCTTCATATTAACTTTTAGGTAGCATTTTCATTTATCAATACAGGTAACATTTTCATTTATCAATACAGCTTCATTTAGAAACCCACTTAAGATAATGGTTAAAATCCCATTTGCTAAGTGTTTATGAGCTTAATGATTGTGGGAAATGTTATATTAGCCATATAAAATTTTTCATTAGCTGCATGATACTACAGGTCTTGTCTTGCATCAATCATATCAAGCCAAAATCTATGATTTATAATCAATAAATTTCTTGACTGTAATAGGATTTTTGCTCAGTTTAAGACCTTCAGAATTTGGTCTGTAGTTTTCCCTGTACTAAAAGAACTTGATCATGTTTTCATGAAATAAATCTAGTATTCTTTTCTATTGGTTTCTCCCTTCCAGGATCTCATTTCCTCTAAGACATCTGGCATGTAAAATTGGCTGACAGGAATGTTGCCTGGTGCATGAGTCTTGGAATGTTAGTGCTCTACAGCTCAGTGCCATATTATGAGTGTGTTTTTCATAATGTTGGGAAGGATAAGTTTCCAGTTTATTCTTGTGCACAGACTCAGGATTCTTCTTTTAACAGTGCCTTCACCAGTTGTTATATGTAGGAGCTAAACCTGCAGCTGGTAATGTACAGAAAGCCGCTATGTGTTTGGTTAACCAGTCTCAAAACAAGACATCAAAGCTGAAAGTCTTGATTTCCTCTCTGAATTGAATGCCATGAGTACATTCACAATGATTGTAGATGTTTTTCCCCAACTTGTGTTTTCACTTATCTGTTACAAGTTTGATGGACTGTAAAAATATTTTCTTTACAGAATAGTCACGCTCTATGTCTTTCTAGTGAAACAAACAAAACCAAACACTAGTCAACCTGAAATCATTCTTTGGTTCCACTAATATGAGAGGTTTCTACTGATCATACTTTATTTTGGATGAGGCTCTTAGGCAGGTTTATAGCTGAACTATTTTTAGTTTTTTAATATAAGGGATGTATAATTGAAATATTCCGAGCTGCTGTCATCTACTGCACATAACAAATGAATGGTATTATTCCATTAGTCAGAATTGCATCACACTTGAACTGTCATACACTCAGCTACACTGAAGTTAGGGAGCTGCAGCTTCTCTCAAAACCTTCTGAAGGTTCTGTGTCTGTCATATGAAATCATCAGGTGGGTGCCAAATTCAGTGAAGCTCACTGAATATACTGAGTCTAAAATTGCTGCAAGAAGTTAGAGAAGTAAAGCTAAGGAGCAAACAGGGGTAGTGTGAGGTAGAAGAGGAATAAAAAGGCAGGGCTGCAAGCAAGCAAAAAAGAATTTGTTAAAATCAAGGGGCAGAGAAACCAAATATGCAGTGCTTAAGCTTCCTTAGATATGGCCTGGTCAGTCATCACTGTGCTTCAGTTCCTCAGGCTGTTTTCTCCTTGGTGCTACTGCTCCTCTTTCTTGCTCAGAGCAGGCTGAGACTTTCTCATTTGTAGGTTTCCCCTTGGTACGTTTGATTTTCCTTTCCTGTCTGGGTTTCCTTAGTTATGCATTATTCAACAATTTACACTTTTGGCTGCTTTATATTTGTGGAATTCCAAGGGGAGAAATATTTTTTTTTTTCTAATCAACAATAAATATAACAGTGAAATACCTTACTAAGTGTAAATATCTTCACACTGGCACTCTAATAACTGTGTATAAACTCCTAGGACTTCCATTGCTATGGAGGTAGGGAACTCGCCCTGATTTTTGTGTTACTGAAAGATAGAAAGCCACCGAAAATATGCATTTTCAAAAATTTTTTTTATTTTAGAGAGTGAAGCATTTTTCATGCCTTGCACAGCCCTGAGTCTGTGCTGAGAATTTGCTCCAGAGACAGAACCTAAAATAATATAGCCATAGAAAGGATACTGCATGAATCTGAAATCTGTCTGCTTCAAATTTCAGCTATTGGTTTTGCATGAAGGAAATGTTTTCTTGTTTGTCAGATGTGGAATGAAGCTTTCTGTGTCACATACATGTAGAGTTAATATTTTTTAAAAAATTTATAGGCAGATTATTTCTAATTTCCAGTAAATTACATAGCTTTTCATAATGCTGTGTTCATAAAGGAATTTAAAATTTATACTAAAAGCAGAATTAAAAAGAATTGAAGAATTAAAAAAAAAGTGCAGAATCTTAATTTTGAACTCAAGTTTATGCATATCTTTAATATTCTGCTAAATGTTTAATAATACTTCTGTGCTGTATAGATTCATTGATATCACTTCCCTGTCAGTGCAGTTAATGGAAGACAACATTATGTGTTTCATTTACCCTGCCATCTCTATCCAAGACTCTAAGAACCCAAGCTTTTCATGTTTTCTTGTATGTCATGTTTCCTGGATCAGTGGTCATTTTTGCATCCCTTTGGTACTTTCCATTTGATACAATTTATGAACTTTGATGCAAAAACTGAGTGCAGCAATCCAGTGGAAGCCTTAATGCTTCTGAAATTCCATCTTCTATTCTTCGTTTCCTAGTTTTGAATATGCATTTTTCTATGAATTGGCTCTATTGGAAATGAAATAAGTAGTTAAGTAGATTTAGTTTGCTAAAGATGAAGAATTTTTCTCTTTGCTTAATGAAATTTATGTGCAAAATATGAGAGCCTTTTTCATTTCTTTTCTTCACTGTGGTGTTTTTGTGTTAGGATGTGTGAAATTTATCACATGGGGGTTGTAATTTTGATTCTATAGCATGATGTTACATGAGCGATAAGGTGTCCTAAGTAGCTATATGAGAAGCCTTGTCACGATTTCTTAGACCTAGATTTTTGTCTAATAGGTGAAGCATTAATATTTAAAATACCTCATCATATTCATGGCAGGGTAAGTTTATGATACTTTTGGAGGACTTATTTTTTCTACTGCTTTAAGAGCAACGCCTGAAAACTAAAATTTGAAGGTGTTACACGTAGCTGTGATGGATGAGTGCAAATGCACAGTGGAGAAAGATAGAAATTTCTTGGAAATTCCTCTCTTACTTTTTTTCCTATTATGAATCAAGTAGATGCTAAGCTAAAGTTAGCGGAAATCAGAAATTACTTGCTCAGTGCTTCATGATGTCTAAAATTCTACAGAGATAGGTGTGTATTTGTTTATATAGATAACCAAATTTACCCCCAAGCTGTAATGGGGTCAGCTGACGTTCTTTTTTCAAGTTTCTGCCCCAGATGAAGTCCTCTGCATGCTCTAGAACAATGAAATGAGAGGTTTGGGACAAATGTTTCCACCTCAAAATACTGCTTTATTAATAGAAAAACTTCAGACTTGATTTTCTATTGCAAAAAAGTTTGTTAAGGATAAGTTTAAATTCTTGAAATATTTCATAGTGTATTTTCCAAATATAAGTTTGAGGCAGTCATCTGAAAATTTGGACTATAATTTATTACTTATAAATTTGATCTTCAGATCTTGAATTTAAGGTGAGATGAATGGCCTTAAAATGAAAGAGGGTGTTTTTAGATTAGATTTTAGGAAGAAATTCCTTACTGTGAGGATGGTGAGGCACTGGCACAGGTTGCCCAAAGAAGCTGTGGATGCCCCATCCTTGAAAGTGTTCAGGGCCAGGTTGGATGGGGCCTTGAGCAAGCTGCTCTAATGGAAGGTGTCCCTGCCCATGGCAGGGGCATTGGGACCAGATGGTTTCTAAGGTCCCTTCCAACCCAAGCCATTTTATGATTCTGTGAATGTTTCTCTTCGATCAATAATGACATGCTTCCATGCTCTTGCTGCTTTGTTCTTGACCCAGTACGTGAACAGAGGTGTCATTACTAAGCCTTTAAAATAAATAAAATCTCAGTCCTCTTCTGAGCAGAGAGCATGGCATATAATTATGTGAATTTAGTGTATTGACTTTTCCATATTCAAAAACTGCCCAAATCTCATTTGATTAAGCATAAAAACCCTCTGTGAATTCCATTAGGAATATTCATGAATATTCACGTTTTCATTGTCTCCATTTGGTTTTGATAAGTCATTTTTAAATTACACGTTAGTCTAATATGTATCTAATATGAATAAAGTTTTATTCTCCAGAGACTGAAGGAATTGTATTCACAATAAGATTTTATTTAAGCATTCTCATTTTCAATTGAACTTGAAAACTTTAATTAGCTTGTTAATTAGAGTGTACTTGTTACTCCTTTGTTGTCTGAAGATCTTGCTTCCCTTATAATACAAGTTTTTTATAATCTTACTGACCAGATGGTCAGAAGAGGGGTCTCTGTTAGCAATTCAATAAGTGTTGGTTTATTTTCTTGAACTATCTCCGATTTTTGTCTCTTTTGAAGTTTTACCATTTTGACATCATAGTCTCTGTTGTGCAGCCCTACTGACAAAGAAAGGGTTGAGAAATATGTAGCCATTGCTGATTTCTCCTAATTCAGAGAAATTCACCTGATTACTTTCATGATTTAAGTTCCTGTTTTGCTCCTATCTAGACACAGATTTCTCAAGTGGCTATTAGAGGGAGACAGAACCCCCTTAGCATTTCTTTTGTAGCAGAATTTCTGTCTATGTTTTTTCAGGAGACGCTTGAGACTGTGTTTTGACAGAAGAATAATAAAAATAAATCTGTTATGGGTAGCTATATAGTTCAGATTTCAACTGAAACTGGTGCATGGTGTTTACAATGGTTGTAGAAAACTGTATGTGGTTTTGTTTACAGGCCTATTCAGAAGAACTCTGTAATATCCAGGGATGGTACTATGTGCTGTTGTCAGCGACCTTTCTGGGCTGATGTCAGGATAGCAGCTTACTTGTCACCTTCTGAATTTGCAGTCTGGTAGATTGCAGTGGCTGAGACTTTCATACTTGTAGGATAAGTGAGGTACATATATTTCCTGTGTATATACTTATGCACACACACACACACATCTGATATGTTTATCTAACACTCTGTTCAAATGAATGCAATAGCTTTATTTTTCTTTGAAATTACTCTGAAAAGCCTGGGTTGACTTTATATAAGTGTTTTAGCACACAGATTAATTTCTTCAGCGAATAAAGAAGGCAATCTTAAAGACACAAGCAACAAATTTAAATGTATGAACCGGCATTGTCCCATGACATATAAAGATAGATAATCTCTTTGTAACTGGATAGACATTGTAAAAATGTCAAAGGCCTTGAGAGCACTTCCTCTTCGTTTCAGTACCTTTCTCATCAGGTCTGTCCTACACTTTATGCTCTCTTTCCCGAATTGGGAAGAGTAGAATGGCTGCAGCAAAATATTTGGTTTTAACAGTGAATATAAAACCAGTGTTGGAATTCTTGAGTGCTGCGCTTGGTTTTGTTATTAATTATCTGTTTTTTAGCAAATTAGCTAGAATTTGGTCTTTCCCTTTTGTCTGATGCAAAATGAAGATAATTCTGCTTCGTTTTCTTCTGAAAAAACACTGTGATAATTTCCAGAAGTAGAAAGAATTATTCCTCCATGATCTTATAATGTAATTATCTATTCTAGTTACAGTTAACTTTTTTGTTATGTTCAAATTATATGGCATATCACCTTGATAATGTGTTTAGGCTTAAGTAGTATGAGGTGCTATATGTCACATTTCTAAACTGAGAGTCTTAGAGGGGTTTTTATCATAGAGTGTTTTGTATTTACTGTTATATTTTAGCTTTTACATTCTTACATTTGGCCTTTCAGTTTCCTGAAACTTTTTAGGTTAAAATTTTGCAGGTTTATTCTCTTCCTGAGCAGTATCTATAATGGTATGAACATTCTGAAATTGGACAAATAGACATTTCTGCATAAGGGAGCAAGCTGGATAGGAAAGAATCCTCTGTATTATTTTAAATTATCGAAGAGTCTTTTCAGCTAAATATTGAACAAAACTTTTTAGAATGGAGGCGACATTCCAAATAAAAATTGCATTTGTTTGTTCCACTGTTTGCACTGATAGATTGATAACCCTTTTCAAATTGTATATTGCATATTAAGTCAGCTTTTTGTGCAGCTGGAGAATCTCTCATCTGCACAAGCATGTGCTGTATACACTAATGATTCTTGGTCTTTCTGGTGCTTGAGAGAGTTTAAGAAACTGATGTATCAAGTCAGGAAGAAATCACAAGATACTGGAAAAGTACTGTGGTGTCATGGATTAGATTCTGAATTTTTTAATCAAGGTCCCAGAGACAATTTGCCTGTATCTGACACTATTGTTCTGAGTGATATTGGGAAGTTATTCTGTCCAATCCATAATGAATTGAAAACGGTGTGATTAATTTCTCACATATGGGAATGTAAGAGGCATAATGAAGGAGGTTTTTAAAATATTCTTTGGAATTATTCAGCTTTAAGTAAATAAATTACTGTGTTTATTTGCTGCTGTGAAGCTTGAAGAAATAGCATTGCAAAGAGAAAGACAAAGTTTCTTGCTCATGGTGTAGATTTAATCTCACACAGAAGGCATGTAGTGTGGAAAATGTTTTCTGAGAGATTCTCTGGTTGTATAATTATTAGGACATGAGGGATGGGATGTTTAGTGCTGATTTTTTTTGTACAGAGAAACTTGTTCACACAGAATGCAACAGTTGAAAAAGAAGCAGAGAGTAAAAAACAAAATGCTTCTAGTACTGATGAATGCTAAAGATAATGGCAGCAAGGATAGTTTCAGAACAAGATATGTAATAAATGGCATTTTCTGAAGCAATAATTTGTCAAGGTACTAGAAAATTACTTTCAGATGAAAATTCAGACACACTTTTACGAAGTGGTCTTTTCATGCAGTCTACAGCTTCCTCACAAGGGGAAGAGGAGGGGCAGACACTGTTCTCTTCTCTCTGGTGACAGGGCCCAAGGGAACTCCATGAAGTTCTGCCAGGGACGGTTTAAGCTGGATATCAGGAAAAGGTTTATCACCCAGAGGGTGGTTGAGCACTGGAACAGGCTCCCCAGGGGAGTGGTCACCAGAGTTCAAAAAGCTTTTGGACAATGCTGTCAGGCACGTGATGTGATTCTTGATGTTGTCCTGTGCAGAGTCATGAGTTGAATTTTGATGACCCTGCCAATTCAGAATATTATATGGTTCCATATTGTATTAGCTTAATGTGATTAAATAGACACTTTCTAGGAAGCTGGCTTCAACAAACGGTGGTGGGACCTCAATCAACAGTGTTATATAAAAAGTAAAAATCCACTTGAATAAATTAAACAGAGGCTGTAAGGAAATTAAAGATCTGTGTGTTGCTAGGAGTCAGTGAGTAACCTTACTCTTTGAGAATACTCTTTCAAAAATGAAAGAGAATGTGGATTTGAGTTTGGCGTTTTCTTTGCATTGGACAAGGGAATAGAAGAAAGAAAAGAACGGAGAAAAGTAAGAGAGCATAAATGGAAACCAGCCAAACAAAATCCAGTCAAGGGATTTGTACTCTGGCAGGGAAAAAAACTTTGAGTTATATGAAATACAGGAAGCCTGAAGTTTATAATTTGTAATTTATCTGAAAGGCATATAGTAATTTAAAATGCTTAAATGAAATACAGTTTAAATGTACCACATATTGAATATTGTGGAAGAATGTCAGTGAAGGAAAATAAAGAAGAGAGAAATTAAAAAATAATAAAACTCATTGCAAAGCCTTCTGTTGAAGTATCAAGCAGCATATCATGAGTTCATAAACAAAAAATACAATACTATATCTATACTAATAGACTTACAAGGAAAATTACTTCTGGAGTATGAATTTTCATAATTGTATCAATATTCCTTCCATTATTGAGAAACATTTTTAAAATGGACCTATTTACTGTATATATTTATGTACCAATCAAAATACGTTACTGAATCTTGGTCAAAGACTTGGATGGCATTTTTATCCTGGTAATTCTGTTACTGCACTGGAGCTTGGAATAAGTAAGTTTAAAGAACCAGTCTGTTTCCTTTTAGAAAGGAAATAGAAATGCAGAAAGATTAAAAGAGGAATCATTCAAACCAGAAATTTTCTTTATTTAGTGCCGAGGAGAGTTCCAGTCTATCTCAAAATAGAATGGTTAGAAAGAGGCTTGACTTTATCCTCAAAATTAAAGAAGTATTCAGAGCCAGACTTGCTGGCCACCAGCATCCTACAGGGTACAAAAATACGATCTGTGAACTGATATAAAGGAGAACCCGAGATGTCAGTGGTTACTTCTGAGGGCAGTAGAAGTGTCTACATTTGAACATGAGATCTAAGTTTGTAAGATGATGGTGAAATTACTTGACTCACAGGAGGCCCTGGATAGGGTTAGCATGCTGCAAGTTCAGCCATTAAATTATCTTTTGAGATTACAAACAGTATGGGTGGTGAAATAGGTAGAGCAAAAAGGGACATTAAGTATAGGAAGACATGTTTTAGTATTAACTGGTGCAGTGGTTCTGGCTGGTATAGCAGAGAATATGTAACATTTGAATGAAGATTAAAAGATGGATAAAAAAGATAAATGTTGTTTAAACAAAACAAGAACAGTGGGAAATGTATTTGATACTAAGATTTATTTGCAGAAAAGGCCTACTTGAAGTGTTTCGTCTGAAGTCAATTGCTTATTTATTGATTACTAAAACAACAACAGAATGTGCTTAAAGAAATACAGGATTGTTTTCAGCATGTTAAATTACCAAGAAATTTACTGACTGATTTGTGTCTAGGAGTTATGTGTACAAAAATATTTGAAGCTGAGAAGTACCAACAATGATAACAATATCCAGATGAAGATCTGCAGGAAAGGCAATGATATATGCATTATTTGAAAAGGAAGGATTTGAAGAATGTGAAATGAAGAAAACTCTCCCCTTTGCACAGTATGTGAATACCAATCTGGTAGGGATTCTGCAGGCAGGTAGTTTTAATAAAAACCATGTGAATTCAAGCACAGGTAAGAGACTGATTCTCTGTAATTTGAATTAGAATAAAAATGATGGATGTGACTGAAGCTTATATAATTTGAAAGAATTAAGGAAAATTATATCTGGAATACTAAAGCCTAGACAAAAACTGAAAAGAAATTGGCAACTTCTCCATGGTCTGCAAATGGTGAAATAACTGGTTTTCCCTGCTCCATCTGCTTTTGAACCCAAAACATCTTCAAGTGATTACAGTTGTATTATGTGCCATGAGATGCTGAGGGCATGCTTAAATGCTGTACCACTGGGCACCCCAAAAATTCTGGCATTGTGGCTTTGCTTCCTTCTCCCCCAAATTTTAAGCTAATTGTGGTATGTGTACAATTAATGGGAGATGTGCTTTCAGTCCATGTTCAGCCTGATGGCTTTCAAACCTTTATCTCCCAGCATGCCCAAATCAGTAGACTTACTAGCTGTTTTTGTTGCAAGGACTGGGAAGATATTTGCCATTTTTCTTATTGCATCAGGTCACCATGTAGCAAGAATAGGTGGTATATGGAACAGAAGGAAAAAGCAAACAAAAAGAATGAAAACATTACTTAGTGGACAGAGCACACACTGAGAAGCAAGTCCTGGAGAGCTTGGAGTCTGCTACAAAGACAGTGCATTTTAATTGAAATGGTTATTTTATTAAAGATTAAGTCCATGCACTCCCCAAACAAAGAAAACAAGCCCAGTGGTAATCTAAAAATCCCTCTTTAATCTTTGTTTTATCTCAGTTTGACTAACACTTCTCTTCCTGGTCTGTTCAAATTTTTCTCAGCATTTTGGTTGTCAAAATACAGAGATGACAAATGACTGCTTTGCAGAAAGCCGGTGGAAAATCTGTGTACGGCTGATGCATCGTGCAACATGTGCGAACCATGGAGAATGTTAATGGCTCTGTCACCCTCTCAGTTGGGAAAACAATTGTCAGAGGTAACTCCTTTTCACAGAGATGAAACATCAGCTTAAAACCACCACTAATCGACTTCATACTTTTACTTATTGTATCTCTTGTATACACTTTTTAGATAAAGTTGTAAGAGCCAAAATTTAGACAATAATGCGAGAATAAAGGGTATTTTTAATCAAGTATAGACCAGTATGAAAATATAGGACAAAGCCACATATAGCTTAATAAAGTTGTACCTGTATTAAAAAAAAATCAGTTTAATTCTCCATATTCAGTATAAACTTTGCTCTAATAAAATAGGAATGTCTTCCATTATGTTATTAACTGCTGGTGTTGATAGTCCTAATTTTAAGCTTCCACAAGTCCTGCTGGTCTTCATGTAGCAGTGGATTTCTAGACTGGTTTTTCTCTTTAGTTTTGATCCAAAAACTGTTTCAAGTTAGGGCAGTAAATAAGATAATTTTCAAGTAAGTCAATATCCAGCCTTGATTAATATGCAGCAAATCTTAGATCAAAATTCCTGTAACTTCAATTCTCTGCATCTGAAAAAGTACACAATTGAAGAAAGAGGCTGAACACAGAAGTTTTTATATTCTCTGAACTGCTAGTAATTTCTTATACATTCCCTCAGTCCCTGTGTTCTTATTTTGCTTGTGTTAGCAGTTTACCATACAGTCGTATTTATTAACAAGTTGTTGATGTAAGATTAAAAATTTGTGGCAATGTAATACATATTATTAACAACCTTAAAAAACTGTGATTAAGATTACAAATTAATGAATTTAATTTAAACTTTTCCTTGGCCACACTGCCAAACCCACAAATTGTGATCTCCATTAATGGCATCTCATCATGAGAATGTAAGAATGAAAATTTGTTGAATATTGTTGAGCGGTAATTTTTTAAACCAAAATGTCCCTAAATTGCTCAAGTATTATGATAAGACAGTACGGATTTAAGCATTATTGCCTGTAAATATTTAAATATGGAGAATTTTCTGTGAAGAATACTACTTCAGGGATTGTACACTTAAGAGATTGTGCATTTAGCATCTATAATGTCTACTATGGCAGCAAGATAAACACACAAGGACTCAGAGTAAAGATAAGATGAGGTAACTAATGCAGGAGATTGTTTTGCCCTTTAGCCAACATCAATACCTAGAGAAAAATATTAGAACAAGGCAGCAAGTAATGAAGCTCCCACCCTCCACTGATTCACAATTCAAGGTCTTCCTGGGCCAGAGGCATTTTTTAGTTTGTTTTTGCAATTGTAAGGCTATCTTCAGGCCTTCCAGGATCAAAGTACACTGGTGTTGGCGTTTTTGGAGTTCCTTTTTTTCTCTTGAGGAATTTTCTCCCATAGATGTTACCAAGACAACAAATTGCTGGGTTCTTGGGAGAAACAAAAGAACTGGCCACGGAGAGGGGAGGAGCCGCCTTTGGACTACTGTCCTCACCTGGGTGTGACTCGGGACTTGGTGTGGAGACTGGGAGAGACTCTCTCGTCAGCACTGCGGGTTTCCTGCTGGTCTTCCTCTCTGCTGGAGAAACCCCGGGATCCAAAACCTCTCCTTCCCTGCCCGGGTAGGAGCTGAGCTGCAGACCCTGCTGCCTCCAGCTCGCTACTCTGTAGCCCTGCCCGTCCTGCCTGCCGAGACCTCCGGGGATTCCTACCACAGCTCCGCAGCTCGATACATCTCGCCTGCCACCCGGAAGTTGTGCTCCTACTGCTGCCCCAGCCTGCCTGGACAGGAGAGCCCAGACAGACACCAGGATCAGCTGCCCAGGGAGGTTTGTGAAGCCTTTCTTCCATCCCTTTCCCAGATCCCAGGCGGTCATTACTGCATGCTCCCCGAGCTCGCTCCGGAGCGCCCCCTGCAGCCGCGGGGGAACCATCGCACCTGCCCTGCTCACCGGGAGCCGCCAGCGCCCCTGCCGGCTGTGACTGGAACTGCACCAAAGGGGAAAGGGCCTGACAGCCGAGAGAGGCTGGCACTGGGTTTGTGGTTCTGTCTTGTTGTCATCACTATAGTTATTGTTGTTTGTTTGCCTGTTTATATATCTGTATTTTAGTAAAGGACTGTTATTCCTATTCTTTATATCTTTGCTTGAAAGCCCCTTAATTTCAAAATTATAATAATGCAGAGAGAAGGGGATTGCATCCTTCATATCAAGGGAGGCTCCTGTCTTCCTTAGCAGACATCTGTCTTTTCAAACCAAGACAACTGGCAGAGAGGAAAATTTCCCACAACTAAAGTAGGTGGAATTATGAAGCACTTCAGCCAAATGGAGATACACAAGCTTTTGGGACAATGTGGGTTACATAGGAGGGTGGTAAGGGAGCTGCACAGTGCTGTTGTGAGGCTGTTCTCTGTCATATTAGAAGGCTTAAGGAAAGTGTGTGAGTTTAGTGACTGAAAAAGGCAAATACTGCACCCACTCAAGAGGGCCATGATCTGTGGGGATGCAAGTTGGCCTCAGTACCTGGAAAATTATAGAAAAATATCTTCCTGAAAGCTGTTTTGAAGCACATGAAGGACAAGTTGACAGCTGGGAACAGTCTGCATAGATTTACCCTCATCATGCCGAATCAGTCTGATTGCTTTAATATCACCAATAAACTTTGTGTTCTTACTGTCTACCTCTTCTCCTGCTCATGTAGGGAAAGGTTGAACAGTGGAGGTGCTGGAACAGATTGCAGCAAGATTTCACATATGGTGCCACTCTACCTATCAACTGGCCATTCTTGCTGATGTCTCTCTTATGCTTTTCAATCAGCAGTGTGCAGGTATGAGGAACTTGCCTCTGTTTTCATGACAGTTTAGTGTTTTAAAGAACTTTGGATGAGGGTCCTAATTTACAAACATTTAGAAAATACAAGACCACCCTGATCTTCCTTGACTACTTGTCCTTTTTTTTTTTTTTTAAAGAACTCCCAATAGATTTCTGAGGCTTGACTTTACAACAACCATCTTCCTTTTCCTGCAAAATACCATATTAATCATGTAGTATTTATTCACCTACCCACAGATTCTGTTCTTGAGAACAGAAGCGATAGAGAGGCAAGGCACAGTATTTTGTACTTCCTTAAATGGCCCTTGGATATTTTTTAAATAGTCTATATCCACTGGCTACCACTTAATTCTGTTGAGGTATGGAGCTTTTGAGAGACCTCTGTATACCAGAGTTCAGTCATGTTCATCTGTGTGTGAACACAGTTCCTGGTCATTCACTTCTATCAATTTCATCTATAGGTTCCATAATTTTATCGGCTGCCACTTTCATCGAGGCTCTTGAGCCACTTTCCATGCCAGTTCTATTTTAGGATGAATGAATCCTGCTCATCCTGCTAAGGTATGTCCTGATTTTGGTGTATTCTGGGAAAATTGAAATGTATGTGCCAGGAAAAAAAAAAAAGGAAGAATGCAATTTGCTGCAAAATCGCCAGGGATGATGAATTTTCAACGCAGTTTTTATTAACCATAATCCTTTATTAGACCTCACAGAGGTGTAAACTATACATACAAATACATTAGAAAGATACCCTCTTAACAGTAATGCTTCACATTTTGGACCTGATACCAAGAGGGTTGCAAACATTTCAGTACATTCTACAAACCAAAGGGTGCATTAGCTTTTATGTATACAGAGTGACAAAGCCCTTTACTGAAATCAAAGTAGATAAAAGTGAAAATCAGTCAACTACCTCTTCCAACCTTTACCTACCATAAATGCTATAAAAGCCTTTAAAAGCATGAATACACTATTATTTATGGAGCAAAGTTTACTGTTCTAGACAGCTCATAGAGAGAGGGGAAGAGAACGGTCAAGATGGCATTACATGAACTGCAAACTAGCAAAACCTCTTGAATTTTTTTTTATGTTTGTACATACCAAGAGCTCCATTTTTTTTGATTTATTGGTTGTTACTAGAAAAGCTTATAAGTGCTAAATGGGGAGAATAGCGCAACAAGACATTGTTGAGGTATTTGGGGGATTCTGCAACACGATGATGTTACATACACAGTATGAAATATTATTTGTCATCAAGTAGTGACATTGTATTATGAGTAAGCACAAGAAAATAAAAAAGAAAGAATAAATCCAGTTAGAACTCTAATAGATATTTAAATGGTTTCTAGTAAATGAACACTTAATACTTGTCACTGTTTGCTTATAATGACTTGAAATGTTAATAGTAGGATTATTCAGTAGTGAAATCAGAAATTCATGTATCCACATTCATGCTTTGCATTATGGAAACCCCAGTTTTAGTCAGGATACCAATTGAGGTCCAACACTGAAGAAAGGGAGGACAGTTACTCCTTATGGAAAGGCTGTCCTGAAAACCAAGTGCTATTAATCTCTTCATTGAGCATTCTGTGTGGCTTTCTTTGGGAGAAAAGAAAGCTTATATTTGATTATCAGCAGCAGGTGGTGCTGCTTCTTCTACATTCATTTTGTTTTCTAAAATCCTTAGTCTTGATAAAGATGTTTAATATTCAACCCAAAGACTCCAAGGATTAAGAAACTGTGAAACAGAACCATCACATTCTGATAAAAGCAACGTGAGGTGTGAGACTACAGGTGAAGCTGTTCAGAACATTATGAAGTACCAGTGTGCTTTCAGTGGAATGTTTTATGACTCATGTCTGATGAGACTTAGTTTAATCATGCAACTATTATCGTTATATACTTTTGATAATTATTTTTTCACCTTGCACAGAATTTCTGTAGAATTCTGTTGGACTAATTCCTTACAAATGGTAATAAATGAAAAGATATGATTTATATACTGCATCATGCACTGTCGCTTGCATGTGCTTTATTATATTCAAACTTGTTTCTAAGTGGAGATAATTAAGAGAATTGTAATTCTTATGCAGTATTTGTATCAATTTCATTTGAAATTCTAATGTAAAAAAATTAGGATAAAATTCATCACTCTGCACATTTTACCTCTTTATTGATAACACTTTAGTGTGTTGATTTTGGATCCTTTGTCTCTGATTGTTGTTAAAGTAAGGGTTTTTTCACACCATCAGTCAGCTTAATGTCAGTAAACCAGGAAATGTGGAACATTCATTTGATTTTTAAATTTATGAAGTTAAATGTTTCACTGCAAAATATGAGTTTCGTTTAATCAGTTGTATATATAGTTATCTGGCTAAACCTTTTTCTTTAAAATGAGTGCATGAAGCATGATCCTATTTGTTGTGATAGAGTCCTTTTTCTTCTGCGGGTATTTTGTTACTGCTTTAGAGGAATGAAATTATACTAATGAATGGAAAATACAATAAAATGCAATGCCTTTTATTTAGTTATAGAATGGTGGGGAAAATTATCTTTCAAAGGTATTTGTTTTGTTTCTTAAGAACCTCAGTAAAGTGTGAATATGTAGATATTTTAGGTGAGTGTATGTTAAATACTTGTGGGAAAGAATGTTTAGCAGCAGAAGTATCACATTGGTGCTTTTTATGACTTTTGTGAGCCAAGCTGGCAAAATAAAAAATTACTGAAGAACACAAAAAAATCGAGAACTACTAGAAATAATTTGGGATATAGGAAGTTGCTAAGCCTTTTCCACTTCTGATATAGTTAAGGGTGCTGTAGAGTGGGATGAATTATTCTTACAAAAAACATATATGAAAAATTAATAGTTGAGGTGATGGCAGAAATTTTCATTCTGCTCTGTTTATATTGCCCTATATTCTTAATTTGAAGAGATGCTTACGCTAAAAAATATCACACTTAATAGAAATTTTATGGAGAAAAATGAAATAAAAGATAAAATTTTAATAGAGGTTTTCATAATATGGCCCTCAGAGTTAGTATTTTATATCTGTATCTAAACAGATAAATATATTTGCCTGATGACAATGAAGAGGTGTCTTATGGTTTAAATATCTGGTCGTTTCTTTAGGTATGAAAAACAAAGAGGATCTGAATTGTGGCATCCATGTTATACAATGTTCTTCTAAAATTGGATTCCAGTTGGACTACTGAATATAATCCATAAGACTTGAAGAGAGAAAAGCAAGCACTTCAAATTTTACTTGACAGGAAAAAGAAAAGCATAATATACACGTGCACACATACATGCACATAGACATGCACACACTGTAACATTGCCTATATATACACATATATACATACATGTGTCTATATATGTGTATATATACACACATACACCCTTTATGCAACTAGTATAAGGTTTCCTAATGCAAGCATCAGGGAGATGCTTCTCATTTTGGTCTCTGCTACAAAGATATCTCTATGCTGCATGACATGTAATCAAATTTCAGACATTCCCATAACACCTTTGGTGTAAAAAAAAATATTTCTATGTATCAGATATTGTGTGTTTGGGCATTTATAGTCCGGTAGAATATTCCAATGCTGTCAGAAGCAAAATGTTTAGTGTAGGAGTAGAATGGGTTAAAAACTTTGTGTTCAAATCTTTTTTTCCTTCTTTCAAGACAAATTTGGTCTAGTTGCTTTACTGAATGCTACTTCCACGCATGAATTGGATAATTAGTAATCTCATTAAGAGAAATTCTTTATGTGGATTGTACCCAAGAGAAAAAAAAATCACTCGAAAACCTCATCTCCTTATCTTTTCCCCTCGCCCCCAGAATCAAAACAAAATGAATCAAAGCAAAACAACCTTCCCAAACAAACAGACAAACAACAAAATTATATTGCAATAGTGTTTTAACTAGATTTGCTGGGCAGAGCAAGAAGGTGAAATAAATGTTGGTTTTGATTGGAAGACTTATTTCCACTGACTCGTATCCTAAAACGAGGGACCAGTGTAAGCAGACCCCCCAAATAAATTATTACTATTCCTTTTCAGACTAAAAATAAAAAAATTTAAATATATTCATTCATCAGAAGAACATAAGTATGCTATCTGGCCTATAGGTTTCAAGAATCTCTTTTTGGGCTTAACTTAGCATAAGTTCAAAACAAAAAAATGAAATGTGAAATTTTGCACGTAAGGATGTTCATAATGACTATATAAAGTAATAAAAAAAAAATAATTCACAGACTGTTAGCCATATATTTCAACTTTTTCTCACAGTTTGAAACTGGTGAGAATTGAAACACCATCAATTTCCTGTTATGAATATTTTTTTTAATTCCCTTTTAAATTCAGATGTGCTTGCATCTTTTGTGGGTTTTAAGAACATTAACTTTTGGATTATGTGCCATGAGTGAGAAAGTAATCAGGTAAAACAAAAATGTGTGCTCAGTGAAAATCTTGATCATAACATGCCACTAACCAAGCCAAACTCTACACTGATTTCAGGCTAGAGTGTGGTTTAAAAATCTCTGCTATGATATAGGACTCACATAATCTGAAAGGCTTTCAGTCATATCCATTGTTCCCTGACTTCTAAGACTTTTCTTTGTCTGAATTTCTGACTTGGAGTAAAGGTTCAGAATTTCATTTAAAGTCTATGAAGTTTTGTGGCATTTTGACCTTATTCCTGCCCCATCTGCATTGATACAAGATTACTTTGCTGTTTTCTGAGTGACAAAAAGTTGAAAAGTAATGGCTAGTTTTATTTCTATTTTAATAACCACACCTATGTAATTGTCATTTTCATACATTAAAAAAATATTTATGCTTTCTTTAATATTTTAGTCAAGTACTTTCTTAAAACAATAGCACCACTTTGGCATTGTTGGCCAAATCAGTAACAGGTAAAGCAAATATGGAAATACACTTTTCTGATCTTGTCATATCACATCACATACTTGCTTGTTGAATGGAGAGCCAAGAAGACACAGTGCTTGGCCTAAAGTCTTCATTAATCAGATTTGACCATTGATACTGAGAGAACAAGAAGCTCATGGGGCATGTGAGCATGGCTCCTGGTTGTGTATGGAATTCACTTCTGTAAAGAGAGCCTACCACTAGTTCACCCTTTAATCTTACCAAAGGAATCCACACTGTAATCTGCCTTGGTTAAAAAGAAGGCCCATTTTAATGTGCCTACCAGGACTGGATGCAATATCCCAGGGTTTGATTTTTCTTGTCTCTCTTGGCTGAATGGTGCAAATGAGCTCGTACAAGTCTTTCACAGAAATGGAAGTGTGGGTTTCTAACCACATTTTGAGCAGAATAAAGAATTTATTGATTTTGCATTTAAACTCTTTATGACTAATTATGTTTAGTATGGAGATGAGACTTAAATTTTACTACCTTGATGAAAGAGAGGTACTTAACTTCAGTGGTTTGATCTGCAGTACTTTTTGAACTGATGGAAAATGAAGCATAATTAACATTTTTGCTTGTGCATTTCAGTGACATTCTGTGTAATAATTGGAATTTTAAGTCTATTCTAGAAAGAAAAAATCTGTGATCTCTGTCATGTGACTTACACAATAGGGAAGGATGGGAAATGGGCTTTTCTTTATCATTTAAGTGATTTATGAGAACCAATGGCATCTGGTGGGAGTCCTGTTCCTAAATATCTGGAGTGCTTTTAAAAATCCAGCTGAACCTTTCAATTTCTCTAATTAGAAGTTTTTCAAAACCAACTGCTTTGTACTTTTAGGAGGGACATGCTTTGGCTCACGCTTCAACTTCTTTAAGTAGAGGATTTATTGAGATTATTAAACTAATGCAGCCTTTCACTCTAACTGGTTTATCAAGTGCTCCTTGCCATATTACTGGAGATTTCTTATGCCTCTGTGGGGCTGGAGCAACTTTCCATTTTTTGACAATATTTATTCTCTAGTAAAGCAAAGTGTTGCCTTTGAAGTTTGCAGCTATTTGTTATTTTAGTTGCTTTCAAGAACAGTTTTAATTTGTTTAGACAGTTGTCAAATTGGGATAAATATTGCTGGTTTTGAGTGACATTTTCTCATTATGGTTTCTCAACAGGAGAAATATGGTGACATGAATGTGAACGTGTGAATCCCAAGATGAATGCAAAATGATGTATAGTTATTAAGTTAACAGTGCATCAGTAAAAAAGTTATCTATAAAGAAACTTGCTACCACAGATATTTGTAAATTGCTTTTTCCACTCATGACTTTCTTCCTCTTCCCCTTAGAACTTCAGAAGAGATAGGGGACAGAAAGGGTCATGGGGCTTGAAATGGAAATATGTATTATGTCTATGACATCAAAATAATGGCTTATTCTTAGATTGCATTACAGAATTCTTACAGCCATTAAAGTAAAATTCCTATCCCTCTTCATCCCCCCTGCCATAAAAAGGCCTATAAGAGCTGTGACAAATACCAGAATTGCTAACTCCGTTTATTGATTTGGTGGTAAATAATTTAGGTTAGTTTCCACATCTGTTTCTCTTTACTTTCTTTCTTTTTCAACATAACTATCTCAGTCAGTAAGAGCTGTGACATATTCTTTTTATTCATTTGCTGTTCTACTTTTACATTGCTATGGCAGCTGATTGTGCATGTAGACATCCATCTCACAGAAAGCAGAGGGTTTAAAGAGTTGCATAGGAATACATTGCACTTGTTAAAAATACAAACCGCAAGTTTTCTATGGGAATAAGAAAGGAACGACAATAATTTGTTGGACTTTTGTGACCTTTCCTCCTTGTTTCACAAGGGACTATTGAGGAGCTGTACATAGGCAGTCTGGAGAGAACTTCCTCTTGTGTTTAAGTCAATGGTTATCAACTCCCGTGGTTGCAGCAGAACTCAAGACAGATTTGAGCCGCCCTTAAAAGGAGATGCTTCCTTTCTATATGTAATCTACCACCTCCCTAACTTCTACCTTCATTCACTATTCTCCAGTCCCCCTTTGGAGCTGACCAAGAGGTGCTTCATGCCTTGCCTGAGCTTACCACATGCAGCATAGTGAGGGGAAAAATTTGAATGGGACGACTTTGGAGTTCTTGGACAGGATGGAACAGTGCATTCTCCTCTGCCTTCCCTTCTCTCACAAATGAGTTTAATGCTCACCTTGGGACACTGTTCGCTGCTTATCCCCCTTCGCTGCATGGCCAACATACACTGAGATGATTTACAAAATTTCAGCTGAGGGCACAGTGTCATTCAAGGAAGAGCCAGTGCAGGGCCTATCAAAGTTACGTAGCAGAGGTTATCTGGCAATCTCTGTCTCCCACAAAAACATATGAATGGCAGTTGTAAGTAACGGTGTAAGGAAGTTATGGTTAATCTCTCCTCGAGGACTCATTCTACACTAGTAATTTGGTGATTAGGTTAGCTTTTCTGATTTACAGAGAGATGCAGCAGCCCAACTAACATTCAGGTAAGCTACAACTGATTGTGGGAAGAGTTGAAATGGAGGGGAACTTGAGTACCCCTTTATGATTGAGGAGAATGCTGATATTTCAGGAGGATTTAGGTCCTGGTGGACTACCCTTTGAAGCCACTTGAGGGCTGTTTTTCAAATTGTTTTCACAGGACCTAGACATCTCTGAGACATCTCAGATATCTAAACACCACCCATCAAGTATCTAAATGGAAAAAAGTATGTGAATTTTCTTTTGGAGAAGGTAAAGTTATTTTCGTGTTGAAATCTGAAACCATTTTAGTTTATTTAAGCTGAATATTTTTGAAAGTATTTTGTTATTTAATCTTTGGCTTGGTCTTTCCATATTTGCTTTTACCTATTATTATTTTGGCCAGACCCTTTCATGTAACAAACTATAAAATAGCACCGTTGTACTATAAAACAGAGATTTTTACATATTGTTTGATATGTGTGTATTATTGATATGCTAAATTTTACATACGGCATTATATGGAGGAAGAAAAAAGTTACCTATACTGTTGCAAAATATTTACCTGGAAGAATCATTACTGGTTCAAGAGCCTATGTATGCTTTAACTGCTATTAAAATCTTTTGTCTCACAAATTGCAAAAAAAAAAAAAAAAAAAAAAAAAAAAAAAAAAAAAAAAAAGGCATGTTTGCAAGAGAAGGAAGAATAAAATTGTCTTAAAACAAATGCATCTATAACCCACATTTTGTCGAAATGCCACAGATGGAAGTAATGGGTGTTTAAAACTTTATATGTTACCTTACTGCTGCTGTTACTGGGAATGTCAAACTGTGCAAATATGAAGGGGGAGACAAACAATGTCTTCAGACACTGTAAAACAAACAGTCTGTTGCTTGTAAAGAAGTGCAAATAAAAAAAAAAACACCACTTAGACAAGGCTGATGAATGACTCCAGCAGCCAGTGTTCGTTGGTTAATTTAGTGCAATTGGATCCATCAAAGGCCCATAAATTTGTAGGCTTTTGAGGGGCACAGGACTTTAAGAGTTTTCGTGCAGGACATTTAAAATAGGTTAACAAACAGCATATATCAACCACAGAATTTTTTATCTCTGGGCTGCTTAAAATGTTCTGTTCTCTTAAGACTTAATATTGGAATGTTTAGTTGCATTGTTCACTGGGGGAATGCCCATTGGTTGAAATTGCATCAAGCTTTTTAAAACAAAGGTTTTTTTAAGTCTTCCAATGTTTAACAAATAATTTATTTACAGCAAAGTATCCTGCAGATGGCACATTCATTCTTCATTCTTGTGGATGTCATGTTCTTACATTCTGTAGTTTCTGTTTCCTGTGTTCCCTCTACTTGTATTCTTCAAATGCACTTCCTGAAAGTTTAGAAAGAAAAAATTATTACAGGAAGGTTTAAATACTTTGTATGATCACAAAACCTATAATAGTGGGAAAGCAGTTGTCCAGAGTACTGGAAGTGTTAGACAATTGTATTCTAATCAGTAATTCTGTTATCTACAGAGAACTTAGCTATGCAGAACCTCTGTAGTCAAAATTCCCTGTTATCCTAGATGTAATCACTTCGACTGTTGTCATTCTTGATCTTGGCAGAGGAGACATCTGCACACTGGAACCTGGATGGGCTTAGGGATACAGTAGGTACCAAAGATTTCCTTTCTTTCCCAAAGACATTTGCAAAAGCAGGATGTATAGGCAGCAGAGACCTTTAAAGTTGTAACTGTAGGATTTGTGGAATCTCTTGGGCTTTGGTACTAGGTGTTTTCAAAATTGGTCTCCTAGCTACATATTGCATAAATGGCATATTGGATGTGTTGGATTTTGTTGGATAAGACCTTGAGGAGGAAAAAAAATGTGGGTTCGCTGTAGGAGCTGCAGCCATATAATTTCAAAGCAAGCAAGGTGATATGCTAGGCAAATCAAGAGAACTTTGCAATGAATAATGCCCACAGTTCCCTGTTATTCCATGCACAGGCCAGTCTTCAGCAGCAGTGGTGGGGGTAGTATATACATTTCAATTTGATTTCCTTGTTTACCACACTAGTAAATATTAGCCAGGCCCAGAACTTTGCATATTTTGTGTCAGACTAAAGGCAGAATTATATTTATAATCCTCATATTTATAATCCTCCATATTTATAATCCTCATCAGAACTCAAATTCTTAGTTAAGTGAAATTATAGGGTTTTTTTTCCAAGAAAAAAAGAAAATAAAAAAGAAAATCTCTGTGACAGATGAAGCCATGTGTATACAGCTCTACCACTGCATTAGTTGTTTTTTAAGGCCTAAAATTTAAAAAGTAGTAACATTTTCTTGCTTTTCTAATGGACAGAAATAAAATGGAAGCTAGTTTCATGCATTGGTTTTATGAGGGTCTTTAGTGATTTCTCACAGAAAATACTATTCTATATATAACCTTTCCTTTTCCCTTCAGTATTTATTCAATATAAAATAAATCAGAAACTTTCAAAGGATCACAAAACTATAGCTCACATAGAGCTTATTAATTTTCACTGGATTTGAACTGGCTCCTGATGGATATGAGTGGAATTACCATTTCAAGTATATACAATAAAAATTAGGTATTACTAGTAATTGTTAAATAAAATACATCACCACCACCAAGTATAAAACATTGAGCCAAACTGGGATTTATCATCACTGATAAGCCAAATTTATTAACAGCAAAATAACCATAATGAAGAAAAGTTTTTGCTAGAAATCTGCCTTTATAGACTGGATTAATCATCTAGTCACTATTCCTGTGAACAGTTCAGAAGGATACTGGCTTCTCCTCATTCAGTTTTGCTAATATTGCTATAGAATAGCATCAATCAAATACAGAATCAGAAATGTCAACTGAATTCTGCTTATATAGGTATTTTGCTTTTCACTGCCTGTTTCTCTTCCAGCTTTTCCAAAACTACCTTTGCTGTCTTTACTTTGTCCTGAGTTATACCTTGGTTTTCACTCTGAAGAGCTCATCCTGGGTAAACCCTTAAATTGTCACTGATTTTCATTAAAATCATTATTGCAGCATTTCATAGGAGTCTGCCAACATTAAGGATCCTGCCTTATTCTACAAATGCTTATATTGGTTACAGTGAGCTAAGAAAACAGGAATTTCTTTACTCATCTGCCCAGTTTGTTTTTTTTTTCTACAGAACAACAAAGCAAAATATTCTCTTCAGTGCTGACCCTAGGTGCTCTTCCTTGAAGAGACTTTACCAGCATACAGGAGAAGCTATATGCTACATTTTATTTGCCAAAAGTCATATACTCTTAAGGACTACAAACTCTTGATCTGTAAAATGGACAGTGAGAGCCTTATAATGAAACAACAGCTATTTTGCATTGCAGTGACTTTTGAAGTATATTTAGATTGAAAATTAACTGTGTGTTTCCCAAATGAAAATATAAATTCTATCCAGTACTGTTGGTGCCTGTCTTTAAAAGGGATTTATCACCCAAATAAAGCAGTACTAAGATGCAGAATGGTTTCACTTAGAGCTTTTAATACTGAGATGCAGGTGGAAAAAGAGCTGTCATGCTACAGACTAGCTTTGAAACTGAGAGAAGATGGTAGGTTGCTTTTAGAACACTTCCTTCTCCAGAATCAGCATTTTGATATATAACTACCAATAAGTGTACTTGTAGTGGCATGCATTGCTGAGACCACTGAGAGGAAAAAAACCCTAAAACTAAAACCTAGGTGGGAGTGCCTGAATTCGGTCCTTTGACCTACATTTGTATTTGTATAGAAAAGTTTGGTTCATTTCTCAAGTCTTTGAGAAGAAGGTGACTAGAAAGAAAATTCCTCTGAGCTGATATTCAGACTCAGACAAAAACAATCATAATTTTAAGTTGAAAGATGCAAAATGTGAGCTGTGTATAAGCTCAAGAACAGGGAAGCAGACTTGTAGCCCATCACCTTCAGCATGGATCTTTGGAGATAAGGCATCATTAACAATAGGATAACCACTACCTTGGTGATGGTAATGGTCATTTGGCTGAGCTGGAAGGGCATTGGGAAGCATGCTGCAGCATTCTTATCCTATTAGGGCAGACATTCAAACCTCATATTGGCATTAAAAGTTCCCTTGCTTTACTGGTAATAAATGGAAATGCTAATGTTTGTAGAAACAGGCATGATACCTTAGCTATGAACTCTCTAGGGTCTCCTTAAAAGCTTTCTAGTTTTGTGGGCAGTGTGATTACTAACATAAAAACAGGGCTGCAAAGTAAGCAGTGGGAGAAAATAATTCTTTGAAATGGCCAATTCCTTCTATCTGTTACACCTAAAAGTTCATTCATTGGCTTGGTAATGTGGCATGGCTTCAACAGAAATTATGAGTGGTGCCATAGTGCGTATTTTGCCTTTAAATGTATGTGTGAGTTGATACTGAGCCAATTACAAAAGAATCTTCCAGTCTTAGAAAAACTAATGAGAAATATTGCAATACTTTTTCTGTTTTCTTAATGGCATTTTCTTAAACTAAAAATACTAATATCTTTTCCCTTTCTCTCTTAGTCCCACTCAGTGTTATTTAAATTTTGAAGATTAGAAAAAATCTGAAAAGTATTTTTGAGAGAATCCGCTTCCTAATCATACTTTGTTGGTCGATATATTTATGTGTATTTTTCATGTATGAGGCCTAAAAAAGAATAAGGACTGAAAATCTGAGGAAGAGCAAAATTATAGCTAGATATGCACCTCTCTTGCCATTTTGCTCAGGTTGCTAGACGATGGCACTATGTTCATGACAAGTTCAAGTTGTGCCAGGGGTGGTTTAGATTGGATGGTAGGAAAACTTTTTTTCACAGAAAACATTGTCAAGCACTGAAACAAGCTACCTAAGGAAGTTGTGGAGTCATTACTCCTGGAGTTATTTAAAATATGTGTAGATGTAGCACTTATGGACAGGGTTTACTGCTGGACTTGGCAGTGCTGAGTTAATGGCTAAACTCAATGTTCTTAGAGTTCTTTTCCAGCCTAAATGGTTGTATGATTCTTTTTTTACTGGATTTTAAAATCAGCCTTACCAGCCTTCACAATTCAGTAGTAATTTTCAAGGTACCTTGAAAACTGATAAGAATTTTGACATTGTTTCTGTGACACTGCTTCATTTGAAAAGGTTACAGTCTTCTCTTGTGTGTACAGTTGTGGAAATTGCTCAGTTGTTTCCTTTGGTAGGGAAGTTGTTTTCCAAAGGTGCTGCTCATTAGTTTTCCAAATTGCTGTTAAAGTTTAGTTCATGTCACGGTAATTGACTAAACTTTTAGCATTTTTCAGAAGAGAAAGAAACAAATGAAAGAAAAGCTAGATGGTACCGTGACGATGAAGACAAGACTAACTCCCCTTCTTGCTCTTGTTTTGCACTTTAAAGTCTAAATATAATGTAACTAGGATAAACCATTACTTTTTTTTCCAGCAGAGATACTGAAACTGTAAAGAAGATCCCTACTCCATTGGACTAAGATTTTTTTACCAAATTGTGCCTAGCAGGAACAATCTGCCTAAGGAACTGGGGAAATAGACCTAGAAAGTCTCTAAAAACAAACAAAACCCCAAATACTGGATTTGTCATTTAAAATTTAAAAAGATTACAGGGAGATGTTAAACAAAGGCTCTTTCAGATGTATGAAATGCATAAGAAACTGATTCTCTATGAAATCTGAGAGGAACTGTACAGCATCTTACATATTGTACTTTGTCCCACCTTACATCTTAGATCCAAATAAGAAAATTTTGAAAAGCTCATATATATATTATCATAGGTATATATGTATTCATTTTCTATGAATAAGATATGTGTCTCATATATAACACATGTTATTGAGAGAGAAACAAATTGTTTAACTGAAAATTTATTTAAGCATATCTATTTTTTTAGTTAAAATCAGGGGCATAGCAACAGTATGAACTAGCTAAATACATTTATCTTGGGAGAGTCTGTCCAAAAAAGTTTGAACATAGTTGCCTTCCTTAATGGTGGCATGTACAACTGACTGCAAAAAGGAATGAAAAAAAATATTAAATGAGAATATGTACCAATTTTTCCTAATGAATTCACCTTCTCTTCCCTCTACAGTATTTTCCTTTTATCTATCAAAAATCTGAATAATAATTTCTCCTACCCTTTCTCTTTGTTTCCTTAATCTAATTTTCTCCATCTGCAGATAAAAAAGAAAATTTGTTTGTATTTCCCATCAGATTTGTTATTTTATTGCCAAGTTCCTATTGAGAAGCATTTATGGTTTCTTTTATTCTGTTCAACATGCTCCTTTTCACGTACAGTTTCTTTGAAGGTGTTTTTTCCTTTAATATTAATTTGTCTCTAATTTAATTTTCTCTCCCATTTTCTCAAAATTCCATCCTTTATTTGTGATGCACATTGGTCCCTTCAGTTTTACAATATTTTAACATCTTCTCAACCTTTTGATGTAATTCGCTCCCCCCCCCCCCTTTTTTTTTTTTGTAGTGCTCTTCATTGTCCCTCTACTGCCCATTTCACCTCTTGATTTTTCCCTTTTTTTACTTCTGGAATGATTTCTTCAGCACCTAGGCTCTCTCGATTACTCAATTACATCTATTTTTTTCCTTCTTCCAGTACCCCTCCTGAGTGCTACCTCCCCTGATGCTGCAGAGAGATGCAAGGTCTTTCCTGTCTGTAAAAAACAGTGCTCTCCTGCCTGTGTTTAGAACTGGGAAAAGGACAGCTGCCTAAAGATGACATCATTCCTTAGTCCTCCAAGGAAAGTGATGTGGAGATCCATCAAAGAGCTGGCAGGTATCTTGTCTCCTTTACTCGAATGTTTTATCCATCGCCTTAGCAACAAGCACGGGAAGGAGCACACAGATTCCTGGCCAAGCCTGTTTTCTTCTTTTCCAGCAAGCCCTATGTTTATGTGTGCCCAGATAGGAATAAACCTAAACCAGGAGTTTCTTGTCTACACCTGAGGTCTACCTGAAGAAGTCTTCACTTGCTGCCCTGGGTGCCCTTTGAGGTCTAAAGGGGCAATGCGATACGTCCCAGGAAGGATCATGCAGACACTGATTTTTGGAAAAATCCTGAGGAAGAGGGGAAAGGATCCATTCTAAGGATTGACTTATGGTAAAGAATGGATGCTGGAATGATTACAATAGTTCTTTTCATAAAGTTGATGCTAAGGATTTTAATATACAGCACTGGTTTCCTGACTTCCTATGAAATCTTAGGTTCCATGTCTTGTAAGCAAAAATTTTCAGATAGCAGCAGGATTGGTGCCAATATAAGTGTAGGACAGATGGGGTCAACAGCAATAAAATAAATCACAGGAGACTTACAGCAGAAGACAGATAATATGTAAAACAGATGTTCAGACCTCAAATAAGAGAGAGAGTTAGACATGAACTTAATTGTAGCCTAGTCTAAGATGGGTTTTCTATAGGCTGTGTTGATACGTAAATGTACAGTATATCTGGTATCAGAGGAACAAACATCTGGATACTCAGAAATCTGCAACTCTGTAAATAATACCAATCAATGTTGGAAGTGCTTGGAGAACATGCATATTAAACTTTCAATAGTAAAAATGGAGTATGCAATGATTGCAGTGACTATCCATTTAATTTAGTTTTGATAAATTTTAGAAAAGGACAAAAATAATGAAGAAAAATAAGATTTGTTAATTTACATGTAAATGAATAGCAGAATGGCTGATTTCCCTCTTGAGCATTCACTCTACCCTTCCCTAAAAGTGGAGAATGAGTGAAGAGGTTCTGGATAGATGAGTTGTTAAACATTCAGTGTCTAGTTTCTCTTTTGAAAGAAGTCTTAGGTGATATTTATGATTGGTTGATGTGGGTACTTGTCACTTACTACCCTATGGCAGGAGGAAACCTCATAGTAGTTCTAGCTTAGCAATTCCATGTTTTATTCAGTGTTCTAAGAGATGAGATGGAACACACCTCTTTGTACTTATTTCCCAGCTTGGAAACTAATTTCCAAAGTTCCACTAGATCTAGTAGGCAGAATACATCAATTGTTTTCTATGTTACCAGCCTTGATAGAATTTTCCTCCCCTAAAATACGTAGGGATTTTTTTGGTTGGGTTTTGTTTTTGTTGGTTGGGTTGTTTGTTGGCTGTTGTAAGTTTTTCCCAGCCTGGCCTACCTTTTGTGCTTTTGGCATGTCGGTGTGGCGCTGAGCACGTACGGACCGTGCAGATTTAGGTGGCTTTATTGGAGCACAATACATCTCCAGCCTCCTCAGGTCACAACTCTGGAAGCAGCACTCATCCACTATTCCCTTGTGGTGTAAGCGTCTACTGCTGGATCCATACCCTGTGGGCTTACCTATTCAAAACACAAAGGGAAAGGTTTTATGTTAGAAAGAAAATGCAAAGATGTCAGGTCATATTATTAAGCTGTATTATGTTAACTGAATCACCACTGGCCGTTGTAGAGCCTGCCTGTGTGTCTCTATTCTAAGACCCTGTTCTCAGATACACCTTTGAAAGATATTCCTGGAAATGGACAGCTTTGATCTCTGCCTATGGGTCGTTCCGATTTAAGCATTTGAGCAAATCTATGCCTTCTTAGAAAAATATTATAAAGTATTTTCTTGAACTGCCTAAGCCTCGAAAATTAAGAGGGAGGAAGCTGAAATCTGACATTCAGAAACCTTACAAAGGAGGTTTGTCATTCAGCTTTTGTATGAAAACTGATTCTTGAGCCACCTGAGGTAGCTGGTGTGTAAAAACTATAGATCACAACTGTGTTGTAGATAAGTATTTCCTAAGAAAAAAGGCTACGCTGAGGTACTGTGTGAAGTCAGAGTGTGTTCCAAAGGGGAAATAAACACTGTGTACCACTGCACAGGCTGTAAGGTCTGCAAGCTCAAAAGTGGGAAGCAGGAATCAAGGTAACAAAGTAACCAATGAAATACAATGGTTGATGGAATACATAAAAGCAGAAGATTTCTATATTTCATAGTTTTGCACAAGATAAGAAATGGGACTGACACAGCATGGCTATCCTGTGCTTTGCATTTGCACCACCCATCTGTGGAAATGACTTAATTGGCAAATATTTTGCATTTTTCATTCAGCTCCAGTAAAGGCCATCATTTTCATTTATACAATTCTTACACACTTACATTTTTGTCTTTTTTCCCCTTGTGGTTTAGTAGCCTTAGTAACTGCTGAATTCTCTGCTATCCTATGCAGAGATTAAATGCCCATTATTTCCTGGGATTTTTTGTACACAACCCAATCAGATGTGCAGTTGCTCTGTTATGACTAACTAGAAATGAAGGAATGGTAAATCCACAAAAAATAAGTAAATGCTTACTTAATATATCTGTTTTAAAATTCTGTTAGAATTTGATTTCAGACAGTAAAATTCTGAAAAGATTAAGTGTTTTGTTTTGACATTTTCAGCATTAAATGTTTCCATTTACAGAATGATCCACATTGGTTAAGAACTGAAAAATATGGAAAAAAAAGACAAGCGTGCCAAGAGCCAAAAAATGAAGTAATTCAATTCAGTCAGCTCTACCAATTTCTTTTCTTGCCTTTTTTTTCCCCTTTTCTCCTTCTCAGTTATATCACTGAGACCAAAAATCTGTTATTTTCAGAGTTTGGCAGGAATGTATGTTTTAAGAATTATTCAAGTTAGGTAAAGGATAAGGAAATCAAAAAAAGAGGAATACTCAGTTTCTCTTTGGGAAATTATTGCCCCCAAAGCAAAGTCTAGATTGATATCCATGTGTTTTTCCTGCAGTGGTCAATTTGAAAAGACAGCACTACATTTTACCGATCCCTGTGATTAAAACAGGTATCCACTGATGAAGAGCCCTTAAGGCCTTAGAGCATTGGTAAATGAAAAGACCCCTAGTGGTACAGTGCATCTCACATTTTAGCCAACAATTCAGCCAGCTAAGAACTAACTATCCCTATGAGCTTTGTAAACCCAGAAAGCAAGTTTTCAAAATGTTGTCTTCTTTTTTTTTTTTTTTCCCAGGGTCTATAAATTAAACAAAACTAAAAACATGCTTACTTAGTATATTGCAATCCACTGGGGGCCTCTATATTGTACACTGCCTGCTAAATTATTTGTTTCATAAGACTAAACAGAACAGCAAGCCAGGAGTAGATTATAGTAATATTTTGGTTTGTCTCTGTGTGTTGTTTTGTGCGTATCACTGAAAAGTATTCCAAATATTAAGATGTGGAGTTGGTTTGTTTTTTTTTTCTCTCAGCTTATTTTCCCTCACTGAGTTATAATCTGAAATACTAGCTTTTCCCTGAAATCTGTTAATCTGGTTGTTTTAGCCTAAACTGTTAAAATTTAGCCCTCATGGTAAAGTGGGGAGTGTCATTACTTTGCAGTATACCCACAGCTGTGCCACATTTTGTCTTGCTCCCATTTAAAGCATGGAAGGGCAAATTCTGTTCCTGAATATGCAGTGTAACTCTTCCTAAAAGATCCAGCTGAACTATAGGTACAAGAATTCATGAGTTAAACTTCTCTTTCTTGTATCAGTCTGTCAATTTTTCATCAGCAAACATACCCTTAAAGCTTCTGTCCAAGTTATTTTACCATTCAGTGTCCAAATTTCATCATTTATAAAGTTGATGAAATACCTTTACTAACCTAAATATGCTGACTGCTTTATTTAGTCATCAGTAGCAACATTTTTCCTCACTATCATGTGCATAAATAGTTAATTCAAATCCTGAATCTTGGAATCATTCTGGTGAAAATCTCAGAGTACTTCAAAATCATTTTTAGTGTAGCCAGACAAAAGACATCTATGTTTTATTTTTCTTTCTGACAGAATAATAATTTTATGAAGGATTACATAATGTCTAATAGCTCTTTCAAAGGCCTGTATGGTACATGTAACAAGATGGGAATGGAATCTCCATCACATCAGTAATGGTGATAGATCTATGAAATGTGACATTAACTTATTTATAGGCTTAAATATTTGTGCATCACATAGCATACTAAATGCTCATCCTTTATATAAAGATAACATTAGTATTGAGAAGTTAGAATTTTTTTTCAAGAAATGTTTTCCCAAGGCTTTTGAAAGACCTAAGCAATCAAGTATACTTAAGATTTGTGTGATGTAGAAAGTGATATTGCCTAAAGTGCTGTACAACAGAGAGAGCAAATTAGCAGAAAAAAAAGTCCCTTTTCAGTAATCATGACCCACAATCAGGATTGAGAAGTATCTGATGACTAAAGTAATTTTAAAGCAGTAGATTTTAAGTTGCTGCTGACCTCTTAAGTGCTGCAGTGTACAAATATGCTATCACAGAGAAAGATGAGATAAAGAATTACAAGGAGATAGCACCACTTCTACAGATGTTATCACTATTTGGCCCATCTGTTCTGGCATGACTGCAGGATCAGATGGTTCCAGTTCATCAAGTTACCAAAGTATGCACTTAGATCTAGGCAAATGTTCAAGCTCCTACGTGGTAAATTGCCTATTAAACAGTGAGCACATGTCTGGGTGCTCTCCTACATAGGAACTGATATAACTAAGCACTTAAGTTAATTTCTAGACAAAAATCCATATTGGTAAATAAATGGCTGCTGGTTCTGCATTTTTAATGTAACTTCCCTTTAATTTTTTAAAAAATATTATTGCCTTCAGTATGGACTACACCTTCTCTGTCACTATAGTGGGAACACATATAGTTCTTTCTTATCTTTCTGACATAATTTGAGTGCTGCCTTCCAGATGTTATCAGAAGTTCCTTATATATGTACTCAACCATCAAAGTACTGCCTGTGGACATACAACAGTCCTAGGCGTTCCTTTTTGCTGATGTACACTGATTTCCTTGGAAGTTTCTTTCCTTTTTGTCAGTTGATAGCTCAAAAGAATTTCATATCATGTAGGTCAAAGTTTACTTAACAGAATATTTGGTTCTTATTTCATCTACTTTATAAAATCTGTGGATGTTTCAGTGTGTGACAAGCAGCTACAAAGTCTAGTCACACTGTTCTGAGGTGCCCTGAAAGCATGCCAAGGTCTAGGATGCCAATAGTTAAACAGCTGACTTCTCCACTAACAGCACTTCCCTTTAAATGATGCAAAGTCAGTGGAGTAATGCAGCAGGACTTGTTTACACTTGCTTTCTCTGTTCTTCCTCATCCCTCTAAAATACCCTTTTCCTGCTGCTGCCACTGCTTCTGCTCTACCAATGGTTTCAATGTGAGAAGCACTGGGTGTAGGTGGACTACAGAAGTTTCAAATGTCAAGTTATCTAGGCATTCTTGGTAGAATCATAATCTACTGTTGTAGTAGTAAAATTAGGAATTACATGAGAACTAGCCCAGGATAAATGCAAATCTTATCTACTCTAAGACTCTAGGAAAGAACTGGGGTTATGTGTCCTGGAACTTTTATGTGACTCTTTCTATTTGCTCTTGGGTCTCTTTTAACCGTGCATTAGAACTCGAGAGTGCCATGTGGACTGTAATTCAGAAATACATCATAAATCTGAAAAACAGCAGATTTAATCCTAATCTAGTATTAGAGTCAATCTTCATCTGCAACTGCAGCTTTTGAAGTGTGGTGGAAGGCCATTGACCTATTACAGTGCTATAGTCTTGTAGCGAAAACCCCAAAATGTTTCCATCAAAACATCAAGGTAAGGTACAATTTGGAAGCATTGCTAGCAGCTTACGGTATCAGGATGTATTGGAGTATCCTGTAAGGCAGCAGGTCAGTCACACAGAATTTTCCTTTGGCCTGAACAACAGGCTGAGAGTTTGTGTTGCTACATCACAACACAGTAATCAAACGAGCACATCCTGTGTGCTAAATCCAGACTGGGAGCTGGTGGTTGGAGAGGTTTTGAGTTGCATGTGCTGTCTGCCTTTTGGTGGCACAAAAGGCTAGGGGTGCTGAGTTTGAGATTCATCTTGCTTACCCCTGGTCTCTGAAAATTAGAGATCTGGTTTAAGATAGTAAAGTCAACAGGCAAGTGTGTATGGAGAGGGAATTAGTCCTGTATTGAATGCTTTGCTTAAAATTAAATTTATTCTTATCCTCTGAAAGAAGTGGTCTTCTTTCATCGACTACAGATAAAACTAATTGATCTAGTCTTAGCATATATGCAGAGCTTCTTCTAGGAAATGGAACTCAAGGAAAATGAATTAAATTAAAAATTATTTGTCCTAAATCACAGAATTTATGCACCTGGTTGAGTAAAAGCCACTTTCTTTCATTTCCAATTTAACAATTAAATATAATGATAAACTGTTCTAAAAAACAGTCCAGCCAGTGTACTGTTTAATTATGTATCTCTGTACCTCTTTGACTACATTGTGTATGTTAGTCTAGTATTTCTATCTATTTTTGCATCATAAACGCCTGCATATGCAAAATAAGAGACTGTTGATATCACTTTTCATCTCCTTGTAATCTTGAACAAATGGATTAGTGTTCTATTGATAATACTTCTTGAGGGTGCTCTGGAATATCTCATCTGTATTTGAAAAATTATGGGTTAATGTTCAATCAGCAGGAAATTCCTGGTTTTTGATACTTCTATGAAGTGTTAAACAAACAAACAAGCAAATAAACAAACAAGCAAATAACAAATCTTGGGGATTGTTGTAAAGTCCCGTACCAGAAATACCTCAAAGTTTAAATGTGCAAAGTAGGCAACTGCTTTTCATGTAAATAAATTGCATGTATTTGAAGTGACAATATTTAATATTTAGTTTCCATTTACTTCAATGTTTTGTTAATTAAAAAAAAATTATTATGCTTAGACTGATTTTTGTTTGTATTCATCAAAATGAGCATATATTATCATTTGTAAATGCTCAATGAATGGATGCCCTAGCTCTGAAATCGAATTTAATATGCATGAGAATAGAGGATAAGCTTTATCAGTATGCCCAAGTAAAATCTTTATGAAAGCATATGCATTTGTTAATACTGAGATATTGTACTACGGCTACTGCTTTGTGGAATAATAGATTGTATTAACTACTGAGTCCAAAGCAAGAAGATGTTTCCTCTTTGCTCTGAAATCCTAGGCAAGCAAGACTGCGAAAACATGGATACTCAGTTAGTATTGATCTATAGGAGAAATCTGTCAGGACTTCAGAGTGTTTTACCTGAATAAGTGAGATTTATAAGCTTCACCTTTTGAAAAAATTATAACTCCTTTAGGTTTGAAATGCAGAGTAAAATAACTATTTCACTTCTTTAGCCAATGAATCAAGTGTATCTTTATTCCAGAAAATGTATTAATTTTATATGTAATTTGTATGTCTATGTTTATTTAATCTGTTACATAGTTAAATAATTTTTTTTATTCTAGAAATATCCCTTCAGAAACATTCTTTTTTCCTTCCTTGTGTATAGAATTATGAAGAAATTCTTTTCTTCTCCTAAACTTATTTCCAAAGTACAGCACTTGTAACAATTTCTTCTCCTATACAGGAGTGCTGTTCTCTGCCCTTGTTATGGAATAGCTGCTTTGGAGGCCATCAAGTGAGGAAAGAATGTGATAGAGCCACTATGCTTCACACAGTGATTCCCTAGTTATTTGCAATGTGTGAGGAGAAAGAGCTGTAGTTTTGAGTGTTGTACTGGGATATGAAGCAGGAATTCCAGAGTTTAGATACTTTTGAGGAAAAAAAAAATTAGAAAAAGAATGGGAAACAATATAATGTCTTATTTTACACCATTTCAGTGCTCTGGAGGCTGAAAACCTTGCCGACCTAGCACAATTTACAAGCCTGCATCTGTTTCCAGGGCTGGAAAGTGCCAGGTGCTGCCAAAACTATATATACCTTGGCAAAGGAAATGCTTTGCTGAAGAGAAAGTCACTATTGCAAGAATAGTCATGTTGATCAGGGTTTAGGACAAGATAATTAGAAACCCGTAGGTCATCGTTACATTTAAATATTTCCCTTTAAATTGCATTGAGGAGGGCAATGATAATATGGACATCCATCCATAATGAAAATACATTCTTTCCCTTTCCTGTATATGTTCTCACAGGAAATAATTACTGCTTAACCTTGCGTGTGGTGGAAGTAGGAACAGTCGTGATAGAAACTTTCATATCCCTCTTATCCCATACCAATGTAAAACTGCATTTTATATGGATTACCAAATTAATACAATGAAACCCTATAACTGGGTGAAATTTTAGCATTGCTGATGTCACTGGTAAATCTTTTAGTGCAGTCAGGATTATGTCTTGATGAATCACTCACCAGAAGTTACTTATGTATAACCCGATCCAAGGTCTACTAAAATCAATGGAAAGATTTCCATTGTCCTTAGTGGGCTTTTCAACATACTGATATTGAACACTTTCTTTTTCTTCCAACCTTGCTGTTCAATAATTAAATACTGTCTTAGTGGCATGTAAAGAGATTTGCAGGGAATGGGTGTGATAAGATTCCTTGAAGGAGGTGAGAAGAGTAGGATACTGATGTACGGTGTAAAGCAGAATGACTGATATGTGGTTAGTGCCACTGACCATGTAACAAGCAGTACATTGCTTTGCACTTTGTAATCAGAATTTTTAGCTCTAGGAAAGTTACTCTTTCTCAGCTTTGCTCTGAGACATGAAAGCAAATGACAAGCATGGTGCTCTTGGATTTTGGCAGCATCTGACTAGAGGCAGAAGGTGGGAATGGGTGTTCCAAGGCCCATCTAATACCTTTCCCATTATCCAGGAGTGCACTTATCAACACACATTACAATTTTAATTTTTATTTATACAGAATAGTCCTTACAGGAGGATAAGTAGGTGGGCACACACCTATGTCACCTAACAGAGAGGTAGACAATTTTCATTCCCTTACTAGAAACAAGTACTGGTTGACAGCAGCTGAACATGAGCCAGCAGTGGGCCCAGGTGGCCAAGACGACCAATGGCATCCTGGCTTATATCAGAAGTAGTGTGGCCAGCAGGACCAGGGCAGTGATTGTCCCTCTGTTCTTTGTTCTAGTGAGGTCATCACACATTGAGTACTGTGTTCAGTTTGGGGCTGCTCACTACAAGAAAGACATTGAGGGGCTGGAGTGTGTCCAGAGTAGGGCAAGGGAACTGATGAAGGGTCTGGAGCAGCTGAGGGAGCTGGGAATGTTTAGCCTGGAGAAAAGGAGGCTCAGAGGAGATCTCTACAACCACCTAAAATGAGGTTGTGGTGAGATAAGGGTTGGTAGATTTTTACTTCTTCTGAGTAAAAAGTGTTTGGAAAAGGGGAAACAGCCTCAAGTGCTAGGGGAGGTTCAGGCTGAACATCAGGAAAAATTTCTTCACTAAAAGGGTGGTTAAGCATTGGAACAGGCTGATCAGGAGAATGGTGGAGTCATCACCCCTGGAAGTGTTCAAAAACATATAGGCACTTTGTGATATGGTTTAGTGGGCAAGGTGGTATTCAGTCAATGGCTGAACTTGATGATCTTGGAGGTCTTTTTCAACCTTAATGATTCTATAAATGTGGCAATAGAAGAAAAAGTAGGAGCAGGAAAGAAGGTAAGGCCAGTAAGGGCCTGACTCACTTCTCACTGACGCTATAGTGGATTTGTTCTAATGTGCTCTCTGTCTAGTAAGATCTCACATCATTGCCAAGGGCTTTGCCAGGGAAAAGCATCCAACCTTGTACAGTTATGCACCTATAGAGCATAAGGAATAAACAATATTCAGTTTTGTACCTATGAAGTCCTGAATCTTCTTTAGACTTCCAATTATTGAACCTTTCTGTACAAGTCAGAATGACATTAGTTACTTCAAAAGTTACTTAAGCATGGTAAGATGACTTAATGCTTTTGGTGAAAGTCCAGCATGTAGTTTTCTTACAGCCAACACTTTGAATGTGAATCATTTCCCAGAAAAAAATTTTTATTGTCTGCTACTTTTGCCATATTGGGATGCTTTTACTTGTGAAGATTGACTTGCAAGATTCCTGATTAAAACATACAAATTACCCACTACATTCAGAATGGAAATTAAGGCAGAAAGATTAGGAGACAAATTCCTTTATCTTCTCTGATTCTAAACAGTACTGTATCCTAAATTACAAGACGTCTTTGCAGAGAAAGATAAGAACTTAATTTGAGTAATATTTGTGGAATCTAACTATCAATTATTTGCACAGGAGAAGGCTGTGTCAGTGCCAGGAACTGAACCTACATAACATAAGCATCAGGCCAATGCTTTAGCTATTTAGCTGTCTTTCTTTAACCTTACTTTTGAGTCAGTAGGGCATGCAAAAATATAATCTTGAAATGAAACATTCATTTGAGGACATAATGCTCCTGGTTAAATTTGTCAAAGGAGATAAAAGCAATGTGAAACTTTCCAGAGGAGTGCGTAGTCATTAGGGAGTGAGGATGAGGTCATTAGGATGAGAAAGGGACAGTGCATTGTGGCTAGAAACAAAACCAGAACTAAACCTAGCTAAAGTATAGCTATGTTTGATTCATCTTTCACTCACAATGATTTTCTACCAGTTGTAGCTCCATCCTTTCATGATTTAATTTTGCAATAGGAGCTAGGAGAAGCAATTCTAGTGACAAGAACATAAAGAAAAAGAAGGCAGTGCTGAATAACAAACGAATCTACACTTGCTCTCCTTGTCCTTCCAGCTCACCTTGTTATTGCTGAATAAATGCAGGGGGATTATCAGGGAACACTGTTATAGTGCAGGGAGAAATTAGTTCCACTGTAACACCTTAAATACCAAAACTAGTGTTTCTGTAGCATCCTTGAAAATGGAAGTGCTTGTGGGCAGTAAAGCTGTTTTATGAAACAAGGAGGACACAGTCCTTCTTTTATGGGGCTGACAATGCCCTCTGCAGTCACGGTGTTTAAAAGGGAATGTAGTTTCTGAGTAGATTTCTTTTTTTTCTCGTTTGCTAAGTTTTGGTGGCCTTTTCAGGGAAGTTCAAATGTTTTTATAGTTCATTTTCATTAAAAGAGAAGTTTTTCTAAGTAACCAGAATTATTCCTTTCTTTTGTGATTTATTTTCCAACTTCTTTAAGTTTGAGTAGTGATCAAAACCTTTGCATCAGTTTAAGATGTTTTTCAATGGCTTTTCTTATTCTGCAGTCCTGCTATCCTTCTATTTCACTAATCTTCTTCTCTGGGTCTTATGAGAATACTGTAACATTTAAAAGGGCTGTGGCAATATTGAGGTTCACCTGGTCTTTAAATTTTAAGTACTCATTGCCTTTTTTTTGAGCCACAACACCCACAATTATTTAAGCAAGTGAATTCAGTTCAGCAGAAAAGCAGTAGGATAAATAAGTATTCTTACAATGGTGTAGAGTTTTTAATTTTTCTTATAGGTGCCATAATGTATAAGCTTAATGGTGACTGGGTAAAATCTGTTAGATGCACTTTGCAAAATCATTCTTCCCAATGCTGGGCCAATGTTTTTCACATCATGTCATCCACTTCATCCATCTGAGCCTACCCCTGCTCAGGATCAATGCTGGTTAAAAAAAAAAAAAAGAAAAAGAAGTATTGTGGAAAAAGTACTTGTCTTAGGCACCATTGGCCAGTGGAGGGCTTACACGGTATCAGGGCAAATGAGAAAATAGAACCAGGTAATTCCCATGAAATGCATTTCTAAAGAATCTCTTTTATTCCCATGTTGGTTATTAAAAATCGCAGCCTTTTTGAATTGTCAGGTCTTCAACACCTATCATTCATCTTTTATTCCTTTACATGCTAATAAATCTCAAAGCCTGGAGGACTTTGAGTAAATCTTTTGATCATCCAAAAGCATAGATTCTGAGTTTTGTCTTGGACATAGCCATCATTATGAATATCTTTTGTCAAGAGTCTTTAGATTCTTAGCTCTGTAGTTACAAGTTAACTGTATTTGAAATTTAGAATCCAGTATTCAAATTAAGAGTCAAGGTGTACAAAGGAATACTATGTTCAGGCCTACCCTGTTGGTACCCAGAATTTGTCTTAATAAGATCATAAATATTTTTAAATAACTATCCTTAAGTAGTAAATTGTAGTTAATCTTACGATAGGATCTGGTGCTGTTGTACACAAACTGGATGAAATAGGATAGAAAACAACACTTCCACATAAGAAAACCACCTAAACACCCAAATCCTTGTAATTTCTCATCTTCGCTTCTTCTGATTTGATACAGCTAAAGGAGTGGGTGAATGTACAGGTGGGGCTAAGTAATTTTCAGATATTTTAGATGTGCAGTTGAAGAGTTTTTCATTTAATAGCATATCCAAATTAACTTTGTCATTATGCACTCAAATGTCATTGAGAAAATTAAAAAAGAATACTTGCAACTGCCTGCATTGTTAGTATTTATACAGTTTTAGCGTGGATGTAGATGCCAGGAGTGCAATACATCTTTCTCTTAGGTCTTTTGTAGCAAAACCTTTTAGAGTGCTTTCCATCAAGAGTGATTTTTTTGGATAAAATATGACCATTGCTCTCACTGAAACTTTGGGCAAAATGTATCCCAAATTAAATTGAATTTTTTATGGTTTGGGAAAGTTGGAATATTTTTTTCCCTTGTTTTTTTCTTTTAAATTCCATTAAACTCCTCATTACTTGCCAGAAAAGGAGGTGCCAAAATAACCCAAGGAGGCTGTGCAGCCTCTCCAGAAGTGAGAAGTTCAGTAAGTTTAGTGAGAGTGGCTGTTCACTCATTTCCCCATTAGTGAAATTTAAAAAAGTTCCATGTCTGCATTCAGGATAAAATCCTAAATGAAAGTACACTGAAGTCACTTTTACAATTCTTCTTGTCTAAAATGGGTCTGAGTTTTCACTTCTTTTTTTCCAAATGATTACCTAAACCGCATCTTTTGTGATTTGGCTTAATCATTTGCAATTTCTCATCCTCTGTTAGTTGCTTATGCCTCTCATGTGTTCCTTCTTGACTTCTTCTGATACTACTTCATAACTTTTCTAATGAATTTCCTAAAGTCATTCCAGCATTCTAGGTGTCCTTTGTTTATCCCTCTAGCAGTTAGACAGCAGGGCATCAAATACGTTGCTATCAATTTAAACTTCACAGTTGTTTTGGCTTTCCATTCAGCATCATAAAACTGCTATGCAATCAATTTTCATCACTCTAAAGTCAATAACCACAAAAAATAAACTATTGCGTATGGTGTTCTCTATGCAACTTCAGAACGGTATTGCTTTAAACCAGACACATGTAATGTATATCTCATTTAGAATTGGTGACAATAAAATAAACAACATCCTTGCTATTTTGTTTTCTAATCTTAGTGATACAAAGCATAAACTAAAAAGCTTTTATGTAGAAATAGCTGTGTATTATGGACCTGTGTGGGACTGAAAATGTTTCTCTCTTGATGTGTCTTTCTCTACCTGCACGCTGTGATCTTTTGCCATACTACCACTTACAAATAGATCTGAGCCCTGGAAATTCCTGAGTATATTATAGTGCAAACTGGCTGTGTCTCTGAAAGATTTGAATGATTTTGTGATAACTGTTACATTTTATCCTAGTGTACATAAGGTTTAAAAAAAGGCTTTTTAAATGGTTCATATCATTTGTTCTTAAGGTCATGGTCTACTGAAAAATTTAAAAAAATATCTGACAAGGGCTGCAGTTTATTTCTACATTATTCTCAAGGTTTTGGATCCTGTTTTCCATTAAGACTGTCTTTATGGTTAGTCATACATTAGCCCTGAAATCACATTATGACATATATATTTGTTTGTTTGTTTTTTGAGTTCAGGGTTGAGACCCAGAGGGCTTTGTAGTTGTTGAATCTCCTGGGCAGTGTATGCTGTTGAAATGCCTGGAAACTGACAGTGGCATTGTTTGTAGTCATTGTTTTCCTGTGTTGTGTGCAAATTAGGGGCAAATTTCTTATTCACACTAAAGGCCTCCTTCACACTTGCTTAGCAATGTGGCAACACCTACAAGTCAGAGCAGTGGAAATATGCTGCAGTGCAAGGCTTTGCCTGCATTTCAGGATATAATAGGGTCTTGCATCTTCCCTTCACAGGAATTGCTTCTGCATATTGTAACACTCTTATCTCATGAGCAGTGTCAGAATGGCCTGTGATAATTTTCTCTCCTTCTTTCCACATCATGTGGGAAGAACAGAAACACTACAGGATAATTTCTGAACAAAGGGAAGTTAAGATTTTCTCGCTGTCCAGCTTAAAGGTACTCATGAGAATAATAAATGTCATAATCAAGCCAGTTTATAAATGGGAAATCTTAACTTGAATGTTTCCTAAAATTAGGTAAGATTGTTGAAGACTACTGAAAATTGACAGACTTGTCCTTCTGCCTTTGGAGTGGCTGAGATAATCTAATTTCAGTAGTGAGGACCGGTGTTTTTACAAGCTGAAGAAAATCTTCTGCTAACTCTCATGTTGCAGTAGTCTTTCCTGAAAGTATTTGTGTCTTGGACTACAGTAGCTCAGATAACAGAAAAGAACTAGAAAATTAGAAGAAAGATTAACTGTTGGAAGAAGGCACCCTCATGTGATAACTACTCTTGACCTTTTTTTAGATTAAAATTTCAGATCATTTTGGCTTGTAAATACAGCTCTGAAATTTGAAAACTAAGTTGATAGAGAAGATGTGTAAATCCGGAAGCAAAACACTTCTCTGTCGTGTTACCTGTTATGTCCTCTTTTTCACAATATTAGTAGTTTTCTTAGTTGTCTATACAGAAATTTCTTAGTATTAATCAGATTGGGCTTTCTTAATGTCTAATTTAAATGAAGTATTATGGCAGAAACCTGAAATTTACTGACAAAATAGCTGTGTGCTATAGTTCAGTAACCTTTTAATTTTCTAAAATAACTGAATCCTCTTCAGCGTGAGAGGCTGTGTAGTAAACAGCGTCCATTCAAGTAACAATGTTGGAAATTGTTCCCAAAACACTGAGTTGTCTTGATATTTTAAAACATTGCTACTGTTTTCCACAGCTTTGGCACTTAAACTCTACCCTGCTCTTTGTCAGCTTCATGCTTGGAAAATGTCACTGGAGTGACAACTGGTGGAGTGAAGGCAAGGAGTGGAGAAGAAGCACTGAAAAAGGCAAAGAGTGGAGACAAAGCACTGAAAAAATGCTTGGCACATATTTCTATGCTGTGGGGAGAAAGGACGCCAGAAGTAAAGAAAACAGTACATGGCTTTTAGTATGCAGAACATGTTCCATCCTATGTAAAAGCCTGTTCAGTGCTGATTGCATTTAAACGTCCATCCATGCATGACGGGCAGCACATTTGTCAGGACTCCTTGCTACTCTTCAATAATGCAGCAACAAGGAAGATTATCTTTCTCCTACTCCAGGATGACGTCACTGCACTGATAAGTAGGACTTAGAAAAGGTTTATGTTCTTAGCACTAGATTTAAAGAATATAATGCTCCTTTTAATATAGTAATTTCTAACTCTACTAATTTTCAATGTTTATCTTGCAAGATTGTTAGGAAATGCAGAAATCATTTCTCTGGTTTGAGAGGAAAAGAGTGGGGTGATCTAAGGATAAATAAGCTCTCTGCTGTAGAGTTGCTCTACGACTGTATCACATCTGGCAAGTATCCACAAGGTCTTTTCAAAGTGATATGCTGTAAAATTGCTAAAAATGCAGTCTTTAAAAATTCAAAATATTGTTAAGTTTTTGGTGCTGAAGTTGGTAATAGTTATTGAGTCCTTGATTTTTTTCCTAATACAACAGACATTTTAAATTTATTATTTCACATTTTAAACTTTCACATTAGCCACCATACTGGATCGAGAGAAGGTACCAGTGACACGACACTTGTTCTTTCCTTTTAATCAGAAGAGAACAGATATTATTGTACCATATCTTGCTCTTGCCCAGATTCATTTTGACTCATTTCCTTACAGAAATTGCTGAAAATGTTCCAGAGTTCTTCATGGACAATTCATTCGTTATTGTCTCATTGCCCTGGCACAATTATATTAAGTTGTATTTAGTGAAAGTAGGAGAGGAAAGATGAAGAGTTATCTCTTCTGGATAGGCCGTGTGGCATCTGCTATAGCTCAAACTGGAATCAGTGGGGGGCAGCCCAATTCCTAAAGAACAATTCATCCTGACTTATTGCACAAAGTGCATATAAGTGTTTGAGATTTAAATACTTCTGCAAAAGCAAATTAAATATACTGCAACACTGTCATTGACTGATACACAACAGAACACAAAGTTTGGTAATCATACATATAAATTCTGATTGTTTGGCATGGTAGTATTGCCACTAATTGTTGGAGCAGGTAATGACAACTAATCTTCATATTGCCTGACATTTTCTAGTATTAATCTCTGCCTTAACACCATTATACTTAACCAAACATTGACTGTCTGGGTTTCAGGTTTTGTGGATTGTGCATATTCTAAAGGTTCTGGAGGTGTTTTGTTTTCTTCTTGTAGAGGAGTTGGAAAAAAAAAGGTGCAGCTAAAACTATTGAATCATTTCTGACAGTAAGATTGGAAGCTATATGGTTTTGCCCCTGTTAAAATGTAACCTCCTCTTCTCTGAAATGTAGGCCTGTTTTACTGAATAACCTTTGTGCTTCCATCGTGTGAAGGTGGAATTCAGGGAAGAGGCAAAAAGAATCATGGTTTGGGTTGGAAGGGACCTTAATGATCATCTAGTTCCACCCCCCCTGGAGATTACTTTGGTTCAGATTATTTTCTTGTTATACTCCTTTCATGGTAATTTCAAGGAGTTGTCATCTAGCAACTTTCCTGCTGTTTAGAGTGGCTGCTATCATTACTTCTGCCATAGGTGAACCTGCTGTCTGATATTGACATTTCCCTATCTGAATGTTGACATGAGGTTTCTCTTAAAAACATTTTTTCTTGGAATCTACTGATGTTGAAGTTAAACAAGGTGTGGCTGCTTTGTGGTCAGATGGGTTTGAGTGAGTGTTTCTGTAGAGATGCTTCTGAGTCTGCACTAACCAGGACTGAAAAATCGATATTTATGTATCTGTCCACTGACATGCAGTGGCTACTATGTGGGGCAGTCACTGCCCAGCCCAGATCTGGTAAGAAAAATGTGACAAGGTTGCATGTGCTGAGCGTTTCTGAGAGGAGAACTGTCCTTGAAACCTGGTTCAAACATGATTCACCCTCAAAGGAGTCAAAGTCCTAGTTCAGGTAAGGTAGCTGCCAAACACAGAATTTTGTTAGCAGCTTTTAAAGGCTCCTCTGTCATAAGTTTCATTTTCTTCTGATTCATCGTTTTCACCTCTTTCTAGATGAAGTTTTTCTGCCTTTCTTGTAACACCTTTCTGTTACTGCTAATTCTCACCTTCTTTTCTTCTTGATGCAGTTCTATTGTATAATGAATGCTTTTAAAAGAAGTATACTAGAGTATTGACTCCTTTAAATTCATGATGGATATCTCAAAGCTCAGACTAAGACTTTTTTTTTCTATTGTTTCTGCATTAAAAATACTGGAAACTTTTGACCAGAGTTTCTATTAAATTTGAAAGAGTAAAACTTTTCTCAACTGACTTTTCCAAGTCAAAAGTACTTAGCAATTCTGAAAAATAATGCCTTCACAGCTCATTAGCACAGTATTGACCCAGAACTGACAGATATCCTAACTACAGGGAAGTCACTGGCTTTGGAAAATTAACCTCATGGGAATATTGATAGAAGTGAGACTAGGAAAAGAGCATGCAAGGCAAGTGTGCTCTTCTCTGAGGTAGTTCTTTTGATTTATTGGCAGAACGTTGTGGAAAATAAAAGAAATTGCTTACTAGGCTCTACCACTTTATTGAGAGGATGCAAAGGAAGTGTGAAAAGTGGAATGTGTGGGGAATTAGAGTGAGAGCACAGTATTTTGTTGCTGGCAGATGTGTGCTAGGCTTCACCATTTTACTGGGGTGGTATAAATCAGTTGTTATGACACATCCAGGAAGAAAAACAGAAAACACGAGCTGGAGGCTTGGAGAAAATTAAATGATGATGACTCAGAAGTTATACCCCAAAGTAAAATGAAGATTGAAACACTGCTCCGATTTGTTTAGCAGAGAAATCTGATGCAAACGTGAAAAAATGAGCCTCCTTCAAGTTATTGAAGCTTTGCACTGATCTTCAGATGAAGAGGGTAATATTAGCAAGCTAGTGTTAAGGTGAAAGGCAGGGATGATTACAGATAAACTGCAAACTGAGCTTATGTTTTTGCTGTCATTTTATTTTCAAAGTATTCTTTTTGTTCATTGTGCAGTCAGCCCTACATCTGCTTCTGCTGAAAACCAAGGAAAAGTGTTTCAGTGCCTAAAAGTGTTATTGTTTCACTTGTTTGGCTGGGAGAATGAGTCTCAAGTAACCTATGAACTCTGTGCCATATTCCTGCAGTAAGCAGAGGGCCTGCTGGGGTGATCTACTTAACTTGCCATTAAGTTTTATGTAAACTGTTATAACATTGTTTAAAAACTCTTTGCGGGATTTTCTGCAGTAATATGGCATGTATTAACTTCTAGACTGAAAGTAGTAGCCAATTTGTATCCCTTATGTAAACAGATCTATTTACTGAACAGCCTTCCTAAGTTTGATAGACTACTAACTATAATTTATCAGCAGTACTGCAATGTGATTCTACTTAAAACTTTAACCCTTGCAGTATTTGGGTTATATGTGGGTGAGCTTCTAAAAAGTAGTATTTTATTGGATCTGAATTGTTACCTTAATCAGAGGATTTCAAAAGCAGTTTTAAAAGGTGAATAAACGTCATTGCCTCATTTTCACACATGGTGAAAGTAAGACAAATACAGATAAAATTAGTTGGTTCAAGGTTATGTAAACCAGTTAGTTTCATAGCCAGAAATAGTCCTAGCCCTCCCACCTGCTTACTCTTTATCTGTTGACTATCTAAAGAAACATTTTGTCTTTCCTTAGAAATACAGAAAATGGGAGGTGGTTTACACCAATGAGGCTTCTCATATTAGAAAGTCTAATTTTCTGGATTCTTGGAAAGCACAGAAAAGGACTGTGGTAGTCATAATTGCCTACTGCTGGACCCCTACATTTCAACATCTCATAATTTCTTTTTCATAGTTGCAAAATTTATAATCAAATTTTCTGTACATATGAGAAATTGGCTAGCAACAATATCATCTTATGCAGCATATCAATCCAGTGACAGTGGGTTTGATACTGTAAGTAATCTGTGTCCAGAAGTCTTGTGCACTTTAAGTAGCATTTATAATTGCCTGGTGTTAAAAGGCAAGATGGTGGTCTTGTTACCAGCGAAATTCAGGTATTTTTACCTTTGTCAAAGAAGCTGTAATACTGCCTACCCTAGATGATGATGTTGCATGGAACACATCATCCTTTATCTTCTGAAAGTATAGCCTCAAAACTCACTGAACACAGGGCAGCCTCAGGGACAGATGAGCTTTTATTTCATATTTTTATGCATTCTAAAGACAGGGCTAGTGTTCTCCTTCGTGGATTATCAGGAAGGCAAAGGTTACATTACACCACTGCTGCTGACTGGGATCACAGAAAAGCACAATCAGACCGACATTAGTTCCTCTGGCTTACAGGTCCAACATGCTGATATTCCAAAAGGATGGATAAAGATAACATTAGCTACTCCACCCCACGTGTCACCTGAGGCAAAGGGTACGTGTCATTCCCTTTACTAGTACCTGACAATGCTGAGCTCTATTTATCACCAACCACTTGGCAACAAGAACTATTCTTGGTCAGGGCTTTGCTGGTGTCCTGCAGACCAGATACTCTGGAATTTCTGCAGCTCACAAGAACAAGGCAATTTCTGTTGTTCCAGTGCAAGGAGGAATAGGCTAAGGATTTTCTGGAAGGGCGCATAGAGTTGAAAAAAGGAGAGAAGGATTACATTCCCAATTTCTGTTACATGTTACTCGCCATTGCTTGTAGTTGTTGAGCTGAACCTATATTAAGTTCACTCAGGCTGATAGCTGCATCATTTACTCAGCAATTCGGGTGTGCTATGGGGTTTTTTTTATTGACTGCATATATTTTGGCACATTTTAGTCCATTTGTAATGTAAAAGCCCATGTGTATTGCTGTCCATTAAAATGATCACAATTAGCTCACTTACTAGAATATATCATTGTGAGTTAGATTGGTGATGAAACCTGTTCTTACTGTGTCTGTTGTCTGAATCCAAACTTCCAGTGTTAACACTGGCTTAACAAGATTTACATTTTCTGTTTCCTTTATAAAAAAAATACAAAGAGCTCATATTTCAAAATAAATCTCTTGAACTGTATGTTACTTAACAGCTGACACAGCTGAGATTTTAAGCAGCTGAATGCACATATAATGCATTTTAAGGAGTGACATTGCTATGGTTATGAGTTACACAACAATATGATGTCAGCCCTCTTATTGGTGCCATGGTATTTAGCAATGCCACTTGGACAGGAAAGTTCACACACAGAAGCCTGTCCAACAGTTCTAAGAATTTTATGTCTTTTGAAGTATTCAATATATTTCTTTATGTGTTGAAGCACTGGCCTTCCAAAACCTTTGTTTTCATTTTCCAGCAATCTCAGTGAACTTGGGGTCATTGGATTGTTTGCTTTCTCACTGACTGCACTGAAATCAAGCAGCCATCAGCTAAATTACTATAGTTTGAATGTGTCTAAAAAGATTTCAAGGCAGTCTTTTAAAACAGCATTATGACTGTGCTTTTAACTTAGCATGAAGATATAATAGAAACTTAAGAGGTGGAGGCAGTTCAAAGGAAAGGTGGATTTTTAGTATTGGCTCAAAATAAGAAATGATGGGACTTTCAGATTTCAGCTGCATGCTTCAGTTCTCTGTGATTGTAGTTGTTTCAGCAAGAAAACAGTCTGCTTTTGATACAATTTAGTTTTCCAACCCATCTCTCCATCTCCTGAGACTATAGGGAAACACCAAAATGAAAACTTTAGCAAGGTCTTGTCAATCTATACTGGCATTTTTGCAAAGATAGCTTATCAATTCCTTTGTCTGAAAAAAAAAAAAAAAAAGACAAATTGAGGCCAGTCAAGACAGATTTGACCAAAAAAATCCTATTTACCTGTTTAGGTTATTCAGAACCACCAGTTTTCCAAGTGTTGTGTACAACACAGTGATGCAGAATGGAAAAGGAGGAAGGAAAGCAGGTGACGTACAAAGTGGCTTTTTATTTCGTAGATTATTGTTCATTGCAAACAAGGTTTAGTGTGTGAAAAACACTGAATTTTTAGTGTGACTGTTGAGAAATGCACTGGTGGTCTCTGCTAAACACTCACATCATAAAATCACTTGAATTCATTCTCATCCAGTTGGTAGTTTCCACTGACTGCCCATGTGGATAAGCCTAATTCATGTCACTACAGAAGACAGGAAATTGCTGAAGGTTTAGAAGGCAACTCTGAGCTGGCACTGTGCCCTTGCAGCCAGGAGGCCCAATTGTATCCTGGAGTGCCTTGGGAAGAGTGTGGCCAGCAGGTGAGGGAGCAGATCCTCCCCCTCTATTCAGCCCTGGTGAGGCACATCAGGAGTTCTGTGTCCAGTTCTGGGCTCCTCAGGACAAGAGAGGCACGGAGGTATTGGAGAGGGTGCAGTGGACGGTGACAAAGATGATCCAGTGTCTGGAGTGCCTCTCTTATGTGAGACTGTGGGAGCAGGGTCTGTTTAGTCTAGAGACAACTGAGAGAGGATCTAATTAATGCTTATAAATACCTCAGAGACGGGTGCCAAGAGAATGGTGCCAGACTCCTTTTGGTGGTGCCCAGTGACAGGATGAGATGCAAAGGCCATAAACTGAAACACCAGAGGTTTCACCTCAACATGAGGAAGAACTTTTTTCCATTGAGGATGTCAGTGCACTGGAGCAGGTCGTGGAATCTCTCTCTTTGGAGACATTCCAAACCCACCTGGACTCATTCTTTTGTCATCTGCTCTAGGTGACCTTGACTTGGCAGGGGGCTTGGACTACATGATTTCCAGAGGTCCTTTCCAACCCTAACAATTCTGTGGTTCTGTGAACTCTGAGAAGTGTTAACACAACTACAGTACTTGATGAACCTTTAGTGAACAGATTTAGGGGTTTACTGTACTGCCTTTTGTGGGGTCTTTCATTAGCTGAAAAGGAAATTTAATTATGTTCTCTCTTTTTAACATGTTCATCTAAAGTTAGATCTCTTGACCAAGACATTTCAATAATTTAAAACTTTAATTGTTTTTGCACTGAATTCTATTTATCACCAGCCACTGCAACAAACATTGTCCTTAGTCAGAGCTTTGCTGCTGTCCTGCACAGAGGTGCTCTGGAATTTCTGCAGCTCACATGAATGAGGCAATCTCTGTCACTCCAATGAAAGTAGAAAGAAGCTAATGATCCTTTGGAAGGGTGTTTAGATTTGAACAAAAACAGAAGAGGATTACATTGCTTTTGTTTCCACCTCTTTTGGCAAAAGTGCTTTGTTAGTCCAGATAGATATGGTATATGCTGAAACTGCTTTTGAGGAAGGGGCACACTTGCAGCTGCATGCTTTGGAGATGGTTTTGTCTTTATCCTTCATTGTTCCCTGTATAAAGGGAAGGTACTACATCACTGTAGTGATTGCTAGATTAAATTCAGTGATGTTTGTATTCTATTTTGAACATGCAAAGTTCTAGCAGAAATATAGAAGTTATTTTAGGAAATAAAAGTTCTTGCCATCTCCAGTTGGATATTCAATCACTAGGGCAAAAAACCCTACAAATGTGCAGAGGAATAGATTGGTTTCTGGGATATTGTAGTGTATAATGTATTTGCCTGAAGGTTGCAATTGAATACTTCTATGATGAGCACTTCAGAGAAGTTTATGAGGAAAATATTAATTCTTATTGTCTGTAGTGTTAGGATCTTGGAAGCCAATAAGTTATGAGACCACCCATTACATAATGAAGACACTGATTTTTCTCCTTTTCCTAGGAAGGGTGTATTCTGCATAACAGTGGATACAATTTTAGTCATTTAGTGATGGACTGTGTATCATAACAAAAAATTCATTAGCCTGTGACCAAAATAAAGGTTAGTATTCCCTGATTTTAAGGAATTCCTAAAGACACATCTTCAGTCACTGGTTCTTTCATCAAACTCTTCTCTTTGCATTGCAGCATGCTTAAAAGTGGTTTTAATTTACATATTCTTGTATTACTTGTTGTTACACAAATAATACTTTCTAATAAAGCTTATTACTTATATTACAACGTATTTTGAATTGTAGGTGCTGTCAGATAGTCTCACTGCAGGGGAGACAAAGTCTAAGTCACAAGTATGTGAAACTTCTAAATAAGACATCCTAAAGAAGTTTATGAGAAATTAAATTAAATTTTCCTGGTTAGAAGACAAAGAAAATGATAAGATATGCATTGTCTCCAACTTTCTGCAGTGATTGTAATTTTTCTCATGTTTGATTTTCATCCAGTATTGTTTGCAGTGCATGTTTGGGCTTTGGCGTCTTGCAAATGAAGTTAGTAGAAAGGTAGCATTTACTGTACTTATTAACCACTGTCTGTTCCAGAATTCCTCTTAGAACATTTATTCAAATTCAGCCATCATTATTTTTAGCTCTCTTGGGAAATTATTAGCTTTCATCTGATGCCTCACATACTTATGCTAGAAATAAGAAGATTTCATACTAAGCGTATTAGTGTGTTTAACGTCAGAGAGGAAGCCAAGTCATTATGCCAATTCTTATTTTGAAGAGCTTTTAATAGTGATAGCTTTTTGACAAGTAGTCAATAAGGTCCATAAGCAAAATTTAGACAAGTAGCTAAGGACCCTGACTTGTATTTCCAAAGATGCTGAGGCAACTAAAAACACAGGCATATGCCTTGAAGGATTAAAAAAACAAAACAAAACAACCTATCACTGATTTTAGCAGAAATTAGATACATGCTTTTAAAAAATCTCTTGAGTGTCCATCTGCCTCTTTAATGCCATTAACCGTTGAAAATCTGACTCATATGTCTTTAAGAGTTTCAAAGGTCCCCCTAGCTATTTATCAGACTCATGCTGATTTTTGAGAATAGAGTAACGCCTCTCAAAAGTTAGTTTTCAATCTTTTAGATGTAGCCATCTACTTGCCACAAAATCAAGAATAATTTAGGTACTTTAGCAAACAGCATGAATTTCAACAAATTAGAGAGATGAGCAATCCCCAACTGCATGAAGTTTAATAAGGGTAAGTGCTGGACTCTGTACCTGGAGTGGAGCAGCCCTGGTCATGTGGATAGACTGGGGAGCAAGAAGCTGGAGAGCAGAAAGGGCCCAGAGGGTCCTGGTCAATGGCAAGCTGAACATGAGGCAGCAGTGCCCTGGCAGCCAGGAGGGCCAAGCATGTCCTGAGGGGCATCAGGCACAGCATCACCAGCCAGGCAAGGGAGGGGATTGTCCCGCTCTGCTCTGCACTGGGGCAGCCTCGCCTTGACTGCTGGGGACAGTTTTGGGCACCACAATATAAAACAGACATTAAGCTGTTAGAGAGTGTCCAGAGGAGGCCACGGGGATGGTGAAGGGCCTCGAGGGGAAGCTGCATAAGGAGCAGCTGAGAGCACTTGGTTTGTTTTGCATGGAGGAGGGGAGACTGAGAGGAGACCTCATTGCAGCCTACAACTTGTGAGGGGAAGAGGAGGAGCAGACACTCTTCTGTGTGGTGACAGGACTTGAGGAAACAGCATGAGTAAGGGGAGGTTTAGATTGGATATTAGCGAAAGGTTCTTCACCCAGTGGGTGATTGGGCACTGGAACAGTCTCCCCAGAGAAGTGGTCACAAAACCAAGCCTGGCAGATTTCAAGAAGTGTTTGGACAATTCTCTCAGGCACAGAGTGTAATTCTTGGAGTGTCCTCTGCAGCGTCAGGAGTTGGAATCCCTGATCCTCATGGGTTTGTTCCAGCTCAGCATAGTCTGTGATTCTATGAAGAACTGAATGGTAAATGAACTTTAAAATTACACTCCAAACCTTTCAGGTTGGTCTGAATATTGTTAAAAATGAGGAGTTTTTTGATGTGCATGTACCCTTTTCAAATCAGGAACAAATTTTATCTATTGATTGCTCAAAAGAGCCTTTATTTGCTGTATTTATGCACAGAAAGAAAAATATCAGAGGTTCAGCTGGTAGTTCTTAGGAAAAACAGGTGACTAGTAAGAAAGCAATGGGAATCCAGTCAAGGGAAAATATTTGTGGTGTAATGATACTTATGGCCAACAGACCTAGGAAAATCAATGATCAATGTTTTCTTTAGTGACCATAGCACAGAGAACTCATGAAATAGAATTCCTCAGACTAACTCCCGCTATCCTCAATGAACTCAGCTAAAGCCATTTGAAGTTAACAGATAACCCTGAGCAAGTATCCATGAACTCATAATTTTGGATCTTGAAGAAACTCCTGAACAGGGCCAGCCTGGATTATTACCATTACTATTTTCTCCTTCTCTGGCATCAGTTTTGTCCCTTCTTTATTATACTACATATCAGATTTTAATTAACATTTTCTCTTTGCCACATAAAAATGTAGGGATACACCTTAAAATATGACATCCTAAAATAAAAAATAAATGAGGCACTTCCACCTGTTTCTTAATTCAAATATAATAATTTTGCATTCAAAATCTGTTGCAGGTAATTTGATTCTTGAAAGGGCAGGGAAAGCCTTTTATATGTTAAAAAAGTTTTGTTCTTTTTTCACAGATCTGAATTTCATCTGTTTCATATCAGAGTACAAATTTTTATTTGAAAAGAACAGCAGACAGTAAGAATATCAACACTTATGAATTCTGCTCATTTTATTAGTCTTCATCTTAGTGATAACAGGAAATAGTTGTATTTTTATTGCATCAAGTCCTACTGTTCTCAAAAACTAAAAGAAAATGACTAGGAAAGAAAGATTAAGGTAGTTGACTTAATGCCAGTAGAGCTGCAGATGTAGAATTTCATTCCATTTTTTACAAAAATAAAGACAAGGGTGAAATTCTGCAAAATATCTTCTTTTTTTTTTTTTTTTAAATGAACAGACTTTCTTGACCATTCCAATTTTTAAAATGTTTTCATCTTGGGGTAACTATATTAAAACTACTGTATGTAATTCCTGAATTAGTGGTGGAACTCCGTAAGCATATGAAAATCATTTTCGTGTCTCATATGAGACCCTTTATGTCTTTTAAATGCAGAAGCAAGTATATAAGTGGGAAGTGAGAGCTTCTTTTCTACCCCATTTTCCTGAATCAAACTGGGAATAGTACAGTGCACAAGACTAAGAGTACCTTGAAATAAGGTAAATTATGTAAATATTTATTCATAGAAAATAGAAATAATTATTTCTTGATTTTAGTGGTGGTTTTTACTCTGCTTCAAAACAATACAGTTATTGAAAAAGGATTATCAATGTCTGTCATGGTCTGAACAACCTAAAGGACAGTTCCTATTACAGTAGCTGGTTTGGAAATTTTAACTACTGTGATTACAGTTCCCCGCAAAGGGATCACTTTAGGGAAGACCATGAAATACAAATCTTTGAAGTGGTTCTGTGCTTTTCCATATTGCCTTGGGTGAAGAGGGGTACTGAAGTGTGGAAGGTAGAGATGCTTTGTGGTGTTGTTTCAACTCACTGAATGGGTTACAGCCTCAGGTGGGATTCTTTCTTAACTCAGATTACTGCTTTTGTAGGTGAGCTCATTAGGTCAGCAGTAGCTATTTTTTAAATCTTTCAATTCATAGAATAGTTTGGGTTGAAGGAGACCTTTAAAGACCACTTAATCCAACTCTCTGCAATGAGCAACAACTTCTTCAACTAGATCAGAGCCCCATCCGACCTGATTTTGTATGCTTCATTGCCTGAGTATCTCAAAACTGTGCTTGAGTGTCATTCTGTGTCCTTTCTCCATGATGATACCATGATAGAAGGCACAGCACTCTAACAGAGAAAATTCTTCTTTAATGACATCTGATATTTAGCCATCACTGTAGGTTAATAAATATTATTATTGTCTCAATATCTTAGAAAACTGCTGGGAGATGAATATTCATAGGAATAGAAATGATCTTGTGTGAACAGAAGTGTAAAAAACTGCTTCATTACTTATGCACCTTATTTTGCAGGAATAAAACATGAAGGAGTTTTACTTGTTATGGCATGTAAGAGTATATTATATCAAGAAAGAAAAGATAGGTAAGCTTTTCCCTTGTACTTTTTATTGTGTCAAACTGCTGTGCTTTCTCCAACAGGCTTTACACTTAGTCAGACTAAAGCCTGGGAGTTTTTAAGAGCCAAAGGAGCAGCTCTAACCCGGGTTACCTGCATAAGGCACTTCCTAGGTCTTTGCTTAACTGTATCATACCATAGCTAAAATAAGCTTGGATTTACTTTGATCTAAAACGTGATCTGTATGAGTGCATCCTTACCTCTACATGGAAGTTCATAGTGTGGGTTTAAACAGATTCATTCCACCAACATTTTGGCTTTTAATGGAGGGTCCTGACTCAACTGACTTAACAAGCTTAAGGACACAATTGCCACAGCTTCCTTGCTTAATTCAATGGAGAAAGAAAAGTATGTCCTGGGGAAAATTCATAAATTAGTGGGAGCTCTGAAAGTTTTTTAGTCTTCTCACTGACTGCAGGATGAGCTTGAGTAGACTCCTAACTCAGAATACTCTTAAGTGCCCAAAAGTTGATGGACTGAGTCTGAACCAGAATCTCCTTATTCAGGTCACACTCTCTTCAGTGTTTATCATTCAGCAAGTTCATTCTGTTTGTGGATAAATGAAAATGATGTATGTCTAGAAAGGTCTGAATTTAAGAGTCTTTTGTCTGAAAAGACATGAAAGGAGCAATACAGTCAATAATATAAAATAAAATTGAAAGCCTTTTGAATACATCTATCCTTCCTCTATATGAATTGTGGAGGTACAATAACATCAAATATTCTTCCTACACCTCTGTTGTCTCTTGAAAAAAAAAAAAAAAAAAACAACCAAAAAACCACAACCAAAAATCATCATAAGGAACACTTTTATATTACTCAATTCCAAAATATAAGTAGGATTGTAATGCAAATTGTTTCAGCTAGTGCCTCTGTTTTTCATTCAAAGCCCATTGATTTAGAGAAAAATGCCAAAAACAATTAGTAAGAAACACAGAAGTGTTCTAAAAACAAATATATATGGTGTTTTTGCATTTAATCTTAGCTACGTATTTCAGAAATAAACATGGCTTTTATTCAGGACATGTATTTGCCAATAATACATTTGATTAAACTAGGAACATTAGACATACTATCAGTAGCTTGGTCCCAAATTACACAAGAAGAAATTAGATACATTTTCAGTAGCTTGCTCTCAAATTTCTACAGTCTATGAGTCACCAGATTCTTCCTGCCAAACTAAATATGTCTGTGAAAGGCTGGAAACTTTAATGGAAAGAAACATAAAACTTGAAATACATAGGAAAAACGAAGGTTTTTTTCATGGAAGACCTGTTGACTAGTAATTCAGGAATTCGGGGGATGTAGAAACAAATTGTTACAACAATATTATTATTTGTCCATGGATGTTTCAAGGTAAGAAATGTATTCAAGTTAAACCTGCTACGTTAACCTAAAATAGATAGCCTTATTAGCTTTCATCTAATCTGAAGTAATCAATGAAGATTTACAAAAAGGAGCTGTAAGACTTTCATGGTAAGACTAGAAGCTCATATCCAGTCATTTTGATGGGGCTGAGTTAAAAGAAACCTTCAGTATAGTTAATGCAAGTCTGAAAAAAATATCCTTCTTGTAAACTGGATTTATTATACACGGTCTGGAACAGCCATCAAACATAATTAGGAATGTACTTATCTTTTCAGCTCCACAAGCAGAATGACATCTTCCCTATGACATTCCCCACAACACTTAGACTTTTTATACCTTTGCATAAACCATACATTTTAAAACTTTTTTTAGAGTACAGAGTTGTGAAAGACAGAATTTTTGTGAGTAATTTAAGATTTTATCCATTGCCTTAGAAGGATATGGCTGTTAATGAACCTTCTTTTGAAGTCTAACCAATTTTCAGTAGTATTTGTTTTACTTAGAACCTGCTGTTTATAGGATTTGGGAGTATTAAGTGTTTACTTTTCTGGAGATAGAAATAGTATTCCTAGAATATTTATTTTCAGAAAGAAAACAGTTCACTGGGCTGGATTGAATTAGAATAGTCTGAGCCAGCTTCTTCCTTTTTCTGCATACTCAGCCTTGTGCAAATTTCTATCCAACGCACAAAGAAACAAACAATATAAACAAATAGTTCTGTATAAAAAACATCATATAATTTCAGGTTTTCTTGAGTCATAATTTCCCAAAGGAAGTGCTTTAACAGGACACTCTTTCCCTACTTCCACACTTTTTATGGGAACGTAAGGAATTAGAAGGGCCTGCTGTCTGGATGCATCCTCTTACTCTAGAAGAGTTGTATTAGATAAACGGAAGATTGGGATCACAGCTGAATTTCAAAATAAGAGGGGAAATATTTAAATATACTCTTAGGAGGAAAAAAAAAAAAAGGAAGAGACACACAGGCCCTAGAAAGTTTCTTTGATAAAAGGAAGCTGTTCCAGTTTTCACTAGCAAAGGATTTAACATGAAGTAAGCAAACACATTCTGTTCTGCCTTGTAAGACTAAGGACACTGAAAACATAAAATTTCTCTGCAATAGGATTCAATCAGAAAACAGAGCAAGTATCTCAGACTTGAGTTGGATTTTTTGTAGGAATTCAAGTAACTTTCCACAAGTTGGAGTCATCAACTAGTATGCTCCTCCAAAGACTATGGATGTGTTAAAATTCTTGTTCACAGAACCTCATTTACTGAGGCAAACATGAAATATGCCTGCCATTTCTTAAAAGTTAGACCCAATACTTGGGCTTTATCTTTCATAATGGTTTTGCACTAAATGTACCACATAGAAACTATGAATTAATGGCTTTTTCTTCCTCTTGACGTTGAAGTTCCTGTGGTTATTACCAGAGATAAATTTAGCATAAATTCTTCAATAAGTATACATTTGTGGTATTTCTTTTGTCTTGCTTTTCTAGACTGAGAAATTACTTAACTGTTGGTTATCCCTTGCATTTGTTGTCATATTTTTGAACAATTAAGCTTGTGTCACAAGGAAATACTGACATTAGGATATGGTTTCATGAACAAGTCCAGATCCATCCTTTTTTAACAATGTTCTGAGATGAAAATGGCTTTAAGTCTTTATTTGATTTTCGGTGATGTGAAAGGGTTTGAAACATGCGTGAGAGCTGAAGTGCTGCGTAAGCCCTAGAGAAACAGCTCTCATTCTGCCTTTGAATGAGCACTCTGTACAGAATACCCTTCATGCACCGGTAGTAAATGCAAAAGGTTTTCATCAGCAGAGTGTGTGGTTCTGCTAGACTGAATAATTTGCTTTGTGGCTCCTGCTCCTGTTGATCAAGAATTGCAAACCCTTTATCGATACCAGAACAAACAAAGAGGTCCATATGCAAAGGTTTTGGCTGATTACATAAAGCATGTGCCAGAGTTGAAGTCAGTGAAGGGTTTTTCTTCGTATTTAAGATTCAGTGGAAAAGTAAAAGGGGGAGCTATGCCAAGAATTAATGTTGATCTTGCCAAGCTCTTCTTTGAGTGACTTTATCCAACATGAGACTAAACAATGTATTAAATACACATATAGCAGTTAGGGAATCAAATGTCAAGCAACAGCTTTCTGTTATTTGAGACCAAATTTGAAGCTTGGTCTAGTGCATAAAAAAAAGTAAACATCATAAAAAGCATTAACATCTCTAATATCTACCAGCTAATAAGGACATATATAAATTGAACTTCTGGAGAAAATGTACTTATTTGGTTTTGGTAGTAGGCACTTTTTTCAAATATGTTTCTTCTGGAAATTTTGATCAATTATTTGTTTCCAGTCACTTCATTAAAATTATCATCACTTACTGCAGTCCCTCTTAAAGAAAAGGTTGAAAAATTATAAAACCCTTGGTGACCTGAGAAACTAGCTGGAGACCTGTTTGCAGGGACTAAGTTTAGTGTATATCAGAGTGTAAATCCTCCTAGACTCACTCTGCAATCCATGGAGAAAGAAGAACCTCTCTCTCTGTTATTAAAGAAGATTAGGAAGATTAACCTCCCTAAACTAAGGTTAGCCCTTATGAACACTCCTTACCCTTTCTTAATGTGGTAAAAAATGAGAAAAATCTTTCAAAGACTGGCTTATTCTCAGAGAACTTCCTCAGTGTTTACTACCAGGGGCAACAAAGTACACATCCAGCTTGTGTCAGCTGTTTGACTATACAGTGATATCATTCCAGAAGTCAGAGCTGTTTTCTTTCTTACAGAGATACATCAGTAGCTGTGCCTATAGTTTTACTTCCCTGAGCACTGACCCTGCAGACCTGGCTAAAGCACATGAGCTCCTTTCCAGGTTAGCTTTCCTGTAAGAAGGAACCCAGGGACAGATAGAGCAATACACTCAAATCTTCCATAGATACAGCATTTGGACATGAATGGGGCACATTGCCAGACTAAGGAACTTAAAATGACTCTCAGACCTTGCTATGTGAACACGGCCAAGATGACCAGTGTTTGTTTGCAAAGATTTGCAAGACTGTCAGTGACACCAGAGTCTGTGTGTGTCTGTGGCAGCTTTTCAGCCTGCCTCTGCTGGGCTTCTAACATTAACATTCCTTTCAATCAGGGATGCAGAGAGGAGCTAGTGACTCATAGCTCCTACAGGTATGGAGTACTTACAGAACTGAGTGCCATGCCATCTCTTGTAATTATGCTGATAGGTTTGACAGGCCTAGAAACTTTAATAACATCTTAAAAGCAGACTTCCTGAAGTAAACAAGAAGCTCTTAACTAGAGGGAAATGAAAGAAGCAAAACGTAATTGCCTATTGCTATGCTGCTTGTTTCCTCTTTTCTAAGGCAGCAATTCCTCCACATATACCTTAGTTCTACAAAGCAATGAGATCTCATGACATCTTTCATTACCCAGAATTATGTTCATGGGCTTATCCTGATTTTCTGATGATTATAAACTAATAGCCTTACATTGCACACAGCTGGGGATTTTCCCAAGAACAACACACAATTTTGATTGTCTTAGTGGACAAAAAAATGTAGTAAAGATCTGCAGTAATTCTCCACAAAGCAGTTGACACAGGGAACATTAAGCTGGATATCAGAATAGCCCATCTTTTATGGAATTCACTGCTTTACACATGGAAGCATGTGCTAGATCATTCTCCATTCTCTGAAGAGTATCAGAGAAACTCCAGTGTCTCACGTACCTAAATTCAGCCCTTTCTTTTCTATGCAAGTGATGGTTCAGAAGATTCACCACAAGTCTAAAGCAGTGTTTTTATCGGGAAAAAAGTTGGAGTTTTAATTCATGAAGTTAATTACCATGATTTCAAATAAGTATTGCCATCTAAGTTGGGCTTTAGAATTTAGAAGACTGAAAAAGTCTAAAGAAATAAGAAATCTGTTTCTTTATTGACACTCGTGTATTGTTAGCCAGACTACTATGTATTTATTGTAAAAGGAAAAGGTATTTTTTCAAAGGAGAAGAAACTAGATAAAAAAGAATACAGCATTTTCTCCTTAGAACAAGCTACCTGATCTTTTCTTTTTGATGGTAGTAATAGTCCTCAGAAAACTGCATGAGCAAGAATGAATGATTGTCCAGCAAAGTAAAAATTTATGAAAAAATAATCTTATCTTTTTGACTAATCTACAAAGTAAATTCCTGTGATAAGACTACACTATTTCCAAGAAAATTTCCCCCCTCTTTGGCTATCACTTCAGTAAGTTTCCTGTAATTTCTCCTTTCAGCTTTTCCAATGTTCTCTGCACTCAGCATTGTTTGGTAATAAGTGTACCATGGTAGACCTTTCTAGACATTAAAATTCAAGTGAATGTTGAAGCTATCCCACTTTGCTTCATAACTGTTGGATCCAGAGGTTTTGAGAGTGGAGAAATATTAAGAAAAGCTGTGTTTAAGTGTAGACACTTGTGTATCTGTGGCCAGACTAACAAAACAAAAATCTAACAAAATCTAGCTCACGTGAGGGGTAGAAGTTCTCCTAGAGGATGTCCCTACATAAAAGGTTGCAACAATCTGGTTTTCTCTGGAGACCAAAAGCTGTCTGAGGAGTAGCCGGTGCTGGTTGGAGTTAAATGTGACCAAGGAGAAAAGTAGATGCTCAGTTTGGGGATTTGTGCTGTGTTTTCCCCTAGAAAACTTTGAAAAAATGCTCCTTGTCAGTCTGTCTCAAGACAAAAGAGAGTGGTAGAAACCACATTTGACGTCCTCTTGAAGTCAATACTTTTCTTTGTGTCTAGTAATAAGCAGCTGGGGCATCTCCTCAGAAGCTGTAAAGAGTTTCCTTTTATGGTTAAAAGGCTGGGCAGAGTAGACTGTATGAAGGAGATTTTTGTCTTCCAGTCCTAGCCATAGATATAGCCTTCTGATTGGGAATCACAGAGTTTCAACAGAAAGTAACACAATTATTTCTATCTTCACTTCCACCCACAACTCCCAAGGAACAGTCAGAAGCTTTGGCCTTGACTCTGAACCAGGAATTCCACCTCAGCCAAAAGGTATTCTTTATATTTGGAGTCTCTAGTGAAATACAGAATGATGGAAGAAAAAAAATTTACAGCTATTTCCTGTGCAAGTTAAAGGCAAACACTACCATTGATTATACTTTATTTAAAAGAACTATAGTATGAGAATAGAAGGCTTAAAATACTACTTTTATAGACATACTCTTTACAACAAAAGAAAATATTCACTGGGTTTTTTACCTCTGCAAATGATGTGGCATTCTTAAAAAGTCCCAAGGAATCGAGTAACATTTTTAACTTCTAGTAGTATGCTGCATTCTGTACTACCTATGGGAATCTCAATATGTTTTACCCGTGTTACTGGGCTTACTTTTCTCTAGTTTTGTCTTTTAAGTTGAACTCTAGAAAATCAGAGGGAGAAGGTTGAAATGGATTAAATTTCTTCCTCACGAATAAGAAATAGTCAGGCAGAGCACACACATTGCTTAGCTTCCAAGGGGCCACATACATATCAGCTTCATAAAATTCATATTGAATGATGCCACTGTAGTCTATTGATTACAACTGTGCAAGACTTCCCTAAAACAGGGTGGTCATTTGTAAGTAAAACCTTTTCCATGTAAAACAAGGTTGACATTTATGGTGTCATTACATTATTTCAAGTGAAAACTCAGAATGTCAGAAAACAACAAAACTAGAGAGAAATTCTAAAACTGACAGCAGATAAAAGTCAAGATTGCAAAGGTAAGAGTAATGATCTCCTTTGAAACACTGGAAGCCTATCCTGGTATTTTAAATTAAGGATGACCTAGCTTAGGGCAGAGATTTAAAACAGATTGTGAAACCTTAGAATAACTGAAATTGTAACCAAAGAGAGTTATTGCTAATGATTAGCATTTCACATGACCTCTTACCTTGAGGATCACAAAGTACACATAACAGTAGGTCTGATTGCTCGGCAGTAGCAGCTACTCTTGTGGAAAGCAAGTATGAGAGGTCTCTGAACCAGCAGCAAACATTTTGCTGGGAGAGGAACACCTGAGATACATACACAGTAAAAGAAAAAATTGCTCTGCTGTTCTAAAGATGTATTATCTCATCCCTTTCTGGTGCAGAAACAGGAGGGGGAGATGACAGTCTTTACATTCACTCCAGCAATAAAATATTTGTAGGAAACTCAAATAACCCGTAACTCCACTGCTAATAAATGCAACAGTCTTTGGTGTACAAAAGAACACCTGATGATGGTAGAAAAATGTAAATACCTGTATGAGAAATTCCAGTAGTTTTAATATTGTGTTTAGCATCACAATATTAAGCTAAACAGCACCCTGGAGTAGGTGCTTATTAACAATAGCTGAGGTGTTAAATACAGAAGAGTTCTTCTCTGAATAGTGGATTACTTTACATATATGAAACTAAGGTTTCAAAAGTGAACTTTAACAAAATGTGCCAAGAAGATGGTGAAAATCTCTGCAATTTATATGCTGAGGAAATTAGGATTTTCTGTAACTTAGAAGTACAAGAATCTGAATTTCTGTTTTTATTGCAAGCAAGAAGAAAATATTGAAAGCAATAACTTCATGAATAGAAATAAATAGAAATAGGGTGGATATGATCAGAAAACCAAAAATGCTAGCTTAGAAGAGAAGAATCTTAATCCACAAATGAATATCAAGAATATCAGAGAAACACATATTGTTAGTAAAACTAAATGCCAGGTTCAGAGGCTATGACAGCACAAATTCTATCATGTTTTGAAAAATTATATTAATGAATGTATTCAGGATGAATATATTCCTAGCTAAAAGTTTCATAAACTTTGTTGTTTAAATAGCAAAGAACTGGAAATCAGAAATATATTTCTATTACTTAAAAGTTGAGTATTTCTTGATCCTCACTGTTGCAAAGTTAATTTTATCTGTTGCCTGTACAGATGTTAGTCTTTATTATCTCACCATGCATGAATTTTCCTCCACCTGTATTTAACTGATGAAGCATGTGGACATTTGGATGTGATAACTTTCTGCTTGCTGCTGCCTTCCAGCTCTTCTTTTTTTTCAAACCAGATGTTGAAGCTTAGTGTGTTTTTAATATGATACAGTGTGTACTTAAAGTGTTTACTAGTAGTCTGACATAACAGGTACATGTAGTTCTGCCTCATGAATGTCTTGGGTTCAGTGTGTGCTCTCATTCATTTAATTTCAGTGATAGGTCAGTGGAAAGCAGTAATACAGCAGGTGGAATAGCAGAAGCTGGAAAGTGGTGAGAAACAATAACAAGTCTGAAAAGGAAAATTTGTCAGAAACTCAGAGAGGCTGAACACAGGCACAACTTTATTCTTTACTGGGGCTTCATGTCAACTGAAGGCTGGAGCATCTTCCAGGTACAGGATACCTGTCCTAGTTGGCAGCCTTGATGATTATAGCTAAGCTCCTTTAGAACAGTTGCAGTCTCCAATGGATTACATGAAAGCTTTTAGCAATTAAATGAGAGAAAGGGTTGACTTACTGAAGTAAAAGCCTCTGTCTCCACACACGAACTGAAGAGCATCAACCAGCTCAGCACCACAGAGTGTTTCCGGGCCAGCAGCAACAGAACTGGTTAAGGTAAGCAAACACAGGCCAAGGTAGAAGAAATGGATGTAGGACACAGTGTGCATCTTCACCTGCCAAGGAAGCAAAAGCAGTGTCAGAATTTCCCCAGAAAGTCTTAAAGAAAATGACTCCTGAACCCTTGTGAATGAAGATGAATGTGTACTGTTATTTCCTGGACAATTAACATGGTATCAGGAAGTGTCTCACCATGGTTTTTCAGCAGCCTACATGTTCTAGTCCATGTATTTTTACAAACTGATAATTTATTCTGGTAAATATTCACAATTACATCTGATTAGGAAATCCTGTAGTAACTATGACTTATATTTGCTTTTGCAGAAGGGGGATATGGAAGAGTGAAATAGAGAGACAAAGGGAAGCCTGGAATAATAGGAATAAGGAAAACAACCTTGAATTGTTTTTTCTCAGACCACATAAGCTAAGAGGGAGTATGGCAGGTGCCTGCAAATATACTGTGGGAAATGGGAGTGGCATATAATGGAGAAGAGCTATTTAAACTAAAACCAACATTGTCACAAGAATAAATGGCTCTAAACTTGCTGGGAGGAAATTTGGCCCAATAGGAAAAGAGCTCATAATTAGTACTCCACAGTTCTCCAACTTCCTTTAAAAGCAAAATACCAGGACAAATCAAAAATGTTGCAAGGTTCAATTTGCCAAAGTAAAAAAGGTTGATGTGGGATCTTCTGTAGCAGAGGATCACATTCAGTGTCTGTTATAGTCCCCTGTTACTAGAGAACAAACATTTGGAAACATTTGAGAAATTAACAGTAGCATGAGTAGGACCATTAAAGATTTGAATTTTTACTTGTTGCAAGCAGCTATCCTCCAATGACCTTCATTATACCCTCTTAGGCAGCTGTGGCCATACACAGAGGTGATAATTCTTCCCTCATTTATATTTGGTTACAATCTTTTTCTTGTACTTATGATTGAAGAAAGGCCAGTTCTCAATGGGTGTAAAATTGCACCAATCCATTTATCCACTTCTTTTCTATCAATTTATGTCCACCTAATTTTTTACAGAACATGCAAAGAAGATAGCTTTTTCTTTTAATACTAGGAAAAGGTATGTATGTATGGTAGCAGGACATTGAGTAATGTGCTTAATGCATATTCTGAACTTACCTAGATCACTTGCCAAAAGGATGGTTTTGTAAGGTGTAAAATTGCATTTAATTTCTTTCTCTTTCAAGGTTAACATTAGCATTGCAGTTAGGTAAGAAGTTACAAATCTGTCTTCCACATACAGCTAAACTTGGCTTAAAACTGCTGTGTGTTAGCAATCTAGTGCAAAGTAATTGGAGCAAAATGATTGATCTTCCCTAAAGTTTCTTTCAGGGTTCTGGGACTATTTAATCTTTATTATTTCTTCACTGAAGTTTTGATAAAAAGATGAAATTATTTATTTTCTGATCAATTGGGATCTGATCCAGTGGGGTATTGAGCCTTCTTTAGTCAATAATTTTTAAGAATTCTTATTTTCTTGGCAAGAGATCCTAGTGCCTTGCTGGATGAGTCCCTTATTTCCACTGTGAAAATAAGAAACAATTTTAAATCCCATGATATATCATAAAAACAAGAAGGAATAATTATTTTCCCATTCACAGGTGTCTTCAACCAACTTTGCCATGCAAAACCCAACAAGATTGAATGCATGGACATGACTTCAATGGCAGATGGAAAAAGATCAGATAATAAATGAATGATGATAACATGAGAAACTATTTCCTGTAATGATTCCCTATCTTAACAACAATTTATTTTTTCCTCTGCCATATTTTTGAATTTATAAGATAAATGTAATGCACCTGCAGTTTAAGATGGTTCCCAGTTCTGAGGAGGTAAAGCAGAAAGCTGTTTAGCACACTGCCTCAGAAAGCTGAAAGACATTACAAATACAAGAACATTATGTATTTAACAATTTGTTCTCGTATGACATTTGGTGCAGAAATAAACATAAATTTTAGACATTTAACAATTTTTTATTTTTCAAGACTTCTCAGCTGGCTTGCATTTTCAGATAAATATCAGCACTAAACTACGACAAAACAGATTATCTACTGTTTTTCCTTTAGTGGAAGCCAAAAAAGGCTACACAGTATAAACCACAGAGAATTTCTAACTTTATCTCCAAATTTAAAAACAGACAAGAACTTTCAAACAAGTAAAAACTTTGCAGAAAAGAAAACAGTCTCACATGTTTCTAGGGTTCAATCACTTACTCGATAAATTAAGTACTGTTTCATTAAAGCAAATTCCAAAACATAGTTTAAAACTTTAACTTTACTTCATCATTTTAATTAAACACAGCATTAATTGATTCAGTATGCTTGTGATAAAATCAAAGTGCCCCATTATATCTGAGGGGAATATTCTCAAGAAAATACAAAGTTGTAATCCAATATTGCTTCAGGTTCTGTACAGTCAAACAGAGTACTTCCACTATCCTCAATTTGACTAGAAAGTTGAGATCTTAAAAGAAAACGCATTGGCATGTGGGTGGGGTTTATCAAAGCATCTAATTACATTAGGAAATTGAATACAGATTCAAGATGAGCCTGGTTAAGCACTTCTTTTAGTTGCATAGAATGACTGACCATATTTTCACAGCTGGAATTTCCTCTTTTTTTAGTAAAATAGCCAGCTTTTGCTACATTCCTCTTTTAGCAGTCTAGAAGAGCAGCACTACAAAAGAATGTTATATATGAACACCCTGCATCTCATTTACTTCTTAATTCTTCTATGTAAGTCTCTTTCATTTAACAAATTATCACTTGACACAAGTTGTGCAAGTTGTGCATAAGAATTCTTCATATATTTGGTCATTTTACTAACATGTAAGAACATCTGCAATAATTATAAGTATCTCGAAGGAGGCAACATTTTTTTGGAGAGTATATGCTACAGCAAGAAATCAAGAGCTATATATTCAAAATTACATTTTATTCCAGAGGGGTTGGGCCTGGTTATCAAGCCATAGTAGAAATGTATAATTATTATGAAATATCAGTGTTCACTAGTAATTATTACATAAATGAAGCATATATACTCTAGAGCGAATCAAGGTTTAAATACTGTAAACTTTGAGTAAAGAATCTGGGCTACATGCTAACCTAAATCAATATGTTCCATTGATTCCAAGGAAGCTTGGCAGGATGCACAGCTGAGGAACTAGCACATTACTTTTACGTCTCTTAGTGCCTTGCTCAATACTTAAAAAAACCTCTAAACCTTCATCTTTCAAGTATGTTGGAAAGGATGCCCATATATACATTAAGGGAATGATTTCATCTCTTGTAATTACAGACCTCTAATTAGGTCATTAAGGAATGAGATAAGTTTAAGTGTAAGACCCTCTAAAAAAAATAATTAGGCCCTAAACAATTAAAATAGGAAAATTCTTTCAACTACATAAATTTCCTTGCAAAATATTAAGGAAAAAAGTTCTTGAAGGACATAAATCTGCAGATAATGGAAAGTTGGACTGGAGCCAATTGACAGAAACAGAGGTCAATGCACCTAATGAAGTCAAATTTACCTTAAGACAGTTTATATTACTGTGCAGAAATTTTAGGGTCATAACATCAAACTTCACATGCAAACTTTCCTGAAACAGCCCTCCTTAGAAGGGAAAACTTGGAGATGAACATGTAAGGGAATTTCCATTTTCTTTATGTACAATTGCTTAAGCTGTACAAATATGCAAGGTCAGCAAGAGTCGCAGCTGGTTTCTAATGTGGAAAACAAACTGAACTTCTCATTTACTTTTAATTTATGAAAGCAAAAACCAAGTAAATGCTACGATGCTGCCAGAAAATTGCTGCAGTGACAACATCCCTTAAAAGTTTCCTTGTGAAAGCATGAACATTTTCTCTATAATTGTGTATAATAAAACTGCAGAAACTTAACATGGGAATATTACCTTGTTTCTTATAAAACCCTGCACCTGCAGAAAAGAGCTAAAAGTTCTTGTTTTCGGAAGCATTCATTAACAATATAGACAATGATGTAATTGGACCTTTTAATAATGACATAACTGAAATATTACAAAGTTCTCTGAATAGAAGTGAAATTTAAGACATGTATTTGCAATAGTTTACCCTTACAGTTATCTATGTAATTGCAACTATTACATACAGCCATTTTCCAGATCACATAAAATTGCATGTTCAGCAATTTATAAATAATTCTCAGTTCTAAAATAATGTTATTAAAAAGTGCACAATACTCTTCAAGCCAGAAGCAGACAATACATAGCAAAATAAAACTAAAAAATTATTTGAAATAGTAATAAAGATTTACCTTCAAGAAATCACACAAGCAGCACTTAACTAATTGTGTTGAAAGACTGTTGATTTTTTCCATTGCTTCTTAAAAGTGCAAAGTCTGGAAATGAATTTGTTAGCAGTAATGATGAGAAAAAAGAAATCCAGAGAGATGTGAGATGTTGAGAGCAATGTCACATTTCAATATTGAGGACTTTATTCCATTGCGCAGGCTCTATCTGCTCTGATTTTAGCAGTGACAGTGAGATTTAGCAAACAGAAGAGGGATTTAGAGAAAATCCTCACATTTATCTACATTACACAGACACTGTAGACAGGAAACAGCTGGGGGAGCATTTGCCTCTCTCTCTCTCCCTCTTCTGGCAAAGTTATCGAGTAAGGACTTTTTTGGGCATGGTGACAAATAACATCATACCTTTGCATTTTAAAACTAGAGCACAGAAGCATATTTTTTTCCCTTTAAAAGAATGTGAATTAGTGACTGAGGGGTTAGCAGACAAAAAGAGCTTGTGCTGCCATGAAAAATAAGAAAATGTATTCTGGTTAACTTTCAGGTGGCTATGTGTGCATTTGTGTTTATGTGTATGAGTCTGCATTTCGAATATATAAAAACTTACATATGGGCAATTTTTGTACATGTGCATACCTTTGTATATATATGCATATACAGATTTTATTTATGCATAGGTATTTTACTTATATAGTACAGAAAGACAAGCAGGCAGTTATCTACTTTCCCCTTAATGTGTAGTTATGTTATTAAACTTGGCACGCCTATATGCTGAGTAACAATTAAAACCTCCAGCTCTCTGTGCAATTAACCCTAACATAGCAGTTTGTAATTTGCTAAAAAAACCCAGAATTGTTGAGAACTGCTTGTAAACAGGACAAAATAGCTTTGTGATCTTTCAACAACAACACAGGAGAAATCATGTAATTTCCTAGAATTTACAGTACTATGAATACAGTAACACAAGTAGCCCAGTTTGGGGGGCCTTCCATGAGGTTTATCTTAAATCTACTGTTGTAATTATAAAGTGATTACCCCCCCACCTCCCCTTTTTAGTAGTAATCTTCAAATTTCTCTTGATAACAATTTAAATGACACTGGGAAAGAGAGAATTCTATTTTATTAGTTCTGCAATACCTAAGTTCTGTCTTTTTATTTTTCCTCAATTATGAGTATATTATAAATAACACCAGCTGGCCAGCAATATGCTCTCACGGGTTATGATGTCATTCAAATCCCTCAACTGTTAGTGGCTTGCAATGTGCTCCAAGCCAGCTGTTTTTCTATTTATAATGTATGCTTGCATTTTCAATACATAGCTATTGAGAATAAAGTTGTGATATTGTTTTATAGATACAGTTTATACTTGTTACCCTTTGGGTTTGGAGGATGGCATTCAAAAGTAGAGGACTAAACAAGACTGCAGCTCCAGAGACCAAACACATGTCACAAACAGTGCATGATTTCCATAAAAGCTGTTTGAGAACATTGCATTTTGTCCCTGTCTGCTTCCACTAAGTGAGAGTTGCATGCTGAGGTGCTAGCTACTTTATTATTGAAAATAACAATTGAGATCATGTTGGCTCAGATCTGTTCTCAGTTTTCAGATCCACCTTGAACTATAGGGTGCTTGCCAGGCAGAAAGGACACATTTAGTTATTTGTATCCTCTATGAATGGCTAATACTCTGCTTTGTGCAATTTTAACCAGTGTATGAATAGCTAAGCTGATTAATCTTTGGAAGGGATTTCTTCTAATGTAACATAATGGCAGAAGGACAGGGGACTTTGAGATAAGTTTGTTTAGTTCAGGTAATACTAATATTTCAAGTATTCTAATACACATTTGTACTGCAGATGCTGTATTTTAATATTCTGTACTGTTTTATTCTCCCCTCTGTGTTTCAGAGGTCACGGAATGGTGGCACAATTCTGCAAATGGCTTGATGAAGCCTGCTGCAACTTGTAGCACATGCATCACTTATTCCACTAGTCTTTGAGAAGAATGTGGGAAGACAAATTAACAAAGCTCTGATAATCTATCTTTTTTTTTGTTTGTTTTGTTTTTACAGTACTCCAGATGGGTGCACATACTTCTGCCTTTTTCTTCCTAAATAAGAGAAGGAATATACTCATTCATAACATCCCTGCTGCCTGAGCTTCAAACACTCTTCTCACTCCTCAGTGCTTGCTTTCTCCTAGGTTTCATCAGGCCTCTCTTGGTGATGAGGGCAGCATTGAGCAGAAGATTCCACTTTGGGCTGTCAGGGTAATCAGAGAATCATAGGGTCTCTAAACAACTAGTAATTCTGGTTCTTTCCACAGAGCCATTCTCAACACCTTTCCTCAATGCACCTGACCAGTGTAATGTTCTGTGGCACTTCATTTCTCTCTTTTGGTTCTTGTTTTCAAGTGGTATTGTGAAAAGGCAAGAAAACAGAAGAGATTCAAGGAAGATTTCCATTAATAATTTTTAGACTTAGTGCAGTGCTTGTCTTCACTAAGAAGTTATTCCATTTTTTTAACAGAAAATTAAAAATCCCTCAGGTCATCCTCAGATCATCAGATCCCCAATCTGGGGATCACTAGTTTCCTAAAATAGAGATTCTATACTGGTGGTAATATTCTAGTCAGTATAGCAGTCAGTTAACTATTAGAGATCGGTTCATTTCTCCCTTGTTAAATATAATAACTTTTTAAACCACTTAAAATAAAGTACTGTATGACTGCACACTTATGCAGTTGCATACATTCCCTTGAATAAAATGCACCTGTAAACTTCAGAGTTTATGGAAGTCTTCAAAGTACCAACAAAAGTTGTCCAGGTCAGAAAAAGTTATGTGTGTAGCTATTCTACATTAAAAAGCAATAGCATATATATCCTTCTTTGGCTTCTTAAGTATAACCTTCAGTACTGTAGTAGCCACAAAGATATATGAAGTGTGTGAGAGAGGTAATCAGGTATTTAGGAATTTACGTGTCCTGATCATCATTTTTTTTACTTTAATTCTCCCATGATTTCACTAATATGCTCTAATGCTATAAGAGCTCATGTGTCAGTTTTTCCAGGGATAACTCTGTTTTATAGACAATAACAAATATACAAATAAGAAATTATCCTAATTAATATATTGTCCCAACTTAAATCCTTTCTTACAAGGTAGGAACATTGCCACAATGCCTGAAAAAGCCTGAACCAGCTTGCCTTTGCCTTACATTCTGCTGTGTTAGATCATTCTTACCTTTATGCAATTATTTGTAGCGGTTGTTTAGTTTTTTCACACTGAGATTGCAAGTTTTCTGATAGAAAATTAAGATAGAACCACTGTAATAGATATCACGACTATAAGAGATGTTGCCAAGAAGGTGATAGGGCAGACAGCAAGGTTTAGGAGAGGATGGAAGAAGACAATAAACACAGTAGCTGGCAAACAGCCGTTCTTCATTGTATAAAATTGCAGAGACAAGTTTGTCTTTGGAGGAAAAGATGAAGGGGAGTATTTGATTAATATGAAATTCTGTGTTGAAGTTAGTGATTAATCAAGTATATGGTGGAAAATTCTTTTTATCAAGTTAAAAATTGGGAAGTCAAGAGAAAAATCATTTTGCTAATTGATTTGAGCTAAAGAATATTTTTTAAAAAACCCCTCAAATACCTTTTTTAATGGTGACATAAGAAGCATCATCACTAGATGAAATGAAAATAAAAAATTTGCTGGGAAGCATGAGGGCATGAAATCTGATCTGTCATTACTCTGTCAGTATTGAAGAGACACCAAGGAGAGAGCAGTACCATGAAAAACAGTTTTTCATTTGGGCAAAACAGGGATAGTGCAAGCTTCATGATTAAGTTTTAGAGAGGATCACATAAACTGAAATCATTTGTGTTTGCTGATCAAGAAAAGCACGAGTGTTTCAAAGCAGGTTGGGTATGTGAGAAACTCAGTCTAGAATTATGTCTTATATGTAGCAGTGGTAGAAAAATCGATGTTAGTAACAGCTCAAAAGTAATCCATGGACTTGTAAACTGAAGGTGTATGGTGAGAATGCTGTGATGAAAAAAATAAAATCATTTCATCATTTTAATGTGTATTATAAATTAAAGTAGCTACTGTTCTGGATATCTTTATATTAACATGGAGTTCTTCCTGGTTTTAGAAACAAATGTGCTGCGAGTAATACAAAGCTAAATATTGATCTTGTGTTCCTACACAAATGAAATGTATATCAACTATTGGATATAATTGTTCATAATTTGAACAATTAATTTTTTAAAAATTATTATATGTTAAGGAAATTACACATTAAGTGACATGAGATGAGCTATACTTATGACCGTGAAACAAAAAAAGTATGAAAAGTAATATTATATAAACAAAACTGAAAAGCTAAAAAAAATGTGTTTCAACATTTTTGAAAGCATTTTTTGTTTGTTTTTTTTTTTTTTTTTATTTCTGCTTTGTGGGAAATTTTGAAATAGTTTCTTCTTATTCAAAATAATCAAAATACCAGCATTTTCCATTAAACTGGAAATTCCCAGTTTTAGCTGTTTGTAGTCTTGCTCTCACTTTCCCAATGTTAAGCCCTGAATAGGTCATCTTTGCTCAAAAAAGTTGCTTACTTTCTTATTCCTAAAAGCAGCACAGAGTTAGTAAAGAAAGAAATTTAGGAGATATGACTGCATAAGCTCTGTCCTTGCATGCATAGAAAGAAGTTAATATAAGTGGGAATTGGGATGGGCAGCTGTTAGCATATATGTGTATATATGGGTGATTTCCTTGAGTCATTTAAGTTCTTCTATCACAGGAAGAAAAATGCATGACCTTAGATATTCCCTAATTTCCTAGACTGCTTCTACCACATTTATGTGAAATGTAGAGACATATTATTTTTTTTCCTGAGTCATCATTAGCATCAAGGCTAAATCTGTGCTCACAGATTTTTACAAAAAAGGGTCTAGCACATACGTTTAATGGTATTTTGCTTTTTCTGTAAGTTAGACACAAGAATGCCAATGCCCATGTGTGATTTTTTTTTTATTTGCTGACTTAGGAAAAGCCATAACTAGAACTGAATACTGTGAATTTTATGCCAAGCAGGTTGTGTATGTCCATGCAAAGCAAACAATGTAAGTGCATGGCAAAAATACCTATCTATTTTATCTTGGCCTGAAGAGTATTTGCATAAATTAGAGGCCTCAGATACTACTCCTTATTGTACTTATAAGCAAACTCTGTTTGGAGATGAAATAAGATGTCTCTAAAAAAGAAAACAGAACATCTGCTTCATCCATTTTTAGTTTATTTAATTTACAATTACTCTGGTTCTTACTGTATGTCTTTGGACAATTTCTTCTGGGTTCATTTCTCTTCACTCTCAAGATTTACTATTCAGAAGGGGCTTATCCCATTAAATTTACACAATGTTTTGTGGACTGAAGCCAAAATGTTCTGCACCTTCAAATCCTAACCTCCCTCACTGACATTTTTCTGTATATATTCTTCAAATAGAAGTTGCAGATAAATCAGTCCCCTCTAGTTTGGCTTATTGATACAGTGATACTCTGGTTTATTTTGAACAAAACATTAAAAGCTAATGAAAAAAAAATTAACCTAACGCCATGAACAACCTCATCTCATTATGACTCTTAGATTTTGGTCAACTATACTTTCATTAAGAAACTGCTGAATAATTTAAGTATGAAAAAGAACCCACAGAATGCCAAGGTTGCTCCAAATAAAAGCTATAATGACTCTGATTCATGAGTTCTTCTCTGATTATAGACTTCATTGTGTCATTTTTAAGCTCAAACTTCAATCTGTACTGTTGCAGTAGGATATAGGAACTATCTCCTCAAGTGTGATTTTGAACAGAATTATCTGATCAAATGACCAATTCTGATTTCCTTTCCTGATTTTCATCTTAAAATAAGAAGTATGTTGAACTATAACAGAATTTTCTTAACTTATGTATATATTCTGTGGTTCTGAGCAATATCTGCTTAGTAAGCTTGATGTATTTTACACCCTTTATTTTTATCTGCTTTGCTTTGATAATGTTATTTTGCCACTGGATGTGGTTTTAGGTTTTTCTGAAAGGTGATGGCAGCTTAGGCCATTGAGACTGATTTTACAAACCTGTGCTTCTGGGTTTCAGAGCATCCTGTATGTGAATGAATGAATTAAAACAAAAATACACCTTTGATCTCTAACAGATCTTAAATATGGTTGCATTGAACTTGGCTCTTATAGTTTCTACCTTTGAATTACTCGAGCCACTTGAGTAATTTCTTCAATCAGTTCCATGTTTTCCTGTCCATGAGATAGGAATAATAGTTACTTTAGGTACTTTGAGACTCACAGATGGAAAGCAGAGCAAGCCGTATTATTTCTTTTTTGGAAAATGTTATCATGGCTGAAAGAACACCTCTGTATGTTTATAGGAAGTGACAAGCTACTATGTTAGTCTTGCACATATTATGTCTCTGTCATCTTCCAAATGTGTTAAGCACGGCTGGAAGAATTCCCAACAGATGCTTTCTTTTACTTATTTTCTTATTTTTTTCTATTACACCATTCACAAGTGTTCTTGTCAAAGACCTACTTCACAAAACTGTTTCTGGAATGATTGTTGTATGATACAAGTACAATCAGGTATGAAAAAGTTTATGCTCCATTACTATGCAGCTTAAAAAAAGCAAGGCTGTTATTTAAACTTGAGTAAGTAAGGAGTAACATCTCTAAAAACAGTGAAATGTAACTGGAAAGGGAACTGCATGCCATGAAGTGGCAGACATCAATGCCTAGTGAATGTATTACTTAAGATGTAAGGGAACAATTTAATAACTTAGTCCTTAGTCTAAGTATGGACACATGACTGGTTAATAGAATAAGGTCCTGATTCTACAGATTCATTAGCATGACATTTTTTTCCAGTCTCTGAACCTGCCTATGAATTGAGTCATGTCCCTGTGCAGAAAAAAAAACCCCTTGCTGGCAAGGAAGTTACTGGCTGGGGTGCTTTTCAGAGGTGATGAGCACCTGCAGCGCTGACTGGATGTCTTTTGGTGCTAATAGGTGGTAACTACCCCTTAAGATTGGCAAGATCATTTTGAATCCTATGTATGCTTTCTGTGATAGTACAACCTCTTTTCCTTCAGTGCTATGTAGAATTTTAAATTAAAAAAAAAAAGTCCCAACAAAAACAAAGTAAAAAATCATGAATGTGAAAGGTTTTGTTATATGAAAAAAAAAAAAGAAATAAGAAAGAAAATGTCTTTTAACTTTGTTAAAGAGGGGCAAGTCCTGTGAGGAGTATCATGGAGTAGAAGTTTAAATGAAGAAGAGAAAGAAATCTTAGGCTATTTTGTTTTATTGCTTGAAATTTTAGCAAGAGATTGAGAAGGAGAACATATTTACTTCATGTTCTCTGTTATCTAGCACTTTCCTGTTTCTATGTCTACTTTACAGCTATCATATTTCAGTTTCCTAAATCTTTATTTTTCTTGCTTTTTTTTTTTTGTTACATAGGATATTTCCTACATCAAAGATTATTACTGCTTCTTCAAAAAAATGTTTCTGTATGAAAGAGTCCTTTTTTATGGGCAACCGCATCAGCATTATTGTAAAGAACTGAATATAAGGGCAGTTTTGAGACCATCACACATCATCAATGTTTCAAAACACTCTAAGATTTGAAAAGCATAGCAGATTGTGTAGCAAATTTTGCCTGTGGAGCAAAAATGTTTGCTTAGTATTTGATTTTAAAGGTTTCTCATTCTTTATAGCTTTCTATTTCCCTTCTTTTTCCTTTTGACATAAAGGAAAGAGTACAGGCCAGCACAGTACCTATATTTTGCGATGCTGGTATTTATTTGGGATTTTTTTTTTAATAATTTTCTGTCTTTTGGTGAGTGATTCATATTTTAACAGAAATTTTTTATGTGCTTATAGTCATTGTAGTGGACCTGTGTGGGATGAGGTCATTCAGAAACACAAGTCTGAGCCAGATCAGCTGTGAACTCAAGACCACATTTCAGCTAATAAGGCAGAGCAGAATTCAACATTGATGTGGTTTTGTGCTGGTTGCAGAAGGAGGCATGGAATTTCATTCTTTGTAGTATTATAGGGGTGAAAGCAATTGTTATGTGAGGTGGCATAAAGACTGCAGGTACAGAATTAACCTGTCAAAATTCCAGCAAATTTCAACAGGCACACTGAGTTTTGTTTGAAGCTTTGTGTCATGCATGCCTGGAATATTTTTATCTAGTATCAGAAGTCCTAAAATTCAGTACTAATAATTGAATCATGGACTCTAGCAATATTGGAACATATTGGCTTAGAATCAGTGGGGTTTTTGAAATTCTAAAATTATCTTTGATTCTCTTTATAGAAGATTACAGTACTCCAATAGGTGCATTAGGTTTCTTTTATTCTAATATTTACTGATAATTTTTATCATTTTCTTCTACTCTTATTCTAGAAACATTTTTTACATGAAGTCAAAAAAATATGCCAGGTGCTTTTCTGTCTACTTTTCATTGTGATAGCTATATATGATTCTAGCCATATTGAAATACATGTAACCTAATTGCTCAGTTCCTTACTGGAAAAACATTTGTCTCTTTTGCCAGTATTTCTTCCATCATAAGAATCCAAAATATTGCTACTGCAAAAAAATGACATCTCTTCCACTCTAAATTAAATAATGGGAATTTATGGTCAAAAAAATCAAGCACAGGATACAAAAAGAATAAGATACAGTTGCACCTCAACCCTTTCATCAGCCCCCTCTGTACATTCGGTTTCTTTCCTGAAAGAAAATGGAATATTTTTTGGGAAATACTCTGTGGCTGTGTAATTACAGGCTAATAAAAGGATGGACTCAGGGATACCTGAGTAAGCGCATATCTGGCATCTCCAAGACCATTTTCCAGGCTTGCAAAACACCCATCTGAATAGCAAGCACATCCTTTCTTGGGCTTTGAACATGGAACTTGCTCTTTTTCTTCATACTTTACTCCTCCTGCCGTGACACTGGTATCTCATTACTATTCAGCACAATTGTTATTGCTTCTCTGGGGATGGACACGGCATGTCATGCCCAAAGACTGGAAAACCATCCTGTATTGTAGTGTTCAGTGCCATACTTAACAGCAATGTTTTTTGGGGCTGTGCCTGCACTTCATTGGACAGACAACCGAGGCACCACCTTTCTTTGGAAATCACAGCCAAAAAGGTCTCACAGCATGCTCAAGTCTTGACTCAAGGCTCAAAATGCACATCTCAGCTGGGGAACTCAGAAGTCCTCAGTTTCACTGTCCATATGCAGTCACAGGAACCTCACTGACTAAAGATTGCCTGGGAAACAATCTCCAATAATTCTTATGTGTCTCAGTCTTCCTGGAGGCAACCATTTCATGACCTGGCACATCAAAAATCTGATGTGATCCAGAGGCATTGTGTACTAATTACTTGTATTTGCTAACTACTACTGGGTTTTCTTGGCTGTCAGGTGAGCTGAGAAGTCTGGAGCAATCTTTGCTCCAAACACATTAAATGTTTTCATAGCTTAGCAAGCACATGGCCTTTGGCTATCTCACTACTATATATGACAAATTAACCAGGGTAGTCTCAGAGCTGGGAAGCTCTGTCAAAGGGGTTTGTCTGCTAGAAAAAAAAAATGGCTTAACCGACACTTTTATTCTCCCTAAAGGTGTGAAGGCATACACTGATGCCAAAAGCAGGTGTTAATGACAGGTACTAGGTCCCCAATATTATCTTTGTAGTTGCAGATGGTTGTTTTTTATTTTCCTTCCTGTCTTGCACTGGTACATCATGCTGTGTATAGTGAAAAAAGGCCTGTCGTGTTTCACTTGGGCTTTTTACAGGGAGATATTTTTAACATTCTGACATAATCAAATCAAATGAAGTCTTTATTTTGTTAGGGTTCCCCCCCCAGAACCCCACTGCGACAGTATTTGATTTTTTTTATCATGTGTGCCTCTTTTTAAAGGACATTTTTTGAATAATAGATGAGACAGAATGGTTTGACAAAAAGAAAAAAAAATTCTGTTCCATCCAAGTGGTTGCTGGCTTCCTTACTACCTACAGAACTGTTAACGTGTTTACATGTCAACTTAAATACTATTCAGCGTTATATGGGTAGTGAAATCTGTCCTCAAAACTACTGCTTGAACTGGTAAATAATCCTAATATTAATGAAAATGTTTTCAGAATCATGTCTTACAATACAGTATTTTAAATATGCATTATGTGTACATGTCTGGCTTGAGTTGATTGTGTGTTATAAGAACCAGCTGAAGTTCATGATGTAACCATGTTAACACTTTTTAATAGCTTTTTGAGAACACAACACAATTGTGTTAATGATAATCAGTTAAAGATTCTATTTGTTCCAGATGTTACTTTTCCAGGCAAAAAAAAAAAGGAAAAAAAAATTTTCTTCCATATCCCTGCTTAATATCAAGTAGTCAGAAAAGTCCTAATGTGAACTTAATCTCTTTCTTTAGATAACATACTACTGAGCCATAGCTTGAATTGGGTATGTGAATACAATTGTGAAAGAAACATAGATGCCTAGAAAAGCTTTTTTTTTTTTTTCTGGCATGGTTCTTTAGTTCCCAGTGGCCTAAAATCCCACACCACAAAATCACTATAATTGGCATGGCTGGCAACTTCTTCTCTCATTGTCAAACAGATCTTTTACAGTAAATTTGCAGGAACTCTGAAATTGAGCTAATACCAGAAGTATCAAAAGAGAAAAAAGAAAGCAAACCACACACAGATTCAAACATACCATTAAATGACTGACTTTTTATATACTATACTATAAGTGACCTATATTAACAAAAAAAGAAGCCTTTATTAGTTCCTTGCATTTCAAAGGGTCATCCAAGACAAACTTGACATTTGATGCCTCATTGATAAGAAGGGTACATTTTACTAGACATAATGAATAGACATGTTACTCGTTACTAATGTTAAATAAAGATTGATCTTAAAGAATATATCTTCAGGAAAGAAAAGACTCTGGAACTTTGGAGGTGAGGAAACATTTTGTATGTAAATCTGTGCTGCAATTGTAGCTGGAAAATGTCTTCAGTCATTACAGCGGACTGCAAGAAATACCTTTTCCTAGGACTTTTCATTCCTGCATAAAATATGAATAGGTATGATGGCCCAGGAACTCTCCTGCACCAGGACAAAGAAAGGAAGGAAGTTAATTATGGATTCTAAATTCTTACAGTTATACACTTCTCTGCAGTGCTCCAGATGATCTCCCCAGTAAAGATATTTCTGGCAGAGAACATATGCAAGACCACAGTGAATATATGACCACATGAGATGGCCACAAGATGACCATTTGACTTCCAGCCATGTCATTCACGTTCATAGAATGTCCTTGGCATACAATCACCTCTTGTAAGGACACTTCTTTCTTTCTCTTCTCTATGCCATGAACACTTTGTTACCCATCACTCTGCTTTTCATAAATAAGCCTTCTCACTGCTGCCCTTCAACATTGCCATTGGCCTTTCTGTGACTGAGACTCCTCATGACTAACAATGTTGAAGAAGAGTGAGGAAGAAAGCAGGAGTCTCCAGGGAAGGAGCTGACCTTACTGCTCAGAAGGAAAGCAGGGTTTTTCCACCCTGGCACTAGTCATTCTGGGCATGCTTTGTCAGTATCCCTACCCAATGAGATGACTGAAAGAAATTTAGCTATCTAGGTGCTACATATCTGCTGAGTTTTCCTCTAATTTAGTCAAAGCACAAAGGCATTGCCTATGAAGCAGGTGGACTGGCAGTGTGGAGAGTGCTATAGGGGTCACTCAGGACTATAGAGCTCTTCAAAATGCCTGTGGGGAGAGCATGGATTTTCCATGTTTATATGGATACAGTGAAGACCTTGACCTTGGTGGATACTGCTCTTGCAAGGTAAAGAAGATATACCATCTGTATCAACATTTATTGGGCACTAGGCCAAAATAATAGTCTCTTTGCAAACAGCAAAACCATTTCTTTTGGTCAAGTGCAAAAGTCACTTCTGTTTCACAGTTTCACTTCTGTTTTACAATTTAAGATGATTTTATTAGCCTTACATGGGGAAAAGAGTTGTAAAATGTAGTAAAATCTGAAAGACAGGACTTTTTTTCTCAATTGTTAAACACAAACACTTTTCCCCAAAAGGCACAAAATTATCTTTGCCAATACAGACAGAATCTATATAAAAAGGCTACCCATATTAATCACAGTCAAAATAAGCACTGACTTTTTTTAGAAGCACTATAACATGTTTATGCCCTTGATGGGCTGCCTTATTTTGATTTTTTTTTAGTGTTAGAAAATTTTTCAGTTCAGGGAAAACCAGCAAATTTAAATACCAGTCATGCAGTGACGAGGTTGTTTTTTCCAAATAATTTAAGAAAAAAAGCATCTCCGAACAGCCATAGGTGTTTGTGAAAGAACAATGGGAAAACAGTGAGTTCCACTAACCTTCTCTGTCTTGCAGACTGTTGAATTCTCCACTGAGTGTTCATTAAAAAATGTCTGTTATCACATTTTCTGTACATGACTCTGAACAAAATGTCCTGTGGCCTTGCAGACAAGAGAGAGATTCCACTGCCCCCTCATGACTGTAGACCTGGGTGTCTGCTTCACTGAATTGGCCCTCCCAGGGAATGATGTACTCTACTTCCTCTTGCTTGTTCCAGATATCGTGTTCACACCTTGTCTCCAAAGGAAAAAAATACTTGCCAATGAGTTTGGTCTGTTCAGCAGGGTTTTGGAAAGGATATATCTTACATAGACCTACAGGGGCTAAGCAGTCTGATATGAGATTGGGGCAGGATGGGCTGTGCTGTGTTAGGCTTGATGTTTTGGAATACTGGGGTGGGCTGGCAGGAATGCAGATCATCTAAGCTGTGTAAGGAACTCAGAGCATGCTGGAGGAGAATTCTCTTAAGGTTTATTTCTTGACATTAGAACTGCAATGCTCTCAGTTTCACATAAAGGAGATGTGAAGTGCTAGACAATGTGGGCAGTCAGAGAATCTGGTCTTGAGTGCGTTGCTGAAACTGTAACAAGGCAAACTGTAACTGCAGCACAGCAGTTGACTTGACTCGTTCTGGCCATAGCCCTGGCATGGGTGTTTTAACATGTGCCAAGCTGATTATAGTCTGCAGGAGACTATGTGCCAACAGAGAATTGCTGGAAGGCAGGCCAACATCAAAACAGTTAGAGGGTAAACTGCTTGTTGACTTTGTGAGCGACTTCTGGGAAGAGGGGCAGCCTCTGGCAGCCTCTGAAATTGCTGAGAATGGAAGGAAGTAGTGTCCTCTCAGAAATGCAGTTTAGGGTGGTTATGAGAAAAAATAACCCTTGTGCTTCTTTGAGACAAGAGTTGTGGGGAAGATAAAGTGAGTACATGGACTTAGTGTTGGGGAAGGGAATGAAGAAACTTGCTGGGTTTGTTAGGAAATTGGTTAGTTTTGCCTTGTTCACTCCAGTTCAGCCTGGAGGACTGGGACCCTCTATCAGCCAGTGAAGTCAGGAGGGTTTGGTCCTTTGTTTGCCACAAAAGCCAAAAAGAGAATGTGTATAAGTACAACCTTTTAATAAAAATGGGTGCACATCATGCCGATACCCTTGCACTTTACTCTTTGTGCTGGTAATAGGTTGACCAACACCCCTCAGTTTATCCTTGCCAGTTTTCTTAATAGGGGCTGAAATTCCTAAGTCATAGCTGTATTTCTTGGCTTTGGTCCGTGCTTAAAATCATTGCAGATGGAGCCAGAGTGGATAGGTAAACTTGTGGCGCTTAAATCCAGGCACTTATTCATGATAAATTGCATTTAGTTCATTAAATCAATCTCTCCGAGCATTTTTTCTTCTGCCCTCAATTCCCTGTATCGCTACAACCAAAGGGAGTTGTAGTGTCTGCATGTTTTTAAAATAAACAGAAAAATCCTTGATGGTGCGGGACTAGATGTTCCTGATAACATGTTGCCAACAGAAAAGTTCTCATCCTTGAAGAAAGTTTTTCAAGTGGTCATGACACTCTCAATCGCGTAAGCCTCTCTTCAGAACAGACATTCGGTGCCCTCAAATGACTCTTCAGACTTGGCTCAGAAACAGGCTGACACAAAAGGGGCTAATTAACACACACATTTTCATGTGGAGGAATCTGGTTTCCAAACAGATTTTTTACCAGTAATATAGCTGACAAGCTGAATCTGCTAGGACTGTTTCTTCCGTCCAATTTGAATGAAAATGGGAACAAGGGATAGGAGAAAGAGACATTTCATTCCAGTGACAGTACAGACATGATGAATTCCTTTGAGCCCAACTTCTGTCATATTTCTTCTTAAATGGAGAAATGCACAAATAATAAGAGGCAACAAATTAAAATACAGATAAATGTTGAATGTGCCATGTGCATATTTACAGAAAATGTGGGTATGAACATTTCATGAGTATGTATGCATTTATGGGCATTTATGGAGAAGAAAGAGAACAGGGCTAAAAAAGTGGTTCTACATTATAGCACTAGCACATTATAAACCCAGTTTTTCACTTCTGCCATAGACTTCAGATCCTGTAATTCCATTATAATGGTTGCAGCAGTATAGCCCTGCTCTGCACAAAATATTTTAAGACTGTGTATCTGTCCAGACAACTGTACACAGGACTTTGAGGGAGAACAGTGTAATTAGTAGAATACAAAATTCAAACACTTCCTCTACTTTCTCACATTCCTCCAGCACCAGTTTGGAGAACTAATTTTTAATGTGGAGCACCAGTTTGGAGAACTCATCTTTGATGTGCAGGACCTTGGGCTCTCATGCTTACTGTCATACTCTCTCTGTTCTACTTAGATTGATTCTGAACCAATTATTATTTTTACTGTCACCTTTATGGGAAATTATACATATACCTCTCTCCCACCACAGCAACAACTATCAAGTGTTGATAGGTAATTGCTCCAGACTAATCCACTGCCTGCACCCCTGTTTCTGGCAGGGTATTGTAGTGGCTCCTAGTAAAGGGCTCTGGAGATAAGAACAGATTTTCACATGTTTTGGTGAAACTCACAAGGAGTCCATTGTAACACTGTGCCCTTTGGATTAAGATTAAAGAAATGACTTTTTGTCAGTTTATCAAAGGAAAATTAAAGTTCCTTAGACACCAGTTACATTGAATCTGAGCCTTTAATCATACTGACAAGAAAAGATAGAGAATTTGAGCTAAAGAATGTGTTCATAGCCTTAATGTTGGATGGCTGGTATTTAACTCTGTGTAAACTACTGATTTTTGCCGGGAAGAGTTTTAACTCACCAGAGTTATGTGCTTCGGTATCATTTCAGTTTAAAGTATTCTACCTCATAACACTCTATATTTATTCCATGTGGTGGACTAGATCACTCCAAATGCTATCAGATAAAATTCTGGAAATGCTTCATTCACAAACCTGTTTGGTTTTGCATCCAGCAAAACAAGGAACTTCAGCAGAAGTTTAGGGGGAAAGTTGTGATTCTCAATGACACTGCCTGGGCAATCCTTATTCCATGTGAAATGCTATTTGCAGTACTACCAAATATTAATATACTGAAAGCTGTTATAAATGGGTGCTGGACCAACTCCCAGGAAAACCTTTAGGAAATGCTTAATGAAAAAAAGTGTTTAACTTGAGGCTTATCTTTGAGAAATTAAGAGAATGCTAAGTGGAAATCATATGTAAACAGAAAGTGATCTGGTTAATACATGAATTACTATGCAGTTATTGCAGATTACAGGCTTTTCCACATCTGACCAATAGAAAAATGTACAAACAAATTATAATTCCAGAAAGAAAACCTCCTGGACAAACAGCTGGGGGTAATTATAAGACCGTGACCAAACCATCAACAGTGTAGGTGTTACTTTCAGTTCAGAGCCAAAGGGAAAAGGAGGCAGTTAAAAAAGTGCCCTGGGGAGGAGTACAATGGAGCTGTGAATACAATAACAAAGAGGGGCCACCTTAAAAAATAGTAGTAGCAGTAGACAGCGTACAAAGAAAAAAAAATATACATGTTCAAAAGAAAAACAGATTTTTAGAAACAGTAAAGTGCAGAAATAGCTTAGGAGTTTTCCGAAGAAAAGCTGAATCAGATGCTACAGTTCTCCCCCCACTTCCCCAAAACCTAAATAAAATAGGTATATAATTTTTCTTCAACTCTTCCTAGAGTGGTTTTGTGACACTTTTTTTATCTGTTGTCCTATAGTTTTGGTTTTTTTTTTCTCCTTCTATATGTTTTGCAGTGCACCACAAGTTTTGTGATTCCCCTGTGTTATGTGCTGTTCTTCACTATTATTAATGTGCACTTTCTTGGATTGTCTGCCTCCTTTAACATTAATTCTCCTTTTCACTGCTATTTGCTAACTCTACCATATTGGGGATTTGGGATAATGAAACTTAGGTGGAATGAGCCATACAAGAGACTTTTCTTAAGAAAGCTTGCTTCTAATCAAACAATTTTTTTTTATTTGATTTTTGCTATGAGGGATGCCCAGTCATTGAATGCCATGGGTGGTGATTTCTGCCATATAACATGAATACATATTCACTGGAAGTCTAACTTTGTTGACAGGTATAGTCATTTACTTGACATTTATCCTGGCCTTTACTCAATAGAACAGTATTAAATTCAGTATTGCTAGATAGTTGAGAGAACTGAAATTGTCAGTTCTGCAGTGATGTAAGGGGCAGAAAGAGATTTAGCAGTGTTGTTGATCCAGAAAGAGTAATTTTTTCTTTCTGAACCCTTAAAAATGTAAGCAAGACTGACCAGTTCCAGGCCCTGGAGGAACTATGAGATGAAATTCAGTCTCTCATTCAGAATCAAGGAAAGTAATTATGAGAGAAGGTCAATATGCATTCACACAAAAAATGGGTAATGAGTATCAAAGAGGCTAAGTCCTGTCACTAAGTCTCGTCTGAAACACCTGGTGCAAGCAGATCTGTAGCTCCTTAGTTTTGTTACAACTTGATTAAAGTGCAGCTGAATTTTGCTTGATTTTGAATGATAGATGTTCTGCTATGTGTTCTAGCTTCAAACTAGTTAATTTATTTTTCCATTTCATAAATTGTCTGTTCAGATTTGGTGACTTGCTTCTTGCCTTTGGGCCTACTGATTAATGCTCTGAAATTCTGGTTTATAATTTGATTGACACTAGGAGACATCAAGTACACCATGCGTAGGTTTTGAGCATTTTTTTAGCCCAAGTTCTTGAAGAAGCACCATACAAACACCAGAAAATCTTTTGACAAAAAAATCTTGAAGGCTGTTAAAAAAAACATACTGAGCTACTGAGAACAAAAAAATAAAAATATGTAACTTTAACTTGTTATGTTGGTGGGCACTGAGCATGTATTCCACTGTTCAGGAGGTGTCAAGTTGAGCATGCTTTCTTAACCACAGCCCTTTATAGTGGCTGAGGTCTAAACTTGACCCAAGTGCATGTTTAGCCAGATGTCACTTGTGATTACAGAAATTTGGACTGACTTTCAGCTAAACCACAAACCTGGATGAATGAATGTTGTTCCAGATGCATTATCTCATAATCCTAAAGAAAATAACATCTCAGATGAAAGGACTATAGAACTTTCCTTTGTATGAGCTTTAAAAGCTAAGGCTAATCCTGGGATCATTGAAAAGCTTTAACCTACCACTTTATTTTAGCCAAACAAAAGTTAAGAGCTTTAATACTTTTAGAATCCCCTCAAATTAATAAAAGAATATTTAAAATTAATTGAACTGGAAACAGTGATCTTGAAACTTATAACTATTTCTCGCTTCAAAACATCTTAATGTATTTTTATATGTTAGCTTACATTGTGCTAGTAGCATCTCAACCATGTATGGAATATGCTTAATTGTAGGGAACCCGTTACATATACTATTATCCAGAAAGATCCCAGGGATAATATAATCCAATAACCATGGAATCTTTTAGGTTGGAAAAGATTTTTAAGGTTGAGTCCAGCCATTAACCCACTGTCAAGTCAAAATTTGTTGACCTGTATTGAACATCTGGAGAAAAAGGAACTGGGAGAAATACAGCAAATGTCTTGGGGAGTTAAAGTCAATAAATAGCTGCTGTACATTTCTAATTATAAATATGTATCTATATAATTATTATTGTCACTCTCAATCTTAATCTTCTGTGCTTCAGAAGACACTCCAGGTACTAATCCAGTTCCTGACTTTTGGCTGAAGACCTTGGATGAAATCTTCTCCCTCACAAAATATTTCAGAAGACACAAAAATAAGCAGGGCTTTCAAAGACACATGTAAGCCCTCTACATTCAGTGAACAGCTGAAGGTCAGCTATAGTTAATACTCTGCTATCAACTGGGATTTCAAGTCATGCCGTGTTACCATGCTGTTTCCTGTCAGCTGAACTATTGCAAATCTAAGTGGGTCTTCTTAGCCTGTAGCATGAACAGAAATGACTCTCAGTTTTAGTTGTTTTCGTTGAAGACTGATCTAAGTCACAGTAATTTCCCTTTGTTTCTGTCAGAGTGAATTGGCAAAGATCATGTGTCGTACAATAATTTGTCAAGAAACTTGATGGTGGTCTGAGTCTTTATTGAGAGGTATCTGAGATATTCTAAAAAATGTATGCCTGGTAAAACTTACAGAGCAAGCTGATTTATATGCAGATGCAATAATTAACAAAATCAGGACCATTTTCTTAATGGAGGGGCAATTTGTTGGATTACTGGAATAGCAGAATTAAAACAGGGAGAATAAAAGGTATTGCCCTAAAAGACTATGAGTATCATTGGTTGATTTCTTTGGTGTGACCAGAGTGGTTACTAGTTTTTGAACTCCAGTTGCAGAAGCAGCCAGAAAATGAATGGATATAGAAGTATGTGAAATAGTGGCATGGGCTAAACATAAATGAATTGGAAATCAGTTATGCTGAAGATGTTGCTGTTAATCTCTTAGAAAAAAATATTTGGGTTTGCTCACGATACATATACCTTTGAGATGTATGTATTAAGCTAATGATGAAAGATTAGCTACTAAATTAGGTGGCTAATTCATACATGCTTGTGTTAGAAAAAAAAGGGTATTCACGTAGCTGGAATTTGGCACCTTGTTACAGATAATTTAGAGTGTATGAGTGTATCTTTTTGATGCCAAACAGAAATCTCCAGTAATGGCCAGCACTATTGTAATGAGCATCACAGATTTGAGTAGCTATTCCTTCCAAGTATACCCTTTTGTAAGAGAAGTGAGAGTCTGCTAACATGATATTCAATTATTTCCTTTCCTACTTAAAATTTAACCTTCCGTAGCCAAGTAGGTCTCTTCTCATTGATTGTTTACATAACTAGTTTTTTCCCACCATGGACCATTTAAGATAAAAATCAACTATTCAGTGAAATAAACTTTACTCTGCTTTTGTTTCATGATTTATTTAAACTCAGGTGATGCTCTTATCATCTTGGGAAGAATAGGGAGAAAAAGCAGTTACTGGCTTTGCTAAGAATAACTAGTGCAAGAATCACCTGTAGTAGATTTAAATTCTTTACCTGTGCAACATAAATCAGAAAACACAGCTGACACACAGTTCAAGGGTTTTTTCCCACGTATACATATAAATTAGCTACAGGATTGCTTTGATACTGTTTTCTAAATGTGGTGTAACGCTGCTGAGGAAATAATCATTTAAGTGTGCTGAGGCAGTCATCCAATGTCATTGCAAGGCTGCTCTAAAAAAATCTTTGAAAAGTCATGGCAGTTGGGCAAAATTCTCAAGGGCTGGCAGACAGCAAAGACAACTCCGTTTTCAAGAAAGATGAAAAGAAAAAAGCAGCTGATATTGTTAATTTTGACTTTCACAAGGCTTTCAACACTGTCTCCTGTAATATCTACACAGACAAACTGATGAAGTTTGGATGACATAGTGAGGTGGATTGAAGGCTGGCTGAACTGCTGGGATCAAAGGGAAGCAGCAGGAAGTTGTACTGGAGAGTAGTCATGATTTGTGTGCTCCAAGACTGGGATAGTGGAGCTGATACTGTTTAGCATCTTTGCTTACGATCTAGATACAGGGGCAGAGTGCACACACAGCAAGTTTGTGGGTGATACAAAATTAGAATGATTAGCACACTAAATAGTTATGCTGCCTTTTAGAGAGACCTTGACAGGTTGGAGACATGAGTCAACAGAAATCTCGTGATTTCTAACAAAGGGAAATGTAAACTCCTGTACCTGTGAAGCTTCATGGTTTAGAAATGGTATTCTCCAACTTAATTCTTCCCACTGAAGAAACCACTCCAAGATATGTGCTGCTCATTTGCTCCTTGCAGTGGGCTGGAGAGGAGAATGGTAGGCACAAAAGGTAAAGATCATGGGTTGAGGTAAGAACAAATTACTGTAAGCAGCAATGGCATTAGTAAATAGTAGTTTACTAATAGTAACAGTAACAGCAACAATGCTAATGGCAGAGGGGAGAAGAAAATGTTATTGTTTTCTGTGGCATCGCCACAGAAAATTCCAGATGGCTCCCACTGCCATGCTCCCCTCACCACTCCCTCTGACTCTAACCCCATAGCTCCCTCTGTCATGCTTTGACGTGTCCTTTTGTCACTGCAAAAATTCAACCCTGTCCTGGCCAGAACCAGAACAAAGGAATAACCCCCTTCACCAACACAGTCTTGAGACCAACCAGCTGGAAATCAGCTTTCCAGGAAAGACTTTTGTACCCTGAGGATTCTGGTGGACAAGTGGACCATGGGTTAAGATTGTGACCTTGTGGCAAAGAAAGCCTGCCAAGATCTGGGTTATATTAGCCGAATAATTGCCAGAGGATGGAGGGACATGACCCTTTCCCTTTTTCACTCCATTCCTGGACTCCTCTATATTCAAAAAGGATATTGTACTGAAGTGATGCCATTAAAGGGCATGAAGATGATTTAGGGACTGGAGCATCTGACATGTGGATGAGAGACAGAGATCTAGAATTGTTAAACCTAGAGAAGTCTTAGAGGAATCTTGTCAAAGTGGAAAGAGGGAGAAGGAACAAGAAAAAAGTTGGATTTTTCTCACTGATATCCTGTTAAAAGATATGAAGAAATGGAAACAAACTGAAACACAATGTATTTAGATAAAACATAAGAGAAAGGTTTTCAGAGTGAGTGTGTTCAAAGGCTGGAAGAAGTTGCCTACAGAGATTGCAGAGTCTCTTTTCTCGGAGACATTCAAACCCCACATGGACATAGTACCAAACAAGGAGCTTTAATTGACCCTACCCAAACCAAAAAAGGGGTGCATAAGGGGAGAACAGCTGATATTTTTAGTGGATTGATAAACAATATCCGGAGGTCGCTTCCAGTCCCAGTGTTTCCATCATTTAAGATGGAATCATTGGGACTGGAATGCCTTTCAAGAACTACACTTTCCATGCAGTGTTTACAAATTATGAAATCTAGATTGTCGGCATACAACTGTCAAGATTGCATGACTGAAACAGTCAGAAAATCTGTCTGATGAGGTGAAATATTGTTTTGTGAACCACAGTGCACAAGAATTTTACCTCGACCTTTTTCTTGAGGTTGTGACAAATTGATTGTGTACACAGGTAGCAGAGAAATCTGGCCAGGTCAGTTGTTTGGAAGAAACCCATTTTGTTTCCACTTCTAGCCTGTGAGAAAGTTTTGGCAGTTGTCTTGGCATTTAATTGTTTACAGGAAACAATATGCAGGACATGCAAAGCAAAAGTCTGAAACTGTTGAGCATTCTTTAGTTTTCATGAGACTACATTCTTACAGGAAAAGTAGACCACTTATATTGACTTATTAATAAGTTGGAGAATATTTTGTCTCTTAATAAATAAGAATTCTGCTAAAGTAACAACTCCCATTCCCTGTGAAATACCTTACAGAGTATTTCAGAAATTAAGAAGATCTGCATTTCTAGTTCTCAGTATTAACTTATTTGGGATAACATATTTTTTTTCTTGTATGGAGACAAATAGGTGGGTAAAGCATACTATTATTACTAATTTGACTCAAGTCACAATTATGATGTTCAAAACTAGACAGTACTTCTACAAATATCTCGCTTTTTTTGCTGTCTGAAGTTTTATATATTTTAACTTTTATCATTAAATGTGTCACTCATCCAGAAGCTTTATCCAAAAGTCATAGTTGGCACACACTCCATTACACTAAATAATACTAAATAATGAATAAGAATAGAGACTGATTATTAATGTAAAATGGCTTGAATAAGTGAATGAATAGAATGACAAAAATAGATTAAATAATTGAGTCTTAGAAAGGATGTTAAAATGTATGTCTTACATAAATCAAAAATGTAGTGTGTTCGACACAGAATGAGTCATCCTCTGAATAAGAGGAAGATGAATTCAAATGTTATTTGCCAGTAGTAATAGATGGTACCACTCTGGTTCTGCCAATCTGCTAAATAACAAAGGTGGACCTAATACAGGAAGTCAGTAGGAGTTTTGCTTGGCTAAGGAGTATAGCATAGAGCACTAGGAATGTAATGAATTTAAATACAAAATATCTGTTGTGTTTGCCTACATTCTAATCCTGTCTCTAGTGAATTAACTAGCTAAATGTTTATTAGCATCACTGAAAACAAGGAAAGGCCCCCTCTCCTCTGGTACAGTTAATTAATTTGTTAGATGAAAAGTAAAATTTAAAGTAAACTGCAAATAGCCTATAAAATGTTAATTTTTATCAAAATAGTAAAATCTTTAACAGACTTTTTTTGTAATGTTCATCAGTGAAGGACAAGGTAGCAATGCTCTTCATTTTAGTCAGTAGAAATTTAAATTTTTATCCTATGCCAGAGTATACATGAAAGAAATGGCAAACCTATAGGACAAGAGAATTTAAGAATTAGCATTCAGATATTATCACATTATCAAATCTGAATTATATAAATAGATATTACTACATTACTAGCATTGAACATTTCATTATTGGATTAGAAAATGTAAGTTTAATAGCAAATGGCATTTCCATATGAATTTTTGACTGTGCATAATATACCACAGATGAAGCTTGAAAGTTGTTATTGTTTATATCCATGTCCAGATTGGATCAGTTTTTAAAAGCCTCCTTCTTTGCTCTACATATTAGGCTGAAAAAAACAAGGACAATAACTGCAATTTTATTGCTCTTACTAATCTGAATTCTCCAGTTTTAGTTTGTCACTGCTAAAGGGAAAATAAGAGAAGAAATAGTGGCGCAGTTTTAGTGCACTAAGTAGAAAAAAAGTAGAGAAGTAAAAAGAGGCTGCAGAGACAGAGGGGAAATAAACTTGGCAAAAAAAGTCTTGAAGTGCAGGAAGGTCAGAACAGGAGAGAAAGCTTGGAGGAGACAGATGTGCTTGGGAACAAAAAGGGTAAATGCAATTTCTGGAGGAGAGCGAAGCCTTGGACTCATTAAAGTAGAGCAAAACAATCAAGAAGGAGACTTTGGGGAGCAAAGAGAGCAATCACACCTTGGAAGGAAAAATAGAAAGAAACTGGGAAGTGGGCCTGAAAGAGGAGATCAGGGGAGAATTGAGAAATGAGGTTTTGGGAGAAGAGATAGGGCTTTGTTAAGATGGAGTTAAGCAAAAAATATTGCTAAAGGCTCCAGCTCTCTGAAATGTCAGCCAAGGTGGCTGTCTGTAAATCTCTGGGTTTATTTATTTGTATTGCCACAATATATAAAGGAATTTATTTAGTTAGTGAAATGCATTTTTTTTTTTTTTTGCATTCTGCAGAACCTATTCTCCCTTTAGCGTACATGCTAATGGGAGATTGTTGAATATATGGATGGGAGAACAGATGTCTCTGAGTAGTTTTCCATTGGCAATTTTTTCTTGCTATTTTGAATTTTTAAGAATATGCAAACTTTTGGAAAAGTTTGCATAGAATGTGCCTAATTCATGCAGGCTAGAAACTCAGAAATTTGTACTTAATTGTGAAATATAGAGGGCTGACAAATGGCTAGATGATATAACCCTGAATCACTTAATCACTAACATGGTTAAATTGCCAATGATGTTATTTCACCAGAAAGTGCTCCCCTACATGAAATACAGTTGTACACTGTATTCCAAAGACTATCTTGGACAGTGAATTAAGCAGTCTGGGTGATTAATGGATTTGGTGAATGCTGGAATAGATTAATCAGTCTTTGATTATGGTGCTCAGAGAAGTAAAGAAGTTATGAAAAGAAGACATGAGTTCTGTTAACAGTATAGTTCTTCCATTTAAGTATATGAAGTTTCACAGAATTTGTCCAATTATACAATCAGATATGACACATTAGGAAAAGAGTCTGCTTCCTTTGCTCGTAACAATTAGTATGTCACTTTTCAGGTGGGATACCTGGAGGCAGCAGAAGGCCTTGAAAAGTAACATACTGTTCTTCACATTAAGAGTAGATAAGGAGTTTAAAAGCTTCTTCCAATATTTTTTTTTCACTGCATGTCAGCACAATGCTTTGAAAAGTTTCCTTCCTTGTTTAATCTGATTGTTATCTTACAGCACTGAGCTGCAAACTGAACTAAACCAAAGCAACCTAAACCCCATTGAATTTGCAGTGTCTCATCTACTAATGCCCACATTTTTTCACAGGTTTCATAATTAGTTAAGTACATAAAGATGTGTTTGTACCTGTTGGCAAACCTATAGCTTTATAGATCCTACAGATCTATTCTGAAGACAAAAATAAGAAATACAAAATGTTTTCACAACTACCAAAAGTACGACTTTTCTTCTGCTATGATGTGACATTTGTTTTGTTTTGAACGAGGATATTAAGAACCAGATATTAAAGACTTCTTGTACTTAGAAAACATACCTTGTCTGGGATCCTGATGGTCTAATTCTGTTCAGTTTAGTAAAAATATACGTAAATATGTATACATAAAGTTCTTTCCCTCGTTGAGTGTTACACTGACACACACATGCATAAATTAGTCTGAAAAAAAGAAGGCGGATGGGTTGCACAAATTCTTTTAGGTTGTTGTGGTGTGAGTAGAAAGGACAAACCTTTCCCAAAAACTAGAGGGATAAGGGTTCTCTGCCATGTCATTGAGAGGAGGAGAGGACAGACTTAGATGTATTAGATGCAGGAATTTTCAAGTTGCATGTGTTGAACCAGCTGCCATGAACAGAGTGGTTTCTGGCATTTGTTCAGAGTCATCTGCTGGTGGCTGGTACATGGACCCATAATCATCATATCAGAAGGAGGGAAACTTTGTCTGGATTCCATTTGAATGCTGATTGTTAAAAAGGGTCTTTGTCTTTAGCAGGGATTGCAATCCAGGATGAATAGAATTCTGGACTATTCATTTAAATCTTGGCTGCAGGAAAGATTATTTTCCTTATTTTGACTAGTCTAGAAAAGGTTGATACCATCCTTGGTTTGAGTTTTGTCACTTTGGAGTACCCATCTCAAAACCAGGCTGAGCAGCTTTTTTCACAATATGAGTGACTGATGCACAAAAGAGGCTGGTATCACAAGACTTGCCTTGCAACTGACCTCTGTGAGACTGCATCCACAGCCTCCCATAGGGGTCTGAGTGAATACTAGACCTCCAACAGGTCAGAGAATTCTGCCAACTTGCATCAAGTTTACATTAAAACAAGAAAGGAAAAAAAAATTTCAAACCTTTCAAATGGAGAAACATTTTGTGAATTAAGATTTATTACTTGGTTTCATAATCTGTTACTTGACAGCAGCTGGCTATACAAAGTGTGGAGTCTATTGGATTAGTTTATATAACAGATGGTTCTGTTTTCAAATTTACTCCAAATGTTCAGATGCTTTAGTAAATTAATATTTCCCATCTGATAATAGCTCATGGATTCAGCTTTAATCTTTGGTCTTTCAAAAAAAAAAAAAAAAAAAAGAAGAAGAATTAAGAAAGACCACTGGGAATCATTGACACTCAATTTGAAAATGATAGCCTGGGGAGTGGCAGGCAAAATGACTGGGGGCAAAATGCATAAGAAGTGGCAGCAAGAGTACTTGTACTGAGGTTTAAACTAAAATCACAATGTATGCACTGTTAGAGTGTATTTCTCAAAATATTTTTATAGATTTTTATAGAAGATTTCAAGACCTATTTCATGTCTTAGACAGTTATGTGTGTTTTTTGCGCTATCCATAAGTTCCACTTATATAAAAATCGGCCTTGAAAGAGCATAAATAAAGCAAGACTGGGACAATAAATTCATTAAGCTTCATGAAAGTTCTGTAGAGTTGGTGAGATTATCATTGTAGTGCAACACCCTATTGCAGTATAATAATTATAATGAATGGCTCATCCCATTTATTTTTGAGTCATTGGAAGAAAAAAAATAAAAAAGAAATCCAAGACAGCTTCTAAACACCTGCAGGCAGTACAGTGTTGTCTGTTTCTTACTCAGTAGACATATGGAGATGTTCTACATCTGCATGTCAAGCCTATATCAACTTTCAACAATTTTCTTTCTTTGTCTAAACTGACATCTAAAAAAAACCTTACTAAAGGATGTGAGGAAAATAGGAGCTGCAAACAATGAAGTTGCTGTTTCAACATAAATTTGGTCTCTGTATATGGATGCGATGTGATACCTGTTTATATTACAAAGTACTTTTAATTAGGCAAGCCCACTTTTTCTGCAGAATTCCAGCCTCATTAATGACTATGACAAATGGTGCTCACTGAAGACTGGTCTTTATTTGGCAGCTCTTCACAGTCTCATTTTTCAATATATAACCATACAAATTATTTATCATATGCCATCTAAACCCTGCCCTCAATATAGAAATTTTACTGCGTACAGAAATATTTCTACCGGGCCCTTGCATTAGTGCCAATGGATTAGTTCAAAAAGAATAAATGACTGCAGACAGGATTTCAGAACCCTAGAGTTATGTGCCCAAGCTCCATATGTGATGCAAAGGGAGAGTAAAGATATTTCACAGGGCTATGTGGATTGACTCTCAGGTTGAATAAACTGCTGTCTAGGGATGACACCTAGAGGGTTACTGAAAAGGAAAAAGCCTCTTAAAGACTTTCCACTGTGAAAACTTAAAAGTCTTGCTCAAGAGTATGGGATCGCACATTCTTGCACTTTGGACAGAAGTCTATCCCTCATCCTCGGTGAAGTATCTACGATCTTGCTTTCAATAAAGAGCAGGAAGCATTATTGTTTCAGAATTTGATTAGAGGAGGTGGCAGCAAAGGATCTGAAGGTACTCTTACTGTGATATTGGTTGTCCAACAGTTTACTGGTTAAGCATTCGGTTGAGATTTTAGAAATCCAGGTTTCATTATTTTCCATCTCACTCTGATAGAGGAATAAAAAGTGTGCTCAACAGCCATTGCAATGTGCACTAAAGCAAGTTCTACTCAATAAAGCAAGAAAGAAGACCATATGTACCAATATTTCTTAATTTAATGGCTAGAGCATGAAGTTGATCATGAAGGAGGAAAGGAGTGAGCATCTGCTACCCAAAATAGGGAATATCTATTTTGCTGCTTTTTCCTCATATGGAATCTTTAAAAAAATATGAAAACCTACAATGAAGTGCAGGCCTTTCTGATCCAGTCCTGCTGTTGCCTAGGGCCTAAAGCTTGTCCAGAAAGTTTATGAACATCATCCTTTCATGTTGTGGCAGAATTTCAAAAGGGACCAGTGTCCTACCCTCCCTTCCTTGCATTCCCCAAAGTCTATTGTGTGGAAGCATTGAGTATGACTCACCTCAGAAGAAAGGGGAAATTGACACTGTTCCTCCTACATCCCCGAGAAATGCCGTATTGACTAGACTGTTGCCTAAATGGAGGCACCACCTTCTTGGTCAGTTAAGTTTTAACAGAAATTAGTGGGAGTAAGCTTTTTAATAGATATAGATGGGAGTTTTAGAGCCAAATCAGGCTGAGGAAAGCATGTTAGATTGAAATAGGCCATATTTACAGTGACATACCTCTCAGTGAATAAGCAGAAGTAGAATTTTAGACACATCTTACAATATGAGGTTATTGAGACTCTTACGGAGATGAGGTAATTCCAAGATTGGGTTGAAACAAACATGGATGTTAGAGGAGCTCTGAATGTTTTTGTCTTAGTGAGAGTCCTGTCCAGTGGGAACTATTTTTATCACAGAACTATGACAGACTAGATAAAACAGTGAAAGAACATAAAGTGGCCAGGCTAACAGTTTAGTTGACATTATAAGAACAGTGTAAGTGAAGAGTAGAGCTCATTCTGAGGCCTCTGGTCTCACTGATCTCAGTTACAGGAGTAAGAGCTCAGTACATGTGCTGTGTGGTTTCCTACTACATAATGAACTAAGAGCAACCATGTTGTCCACTTCAGAACATTTCCAATTCTTTGACTTTCCCAGCAGAACTAAAAGCTACAACAGGAGCTGAGACGGAATCAATTTACCCTAGGGAAGCTTTAACTACTCTAGCCTTGAGGACATCCTTCTGCCTCCCTTCATGTTTCAGTCTCGGTGTTAGGTTTTATGACAAAACTCAGGTAGCTCTCCTCATTCAACAGACAGCCTTGAGTACCGTGCACTAAATGAGGCCTGGTTTCATTTAGAAGAACTGCATTGTCATGGACTGTGATTGTATCTATGTACACACAAGGGAGGCACATCACAGCTTCCTAAAGCAGTTTGCAGTGCAGTAACACAGGAACAAAAAATCAGACTGAAAATCCACTAAACATTCAACCCTGCGATGTATGGTGGATCCTCATGTGGGTCATCAGTGGGTCTGGGTTCTTGATTTGTAACACAGCTGTTTAGCACTTGAGCTGACAAAGTAATTTGTAGTAGCAGAAGACTTTTATCTTCCACTAGGGGGGAATGGATACACATACTTTGGTGGTAAGTTAACAAATCTTTGCTAGCCCATGAACAAATTATGAGACATGTGAGGTTAGTAGGTTAACTGGTCCTAAGGCAAGGATTAAGAAAGTCATAGTCTGAAAATAGAAACACACCCCAAGAATGATGCCTTGTCTCCTTTTATCTGTCTGTATTTCTGTGAGTTTTTGGAAATTCTTAGGTCAAACTTTTTTTCTGTGACTAAGAGGGTAAAAAAATGAAAAAGTAGGACTTTAAGGAGAACACCTGTATGTATTGAAAGATGCCCAGTAGGAGTGTATGGATAGGTGAAACATAATTTTTTGGTGACTGAAAGCTGAGTTGTCAGTTCAAAAACCCTGAGCTGCCTGCACCATAGATGGCTGTTCCTGTGCTGCTCACAATAGCTCAAATCTCCCTCAGTCCATTCACCAGAGTCAATAGCAGCTGACCTGACAAACCATCCCAGCTGTTTCTACATCCAATTGTTGTGAAGCAAAGGTGACATGATCTGACATTTAGTCAGAGATCTTTCCAAAATCCAAAATAATAATGTGAAGATCCCAGTTCTTGGATCTTTGGTTGCTGAAGTTGGGAGAGGTTTTGAGTTTGGGTCTCAGTCAGGCCCTCAGTCCTGTGATGTGCCAACAGCCTTATATATGGATGCTCTTCTGACTGTGTCAGCTTGGGCCTCAGTTACTGCTCTCAGCTTTTATTTTCCCTATGCCTGTTCATTCTTCTGTTAATGCCAGTTGTCCACCCATACCTATCCTTGTGGGGACGAATTTTCATTCACTGTGGGCCTCTCCAGTTCCCACTGTAGTCAATAAGTGCTTTGCTGTTGACTTCCCTGAGAACAAGATCTGGCCTTTCCTATTTTTTCTCTCTTCACCCAACCACAGCTGTCGTCCGTCTATTCTTATGCTGTTTCTCTAGGCTTTCTTTTTGTAATTCTGTGTCCAATATTATAAACTTCATAATTTTTTTAGTATTTCTCTGGCCTCTTTATGCGCTGTAATCTGAACTCTTTGCTCTAAACCTCCCTAACTTTTCACACACCCATTCCCTTGTCCCACTTTCATTCTGTTTCTTTTCCAGTGTTTAGCTTTCCTCTTTTAACCTCTCTGACTGACACAGGAAACAGAAAAATAAACAAAAGTACTAAGACTTTCACACAGTAGCTGGATGAGGTGGTGGTTTGACTTCATCAAAGGGTAATCGTTTTTCAAATTTTAATAGCCTGGGTAGGAATCTTGTTCATTATTAATCTGTGTTAGAATTGTAATGAAACACTGTGGTGGTGGTAATTAAATTTGAAGACAGATGCTTCATAAATAAAGAAGCATTTCATAAATATCAAATGACGCCACTATCGTAGCATGTGCAGGTTGTCTGTCATTACAGAAATGTGATAATTATCTCTGGTTATTCATTACAATTTAAGAATGGATAAAGGATAGAAAATGCAGGCATGAAGGAGGGAAATAGCTGTAGAAATGAGGTTGTACCTTAGCTCTTTTATACGTGAGTTTTAGAGGGGCTTGCCTTTTTTAATTCAATGCTCATTTCAGCAGGGAAAATCAGTATGTAGTTAAGTAGTACCTGTCTTCACAGTACATTTAACTGTATGTTTCATTAGCTGCTGAATAGCACTTTTCCCTGCAACAGCCTCTCCCTTTGAACACTGCTCTGTTCCCACTGGTGCTTTCATAGATATGGTCAACTTGAAAACTTATTTTGTTGGGTTTTAAAATCTCTTGAAGTGAGACTGACAGGCCTATAATTTCCAGGGTCCTCCTTCTCTCCCTTCTTGAAAACTGGGACAACGTTTGCCAACTTCCAGTGAGCTGGGACCTCTCTGGATTCCCAAGACCTCTCAAAAACCATTGAGAAAGGTTTTACAATTTTACAATTGCATTGCAGTGAGGTCCATTTTGCGAATTGGAGAGAACTTTGTTATGCATCGCCAGCACACAATATTCCTCTAGCATATTCACATAGAAATATAGCAGTGGATTCATCCTTATATTGTATCCATGTTAGTAATTTGAGTGTGCAGAGGTGTGCTTCACTGTATAATTCCAAATCATGTGGCAAAGTCCAGTCAACACCTTTGTGGATTTAAATGCAAATCAAGTAGTTCTGGCATTTAATTTTTATTAATCACAAAGTACTCCAAACTTTCTCAGAGTCTGATCTTTTCATCCTAAGCTTGTTTGATCTTCATCCAAGTAACCAGCATGATTCAGTATTCTCCCAGGATATAATATTATAGTTTGCAAAGTGATTGTTAAATGCATTAATAATTTCAATGGGATCATTAATAACATCTCTTGTCAGCGACCTAGCTCGGATAATAACTTTCTTGTGACTTACATGAAGTAAATTTTTTTTTTTTGAGGGGGGAGGGTATTCTTTTCGAGAGGTTTCTAGATGTCTTTCGGTTGTTTTCCAGCGGCTGAAATAGCTTTTAACTGTGGTATTTCTTGAGGTTTATGCACTCATTTCTAAGAAAATGTGATAATTGGTTAACCAATCATTTCTCTGTAGCTGTCCTGATTGCTTAACCTAAAAACTCCACCAATATTTTCTGTAACTAACAGTAATTATACATATTTTTCATAATAATATCTTGTTGATATAAAAGAATTTAAGGTAGCAAATGTCTATTGACAGAAGTCATGTTAATGCACTAAAATATTATGCAAGGACATATCTTGTGGGCTGAAAATGAATTTGGCAGAATTTCAGTTTATAAGAGCAATGTATCATCATTGCTAATATTTTCATATCAAGATAGTCACAGGGTTGCAAACGGTGGCTCTCTGGCTGTTGGCATATTGTTGAGAACCCCAAAGTGCCATGTAACTTGGAGAGAGACAGTGATCATCTTTATCTCCCTATTGACCCCTGCCAGACTGATAGATTGCTGTCTGGCAACACTCATCTTGCAGACCACCATATCCTCCTTGAACAACAGCAATCTATCCCTGTGCGTCTCTACATTCCCTATATTGCTGTCTCCTCTCTACTGTGTGTGGAATAAAGCAAGTCCAACTACTTTCTGGCCACATTTCAAGCAAGAATCACTCTTCCTGCTTTATCCACCTTGCCATGATGTGTAACCATGGAGTCAAGGGCCAAGGTGTCATCCTTTATCAAAGGAAATAAGTTAATACAAAAAAATTCAGTTGTGGAAACAATGATATATCCTGCTAAAACAATGAGAGGGAAATCCCTGCCAAATGTTGACATAACTCACCAGCAACCAGTTCTGTAAGAAGTGGCCTCTGTGCATTGTCTGGTGTGAGCAAGCCAGATTTCACTGTCTTAGGAAAATGAAGAAGTCCTTAAGTAGGTCTGCTTGTAACTCTCCTTCACTGAAACATATTGGGGTTACTCTTCTCTGCTTCTATCTGATACATCAGTGTTGTACAGCTGAAGAACAACATTTATTATATATTATCAGCAGAAGTCCCATCTTTGGGTTTTTTGCGCATGCATTGAAATGGCAGGATGGGTCCATAGCTGTAGACTACAATGGTTACTATGGTTTGCATTCTTTGCATAGTGAATGAAGTATATTTACAGGTGCAAAATAATTTACTGTCCCATCCCTGGCAGTGTTCAAGGCCAGGTTGGATGGAGCTGTGAGCAGCCTGGTCTAGTGGAAGTAGTCCCTGCCCATGGCAGGGGTTTGGAACTAGAACATCTATCTAGTTGGTTGGCCTTCCAACCTAAACCTTTCTATAGTTCCATGATTCTGTAATTCTATTCTGTAATTCTTCTTTCTAAGCCTAGACTTTTTAAATAACATTTTTCAGAAGCATATTGTTATAATTGTACTTTTGGAAAGTTATCTTGGATCTCCTGTTTTTCAGTCCATTCCCTAGGTCAAGTTAAAGTCACCCATAAGAATCTTCATCTTAAGTCAGCAACCAGTGGGTGCAACTGAGCTGGGAAATGCAGGCATTCCCACAATGACCGTGTCATTGTGTGCATTGGCATAAGCATCACTCTTGGAGCTTTGCCCTGTTGTGCTTACCCTCTTCCCTTACCTTTCACAGAAAAAAAAGTTCACCATTTAGTGGTTGCTTTACTCTTCTGAATTATTTCACTGAACAATGCCTAAACACAAAATAGGGGTACACAATTAGCTGGAGACAGAATTTTCCAGCCAGCTCCAGCTCAGACAATCATTAGTAGAGTGGAAAGAAGAATATTCAATCTGGCCTTGTTTCACACAGTCCTTATACGTGATATTTATTATCAAGATACTAAACAGGATGCTAATAAAGCATTGCAGCTTCTTTTTTGTGAAGTTTAGCATCCTGTAACTTTAATTCTTTTTTGCATGCAGACAAACTGGGTAAGTATTTATCTCTTCTGTTCAGATGAGAGGCTGAAACTTATGTTGTTAGTATTACAGAATCATAGAAATTAAAGATGGAAAAGTTTTATTAGATCATCTACAGTAGTAGTTCACCATCTTGCCAATACAAGCATTTTACTATAGAACAATGACTCCTTGCCCAAAGCCACAGAGAGAATCAGTGTCAGAGCCAGGATTAAAACTTAAGGAGTTTCTGGCTCCCTGTCCTCTACTCAGACGGAGAGAGCATACTGCAGAAAAGCTAGATTGTCCAAACATTAACAAAAAACAGCAGGGATGATTTGATTAATTCAGATTTGTTGCTAAAAGGCCTGTAGTGTTTTTGATTAGCTCTTGGGCCCTCATCAGGCTTAGAGGGGTGTGTGTGGTAAATTTCCTTTTACCAGTATGTTACCGACAAGATCCTGAAGTGATACGTATTCTTGAGAAACCTGCAATTAAAACACTTCTTCAAGCAAATCCCTATGAATACATGGATCAGCATCTTTATGTTAAATAGGTCAGACTTAATCCTGTAAGCTCTTAAAGACAGGGGCTATGTTTTCAATGTGTCCATACAGTGCCTTACTGGACACTCTGAAAAGTACTGTGATATGTATTAATAATAATATATGCTTATTTACTGGGCATGAGAGCTAAAGTTAGAAGTTGTTTCTGAGGGGTAGCTTCACTTGTTCATAAGAAACTGCACCATGAAAATTCTATATGCTTAATCTCCAGGGCTATACAAAATACCAGTTATTCTCCATCCCATACACATTTGCAAAGATGAGTACTATATGGGAGGTACTTTATATTGTTATTATTACTGCATAGAACTCAGTGTATATATTTTTATAGATGCTCATGTAGCACCTACAGAAAGAACACTCAAAAAGTCAATATTTGCTGCACAGCTTGGTTTACACTTCCACACCAGAATTTATATTATATTTATATTGTTATTATTACTGCATAGAACTCAATGTATATATTTTTATAGATGCTCATGTAGCACCTACAGAAAGAACACTCAAAAAGTCAATATTTGCTGCACAGCTTGGTTTACACTTCCACACCAGAATTTTCACGCACATGTTTCTACAATAAAAGTATTATTATTGGTAGTGGAAAAAGTACCTACTATTACAGATTTCAGATGTATCTCATTATAAGGTCTTGTTTTCCGGAGCTAAACTTCAACTATGTAAGGAAACTTTTCATTTATATGTATCCACCTCAGATAGGATTTTTTTGAGAAAATTTCTAAGAAATTGAGAAGAAAAAATGCAACTATTTTATTGACATCCGAATCCCTGTGTTTAGTAACAGCAATATAAAAATTTTCAGAAGGGGATCTTTATGTTAGATGTCTGCTTTCTTTCTGTTTCGAACAAAGTTTTCAGGATATTCTGAGATGTTCTGGAAGCAATTTTTCTTCTCTTAACTTTTCCCATTCAAAAATGAAGTTTTCCACTGGTCTGATTCTGTTTGCTCTTGAACACCAAGGTTTTTCCCTCTTTAGTGCTCTTTTGATCCTTCCCCCATTGTCAGATGACTTCTCAGACACTAAAAAATGACACTCAGCATTGAGTTTTACATTGCATTTTAGCAGGAATCTGAGAATGAGTGGTTTCACGCTGTGGCAATGCAGAAGATAATGAGATTTAACTCTGCGTGCAGCTAAGGTTGTGCTTTCACAATCATTTGAAGATGATCTAAGTAGATGCTTCTGCCAAAAGTGGTGACCTCACCTATCCCCAGACAATGGTGGCGTATTCCTGCTTCTTGACTTTGAGGGAACTAATCCAGATGAGGACTAGTAACTTTTCAGCTGAATTAGTTTCTTAACACTGTCCATGAAGATGGTAGTACAGAAGTAGGGGTAAGATTGCTTACCTATGGCAGGGACAGGAAATGCTGGCTCATACAGGCAGCAGCTGGAATTATCTTTATTTAGTACTAGCAGTCATGTCCTCCTCACCTTTCTATTGATGTTATATAATCTTTAAATTCAGTCAGCACTCTGTCAGTATAGAGATTAGTTAATAAGTCATGGTTGGTAAATGTCAAAAACTTTTGAATATGCTACTTAATTGCTACTTAAAAATTATTAGGGCTATTCCTAGGGATTTTGTTGTGTGCCTATACTTCCTTTCTTGCGTTACAGACCACCTGAGTTGCACATTTAATTTGTCTGCAGAGGATGAAATTCATTTTACTTTAAATGTCTGTAATGCAAAATTTGAAACTGACCTCACCACCTAGGCTCTGTTTAATCATCAATTAAATGTTATTGGGACTTATTTCAGTAATCTGTCATTAGGATTAATCATGCTCTAGAAATGCTTGCCTTGCTCTACTGAGTAAATAAAAAAATTAATTCTCTGCAGATGAGTAGTCACATGACAACATATACATTGTTACATGAAATGAAGTCAACCAAAAAGCCTAACCTGGTAAACCCAAGGACTGGTTAGATAAGGGGAATGAAAAGATAAGGCTTCCTTATGGGAGTATGCATGCTAACATTTGTGTCCATCATCTGAGTCTTACCTGTGCAACACTGAAGACCCTTCAAATCTTCTGTCTTACTTGTAGCTGTAGTGTCCAGGTTGAGGATAATTAGATACAAAGAATAAATTCTTCATTATGAGTGTGTTGGAACACTGGAACACATTGCCCAGAGGAGCTGTGGGTGCCCCATCCCTGCAAGAGTTCAAGGTCAAGTTGAAATGATCTAGTGGAAGGTGTCCCTGCCCATGACAGGAGTATGGAATTAGATCATCTTTAAGATCCCTTCCAACCCAAAGAATTCTGTGATTCTGTGAGATATACCCAGAGGGAATGGAATTGTTTGGCAAATTCATGATGCAGCTGGGAATAAATGGGGCTGAACAAACAACAGCCAGTAAGAACAATCAGCTACCAACTCACTTCTTCTAAACCATAGTAGTCTGTGCCATGCAGCAGGGTGTATCAGACTCATTCATGACTTTTGGGCATCAGAATAGTGCAATGTGATGGATGTTGCCATTTCTCTACTTTTCTGTTTTAAAAATATAGGTATTGATTCAAAGTCAAGCCCTGGAAAGTGAGAATTACCATTAAGTTCATCCATAAAGGATCATCATCTATGCTACATTTTCTGTGAAAGAAAGATCTCAGATGGGTATTTACACTATGCCTGTTCAAGGTTAGCATATTTCCCTGAATTTCAAGGTTATACAGGCCTATGTAAAAAACCCCAAAATCTAGATATGCCTGGAAAAATTAGTAGCCTCTCCCCACTTTTCAAGTGGAGGGAAAAACAAACAGGCAAGAACATGTAAGTCAGTCAGGCATGCTATTGTACTGCTGCATGGAAATATCTTGAACGTATTTAAAGAAATAGAAAATATTAAAAAAAAACCAACTTTAGGATGCAATAATTCTCACAAAATATAAATAACTTTCTAAAAACCTTTGTAAATATTTGTTTTTAAAATAAATCTGATGAATGCCAATGTGTACAGTATTATTGTCATGCTTTGTTTGGTGTTATGAATCAGAGATCTAGCTACAAAATGAAAATTAGACAGATTTTAAGTATTTGTCAAATTGAGGCCAAAGCAAGTAAAGTTAACATACCGTTCAATTAAATTATGTTTTAAATATAAACAGTAGGTACATGTTAATTTCAATTGAGTAATATGTAAGAGTTAAACAGCTCACTTTCCACTGGACATTTACAGCCTTTGGCAGGTAACTAACAGTAGCTTCAGAGAGATTTAAGTGGTCAAGTTAAGTCCTATGCATGGGAGCACAAGGTGTGAGAAGAGCTTCAGCATGTGAGAACAGGGGATGATCCCAATGAAAAGCACATATGTGCATTTCGTATCCTGTGAATTCTCTGGCTGCAGTTGGACAACCTGCCATTGTTTCTGAATAGCTCTGATATTCCCTCCTGTGTAAGTGCAAAGCATTATTAAAGTTTAATACTACTTCTGTGCTGTTCAATTTTTTTAGTTTTCTTGGCACACTCTGCTGAGGAAGAGGAATGCTCAGGGCTAAAAATGAATAACTTAATTACTGGGCAAAATTCTGAGTCCCTCAACTGAGCAGAACTCCCACTATTTTGAGAGGAACTTTTGTTCAATTGACTGCATAACTTGAATCATTGTCCCATGTTAACCTCTGGTAGCTTAGTTAGTCTCATTGCAAGATACACAGGAAAAACATCTTAAACCTGAGGAGCTGAGTCTAAAAATGTGTCACTAAAAACCCTCTTCTAAAACAGTTGTTATGTTCTAGCTTCAGTTTGATTTAATATTCTCAGCTGCTGGTGATGTAGGGTACCTCTTCTACACTAGCCAAAACTTTGGTTTTGAGTTATACTTCTGCATTCTGGGAGAGCAAGGGTAAAATTTTGGACTGTTTTTCAGTAAAACAAAATCTATTTGGAAGTTACTTGCATGTTCTTGCAAGAGGATTGCTTTTGCTAATCCAGCTAACTGCCTCAAGTTCACTGTAATTTCAGATGAGCAAGCCTCTGGGAAACTTTTTTGTGTTGCACTCAAGGATGGTTGCATATCACAGATGGATAAAACAGGGGGTCCTCCCCCTGTCCTGTTTATGACAATGAGCAATATGTTCTGTAATATTTCTGGAAGAAAGAAATAGTGCTGCAAGAAATATAGCTTAAAAAACTGTTTTTAAGGCTTCTAGTCTGGCTGTATGCATGGTTGCTTTGTTCTCAAAGCAAAAGCACCTTATGTGAGAACTATTATTAACATTTTTATTGCTTAAGGAATTTACTATGAAAAGAATGTAAAGGAGAAAACTAGCCAGCTCCTGGACAGTTGTCAGCCTTTGTGACAATAAGGCTAAGACTTTCAGAAGTCCTCAAATTTACTTTACACTATGCATTTTCAGAAGCAAAAATAACATTACATTTGATGCAACTTAGATCAGAATGGAAAAAAAAAATCATTAGAAATTTCAGAGAAATAGAAAATTTCAGCTTGAATTGTCATCTGTTTGTCTCACATACTGACATTTATGGAAATATTTCCATTCTGTTTTTCATGTCTTGTGACCGATGTTATCACAATCTTGTTCTAAATCTTGTCTTAATAACCTTAGTGTTAAGCTCCTTTTGATGGATTCAGGAAAAACAGTTTAAGACATTTGTTTTTCATTCAATGACTTAAAGTAGTGAATGATTTCACCATAACACTTCTAAGTTATTATCTTGATAATCCAAAACATGCACCTTATTTTTGTTCTCAATTTGTCAAGCTTCAATTTCCAGTTATTAGTTCTTGATATTTATCTTCTTTAATTAAAAAAAAACCCATCAAAACTACTACCAAAAGTATTATTATTTAATTGCTAATAAACTATTATCAGGTCATCTAGTTATCCTTGGACAAATTGACTAGACTGAGCTGTTCTGTTCTGTCATTCTGTGACTAATTTTCCACACTATGATTCATTCTTACTTTGCTCTCCTGAGCCCTGCACAATTTTTTAACATCTTTGTTTTAAGTCTGGACATCAAGAACTACACACATATTCTAGTAGTGGCCTCACTGGTGAGAATCACATGTGAAAATCACTACAAAATGCATTATTTAACTCCTATTGCCATAGGGGCCAGATAGTACCTAGCTACCAGGATGGGTATAAATGCTGTAATAACATACCATCCCAACCTTTTCTTTGGTTTTGGTTCCTCTGTTTCTATGCACTCACCATGCTCATTTGGCATTGAGTTTTGGTTGTTCCAAAATTGTAAAGTGAAACTCATCTCAGCCCACAGTTCTTCCCTTTCTGCCCTGTGAATTTTGTGCTGAAACTATGCAAAAATGTGCATTTTTGTTATTTTTATTTAAACAGCAAAAATAGTTTGGCTCAACTGTGCTGAAAACTGGGTCATGGCTTGTTCTAAATATTTGCAGCCCTTTCAAGGAACATTGGTTGTACTTAGGGCTTGTAAGGATCTCTGAGTTTCACAGTTTTAGGTGGCAGGTGAGAACATTGTCCTGAGTTAAATTACTTAGCTTTTTAATGTTTCAGAATATGCTATTGTAAGATAACTCCTGTTCATTTTCTTCCAGTGCGTTAGTGGTTGAAGTTAAAATATTTCTGTGTTCAGAAGGCAAGCATCACATTGAATTTAAATTAAGTTTACTGAATATGAAAATCTCTTCATAAGGAATTAAACTCAAGTCTGTTTTCCAATGACACCTGTACTTGTGATTTTGTGAAAACACTGCCTTGTACAAACTGGGCTCAGCATGATTAGGCTGGGGGCTCACAACAAAGTCAAATTAGTTTAACAAGGTATCGTGCACCAGCAGAGCAACAGTTACAGCATGGAGAACGTCCTCAGCTCAAAGCAAATATAAGGTCATCCAACAAGAATGTTCAGGCACATGGTTGAATTACAGAAGCTTTTTAAAGTCTTGGTAGCTGAATTTGTGTGTCTTCTCAGACAGTTGGTCAAAAATTAATAAAATCAAGCTTAAGTCTCAAGGAAAAAGTAGGAGAAAGGTTATATTGCCTTGCATGCGAAGGAGGCTAGCTAACAAGACAAACATAAAATGTCATAGAATTTCAACTGGTATGTGGTAACATGATTGTCTATATGATGTAATGTATAACAGTAATGCAGATTGCTTTAAAAAGTACATCCTTTGTGGTGTGTGTTTAATATTATGAAACTACTGGTAAATGGACTTCAACTCATGGATTTTAACAAGGACTACAAGACTTTTTGGCAAAATAGGCTGGATTTCCAGCAAATATGGAGCAAACTTTTCTTTGGAGGGGAACTGTGTAAAGTCTGCCTACTTCAACTTTTTTTTGCTTTTGATCTGATACAAACCAATAGACTTAAATGAAAAAAAAACTCTGTTCTTTAGCAACTGTTCAGTATAGCTCTGAAAGATGAAATAATCTGGATTTATGGGAAGAGTAGGTTCCATACTTTATCTCCGAATGTGAATGGGAAAATGATAAAACTTTGTACTTACATCAATTTTTACTCTGATCATGGGTGAGAGAACACCAGCTAAAATGAAGTTGTCAGTTCATTTATGTTATTTTTGTAAATAGGTGGCAGCATGTTTATAAGAATTCAGTTTGTTCAAGGAGTCAGCAAATCAAACCTTAGGCATGAGTTTTGAGATGACAGTAATTACCACAATTTCAGATTAGCACTGAGAGATGTAAAAAAGTGTATTTCATTTAATAAATCTTTATGTTATGTCTTGAAATTAAAATATAAAATAAAACCCTAGAAATATGGAGCTATTAGGCATGACTGTTGCACAAAAGGCACGGAATCACAAGTTGCTGTATTTCTCACATGAAGAAACATGGAATTAAAACTCAGCAAGTTTTGAAAATCGTTGCGAATTCTAGACCCATTCCAGCTCTTTGGAATGCTTGAGAAACCTTAAAGTAACTCATGGTCTGAATTTTAGAAAGACATGAATCAATACTTGAGTGAACTTTGGGGACCAGACACCACATGATACTGCTGTGATGAAGTCACTGATTTGCTCCTCTGCAATGCAGTGGAGGGGTTGAAGGGATTTACAGCGCCATTGGTATCTACGGGACCCAAACCAGTTGTTGTTAACTTCCTTAAAAATGATGTAGAACATGAAACCAAAGCCCTGTGTAAATTTTTTTGGTTATATTATTAAGAGTATGGGAAAATTACAAGCCACCTGAGTTAACAATACTTAGCACAACCCTAGTGAAGGTGCCCATAAGTCAGCAAAAAGGCACATTTTTCTGTGAAATGGCACCTCAGAATATCAAACATCTCAAAGACAAAGTAATGAAGTATGACCTATTTGCAGGGTTGCAGGAATTACTCGTAATATTTACTATTTAAAGGTTGGCCAAAATCCCATTGATGAAAACCCTGAATATTTTTAAATTTGTGATAGCAAACACGCAAAATCTTTGGGTGTTCCAGAAAGCAGTCACTCTTCACTTTAGTGAGCATAAGATGTAGATATAGATAAATTAAACATATCTTTCTCTGTTTCTCTTTCTTTACACCTTCAACTCAAACTGATACAAGTCATATTTTTCTCAGATACCAGACAAAAGTCTTCTTCAACTCACTTTTGTAACTTTTTTCTACTTCAAGTTGCTTCTTGAGCTCATCTCTTAACCTCTTGTTATTTCTTAAGTGTCCTTTTGTTGAACCTCATCACTTTGATCAGATGATCACATATTTTCCACCAGAGATTCATTGCTAATTATCAATCTACCTTGCTTCATTGGTGTTTTGGTTTATTTCTTCAGCATATTCAGGTATCAGGCACTGTGATCACTCAGCCCAGAGCTGTGTGTGTAACACAGGTTTATCCACTACTCTTACAAATCCCAGCAGACATCTCCAAAAGAAATCACCATGCTGAAGTCCAGGAACATGGATCACAAAGTTAATCAGGTAAAGGGATGTATATTATAAACACTTAATGAAGAGATTTATTTGCCATATAAACTTCCCCTCCATGAGAAGGCTTTGTCAGCTCTAGCATAACAAGCAACCCCTACCCAGCACAGATCAATACCAAATTTAGAGCCATCCCTTGCAAACCAATACCATCATGCTTCAGGTAGCTCTCTTCATATCTTCTACAATACCTAAACAAAATGGGGTGAGTTGAGGACAGAGTTGCAGCCCTAACTCTGAATTTCCTGGCTTTTGTGGGCTTAAGTCATACCCTTAATGTTATTTGAAAGTATTTTTTTGTGGTTTAATATATACTATAACTTTTTCTTTTGTGACAACTGGATTTATACTGGCTTCATCCCTAATACCACTGGAAACTGGAAGCAGGTCATAGTGTGAGCCTGTCTTCCAAATATTTTAAACGGAAAGTCACCATTCGGCTCTCATCGCTCTTGTTCTCCAATAAAAGTTCAATGTTCCATTTTAATTAGAATGATACCTCTTATGTCAATACCACATCCAACCTGTAGACTGTCCTCCTGAATGCTAAAGGTGAACAAATGAACAAAAATATCTTTTTACTTTTGTACTTTCTATTTTATTCATATTTATTCATATGAAAATACTCAAATTTAGTGAAAAAAATAGGTGTTTTTTTCAGTAGAAGTTCTTTTTCTGTATTTTGATTTGATTTTCCTTAGTTGATTCCATAGTTACTCTGTTCTATGGTCACATATTTTAATGATACAGACTGCATTCAAAAATCTGCGTATCTCACCAATAAATACTGTTTAATGTCTTCATACTAAAGCCACAGCCCTTGGTTGTCTAAATAACATTACATCACATGAAAAAATGAGTTCGTGTGAAGTTGTTGATGTCAAGTCCTACCTTCTAATGACTTCTCATGTCACAGTCTTGAAGTATATTTCTGGAGGTCAAATTGCTTCCATCAGGATGCTCTTCCTCCCACATATGTACACAAGTGTTAATTAAAAAAAATCCTTGTCACACTGATTCTGTGTAGCACTGCCTGTCTGCAGAATGCTGTCATTTTTCTTTACCACTGAATGAGCTGTGTCATTCTCATTCATACACCGTTCATTCATACAGCCCCAGAGAGAAGCTGGATAAGAGGAAGTATTCCAGAAACAGAGAAGTCAGAAAAAACCTTGAACAGTTGATCTGCTCCCTGTCTGAGCAAAAAAACTTTGATGAGGTCACTTTTGTAATTCAAAAGCTTTTCTTGTATATCTAGAAAGTCAGTAGACACTGGCTTATTTTTGGACAGAAAACTGTTGTTTGCAATTTGCTTGTTTCCTTATATTTTCGTAAAGATGTAATTCAGCATTTCACAGGTTCTAAAATTGATTCTCTCAAACTGGTTTGATTTTCAGGGCTTATCTCTGTTTTGTCAGGAGAATACTGTTAGAATTGTTTTCTACTTCATGTAAAAAGTGATAGGATGTAATTTGCAATGGGAACATTGTGACGAATATATAATTTGGGGATGTATTAGAATATGTCTCTTTTAAGGCTATTGGCAATTATTTTTTAATTTTATTAATTGAATAATTAAGCAATAATCATCACTGTCACATAAATGGAAGGCTAGATTTTCTCTCACTGCAAGAAGGTGAGAAGCTGAAACAGTGTTAGCCATAGGGAGAATGATTAAAATTGAATTTTAGAAGACATTACCTCTGTGCCAGCCACTGTCTAAAAGGGATTGCTCAGAAGACTGGATAAGGTCTATATTTGCAGGAGCAATCCCTTTTACATGGATCTGTAATACCATTCAATAATGTCTAATTTCATTAAAGAGCACTTAAGAAAGCTCCTTTTTTTGCAGCTGTCTTAAGCATTTCTCTCATTAAACTAAACCTGTATAAACACTCCCTTCCTTTGTTGTCTGATGTAACTTTCACTTTGAAGAACATCTGCAATAACGAGGAGAAACAATACCTTTTTGCTCCAGAAAGTCAGTTGTGAAACTTTGGTATTTGGTAGATTAGGTGTTAACTTTTTTGTCATCTTATTGGCCCCCAGTTTTTCTCACCTGTTCTGAGGTCCAAACACTTACCTCTTATATCACTTGTACTTTTCTGACAAGGCAAAGAAGTTGAGCTGTTTTGGGTTTTTGCATGGGGGCATTTCAAATACATTTGGAGCTTGTCATGGTGAACCACATGATCTATTTCTTCCACCTTCCTCCCTTTTTGGTGGCTAGCAGAAGTGTGCACAGGGCTCTTGAAATCCCAGACTGAAAAACTATTTTCCTAGTTAGTGGTGTAAGCACCATTAAACTTAAGTTTTTCATCTGTATTGTTTTGCAGAAAAAGCAAAAATTTACAAGACTCTGAATTTGTCAAAAATATGGTAATGTTTTTGTACAGGGGACAGCTGCCCAGATTTTCAAAGTTAAAAAATCTCAACAAAATGACATTGTGGCAGGTGTATAGTTGTAAGGTCATTGTCTTGCTGAATCTCCAGGTGGCAGAACATCTCTTGTTCATCTTGTTTCCATTCTTTTGGGCTGGTCTCTAAGTAGCAAAAGGAGCTTGTTTGCACCCTCAAAATACAGTACAGAAGAGAGGAATGTGTGTGTCTATGTATGGACACATGTAAGTGCACAAAACCGCAGAGGTTAGTTCTAATTTACTTTAAAATGCGTAAGTGTATTTGGAAGATGGAAACTAAGAAACTTCATAATAAGAATGTAGTCCAGGAACCTTGTAAGATTTGAGAATAGAAAGCAGTTTTCCAATCTTTCATGTATGGAAATACCAGATGAGTCAATGGGTGTTCTTTGAGCTAGGAGCTTCCAGGGCTACTTTCTCTATGCCAGCAGAATTGCCTTATAACTTGTTTTTAAAGGCCACCCAGTATCCACAGCCATCTCTGATTTAACTGGAACTTTGGGTGCTCAGTGCCCCTGAATCTGGGCTTATGGCTGCCATGGTGCTTCTGGAAAACTATCACAAAAAAACAGTTTAGGGAAATTAACACTTGGCATTCGGGTTAATGTAAGACTTGTAAAGGTGACAATTTCTGGTAAAAAATTCACTGGAGATTTTAAAACAAACAAAAAACCCCCAATGAAACAAAATTAAAAAAACAACAAAGGAAAGAAAACCTGACTTACTCATCGTGTAATAACACTGAGCTTTTAAAATGCTTTTGACCACAAACAGTTTGGAGCAACCAACTGCAATCTATTAAATTTCAGCTCACAGGGATTTTACTTTTTCCTCAACCATTTCTTGTACATTATATAAGCATTTTTAGGAAATTCACAGTTCTTATTGAATTTAAAAGCAATATCTGGCTTTATGAGTAGAAAATAATTAATATCCATAGCATCTAAGGTAGATTTTGGAAACTAAGGAGATTTTTCACTATTGATTGATGGATGTGTTCCATACTAAATTATTTTTCTTTTTCCTTCTGGGACTTACTTCATTTTAACTTTAGGGTAAAATCCAGCCTGATTTATGCAAGTGTCATTATGTAGAATACTGGAATTTTTATTACATTTCTTTCTTTGGGATGAATAAAATAAGCAGAAGTTGCCTTAGAGAGTGTGTCTATCTATAGAAATATTTTTTTCAATATCTTCCTTATATGGGAGAGATTTTTACATATAATAATTCATGAAGGATAAATTTATAAGTAACACAAGCAATATTTGAATGCTCTATAGGTACTTATAAATACAGTAATTCTTTATCTACATAGACCTTTCAGGAGTTTCAATGAGAAATGAAAGCTCTTCATCTCAATGGTCATGGAAAAAAATATTTTTACAAATTAATAAAAAAAATAGGCTATGTTGTTTGGGTAACATGTTTTGGAAGTCAAGAAGCAGGGAAATCTAATGACTAAATCCTTCTTCCATAGATTTTCAGACGCAGTCCATTATCAGCTATTCTATTTTTGTGGGGTTTATTAAATATTTTATGGAGAAGTCTCATTCCACATTTTATCAGGCTCTGTTAGGATGGTGGTTCTTTTATCCAGGAATAGACATGCTTCATGGCTAGAAGTGTTCTATAATGCTTCTTGGAAGCTGTTTAAAGAGAATTAGTGTTTGCTTTGGAGCGGTGATGTTTTTAAGTCTTTTTAGAGAATTCACCTAATATCCTTCCTTTCCCCACCATACTTTTTTTTTTTTTTTTTTGGGGCTATGCCAGAAATAAACAGCTGAATGATTTGTGATATGAAATTTATGAACTAGTTTTTATCAAAGTTGCCATCAAACCAATTTTGAGTGGTGTCAGAAGAGATGGGGGTGTGGGGTTGAAGATTGGTCCTTTCCTTACATGGAGGAAATAGTGGCTTTCAGGTAACAAGTCTGAGGTGACAGGATTAGAGAGAGAGAAAGGATTTGCTTGGTGAATCAAATGTCAACAGTCCAGTCCATGGGTGAAAGGGCAGTAGGAACAGGAGGCAGATTTAGCTTGGGAGCTACTTCTGATTTTGATACCTGATTTAGAACAAAACCATTTTCAGCTTGGTCCTTGTAACTAACTGATGGAAGAATCAAAAGAAAATGTAGGTTGGTGGAGGGGGGGAGGGGGCAGAAATTACTTGGAAGCATCTCTGCCTACCTATTTTGCCAGGAGAATACCACTGGATTTGATTTCCATTTCATGCAAAAATTGATAGGATATAGTTTTTGATGGTGGGCATTATGCTGAGTATAAAATCTGGTGATATGTTCGAATACGTCTCTTTTAATGCTGTCTGCAATTAATGTTTTATAAACTGGATAATTAAACAATAATCATCACTGTCACATAAAAGAGGGTTAGATTTTCTCTCACTTCAAGAAGCTGAGAAGCTGAAATAGTGTTAGCCTCATGGAGAATGGTCAAAAGCTATCTGTACTAGGCCTTCCACTTGAAACCAAAAGAAATATATTCTTGAGTTTAAGAAATAAATAAGTAACTCAGTGCTTACACAAAACTCTCTTGATTTCAGGGGAGATGCTCTGTGTAACAGAGTGAATGAATTTTAAGCCTTCAGACTTCCCATTTGCTTTTCTGGGGATAAATTCGGGCAGAGGTAAGCATGTCTGATATAGAGTCTATGCCATGAATTAACACCCTACACAGCATTCCAAATTAATATTTTTCTGGGAAAAACTTCAGTGTATATTATAATAAAATATAAATACTACTGTCATTGAGTATATTGATAAGGTAATTTTAGTAAAATTCTTCTAGCTATGAAGCTATTCTAGAGTTAGGCTTTGTCTTGTAGTTCATGGAGCTTTATTGACTGAAGAATGAAGCCAAAAAACATGCTTTGCAGTTATTTGAAAGCAGGACTTTTGAAGAGCATCATACTAATTCTGTAAAGTTTAGCAAATATTTCTGAGATTTCCAGGAACCGTCTTCCTGCGTAAAAAAGGTGGTAAAGGAACACTGTCTACTGGTACTAAGGTTACAGGGGAAAGTTCACGGACTCAGGGAGGTTTATGGGGTGATTAACCTCAGGTGCTAAGGTTGATTCATAGTATTTTTTCTCTGAGAAATAACTCATACTGATCTGATTAGATTAAAGAGGATGCAGCAGATCATATTTTTACAACTGTCTGTATCAACACTTGTGGATGAAATGTTGTGTATTCCAATATAGAACAAGGCTCTATATTAAACAAAGAGACAGGTGGAAAGGTCTGAATTTAAAAAGGCTCTCCAATACTTCTTTTTGGGTTCCTCATGTAGAAGTTGATTACCTGCCTGATAAACTAGATCTGCATAGAAAATCTTCATTGCTTCATGAATTCTTGTCTCTGAAGATTTTATTATTCTGTGTAGATGATAACTAACACACTTACAGGTGACTGCATAACTAGTCCTATTGTCCCAGTGAGAACATGGGAAAAAGTTCCTCCATGAAGTCAGTCTTGCAGAGATCAGCTCAGAGAGCCACTGGCTCAATCTCACCCTGGATAGAGGGAAAATAAATGTCTCATTATCAAAATACTGTCTCATTTCAAGGTTTTAAAACTTAACTAGGACCACTGAAAGAGACGCAACGGATTAGAGGTGCAATAACCACAGAAACCGTAACAGAGACCCTCTGGGACACACCAATCTATGAGAGTTTTGTGAAGAGGAAAGATAAAAGAAAGGTTAGACAGGTCTTCAGTGTGCTGAATGTCTCTCACATTTTTTTATAGAATAATATAACTGAGCTGTGCTTAACTCAATTGAAAATTTTACTTTGTGGTTGACCTTTTTCAGCTTAATGACACAGTTTCAGTGGTAGGACACAGGAGACATGCCAGTTACAGTGATTAAATTAAAAAAAGAAACCCATTAAGAGAAACCTTGTGTATGGTTGCCTAGCAGAAAACCAAAACATTGTTTTCTTGAAAGCCACATGAACATCAATAGAAAAGAACTGGAGGAGGCAGCTGGTTAGTAGTAGTTGTCCTTTGGATGATAATTATTATAATATCTCCAAATAATTTTTATATGAAAATAAACATTGAATTTGAAAAAAATAGTGTCAGATTTAATAGTGTTGTCATACTCCAAGTAGATATTTTAAAATGTGCTTCACTTCACTGACTTTAATTACTGTCTACCTATTTCCAGATGTTACCTCAAATGTGATATGTATGAATGAAGACCTAATCTTTTCCCTGTTAATTCCTTTTGCCTTCTTTCTTTAGTCAGTATGAATAATGCTAATCTGTTTACTCAGCCCCAGAATCCAGGCATAACCTTTGGCTTGGGCTTTATTCCAGATCTTCACATCCAGGCTCTGCATGTGTCTTTGCCATCTGAGACCTCTGTTCTGGGCTGGGATAAATCTGTCTCTGAACATGTCAGTTTATACACCCTAACTATATATAGACAGCGAAAAGCAAATAGTTTAGGTTAGATGAATTTCTAGCAGGCCACAGTTGGGTAAGGAGAATCCCTAGATGAGATGATGTGGGCCTGGATCAAGGATTTAGCGACATGTAAGAATAGAAAAGGTGGAATTTGAAAGATGATCTGGAGAAGGAACTTGAAGGCACAGCACCATTTTGAGATGTCTAGGCAAAAAGGTTGTTTTTATTCTGTCTGAATTAATAAGAGCTGCTTCTTTCTTTCTTTTTTTTTTTTTTTTTTTTTTTTTTTTTTTTTTTTTAATTTCTGAAGAAAGGCAAATGCCTGACTTTTGTTCTCTTCAAAACAAGAATTAAGATACATGTGTTGGAAGAATATTACTGAAGTCACCCAAAGTGTAAGTATGCAAAAAAAAATGAGCTTTGAAGATGGCATGGAAAAGCAGTTTTCACACCAGGCAAAGTGTAGGTGCAGTAAATTAAACCTCAGCCAAAGGATGCTGTTAACTTCTGCTAGTAGAGGCAATGGGCTGATTGTGGCAGTTTATATTCTCTTCAGTCCCTGAGGACATAAAGCTGTAAGAGTAGGCTTCCACCTGGGAAGATTATGCTAGCTTCATGGTCTAAATGCAGGCTCATTTTCCTATGATTTGGAGAATTGCTTTTTGAATCAATCAAATATGTTAAGCACCAGGGCAATTCCTTCCTTTTCTTGACACTTGAAGTGAATGATCTGTCAATGCAAATGCTTAATTTTCTAAATACGAAGTCATTTGGTGTATAAACTGCATAGATTTTTGCTTGTTTCATGTCTATGGCATACAAAGTCTAAATTTGTGTTGGATGGAGGGGGAGAAAGGCCTCTAATTTACTCCTGCTTTGTGTTTTATATGTTCTCTTACATTCCTGAGTGAAAAAAAGCAGGGCTTTTAATAATAAGTTTTTCCTTGTCTGTTGGTTTCTTTGTTTGGGTTAGTTGCACTTTTTTTTTTTTTTTGACTTTATAAAAATGAAAGCCTAATTTTAAGCAGGAAGTAATCAGTTTAATTATTCTGTCATTTCTTCGAAACTTGATGCCAAGATCAGCTATGGTTTCCTGAAGATCTTCAGGTAGTTTCTTTCTTTTGTTTTTATTTAAAGTTTGGGTGACTTTTCTGTCTTCTCAAAAAAACAAAACAAACCAGCAACAAAGATGGTAAGCATCCTAGCATTAGTGGTGTGCTTACCAAATTGAAAATATGGTTGCCCTTATGGAGGGCATTTGCTGAAATGTCCTTTTACAAGGAATATCTCTAGTTTGCCTTCACACTCCTGATATATTTAGTGCATATCCATCTTTCTTGGGACTGGGTGCTGTGATTCCTTCTCAAATGCAACTATTTCTGCTCTAAAATTACCCCATCAATACAAGCAGAGGTGGTTCTACCTCAGATTTCCATTTCTTCAACATCAGGGCTATGCATATGAGGTGTTCGTTTGCAGTTGGGGATTTTTTTTTTTTTGCTTTGTCTATATGGACTCCAACTACAACTGAAATGGATTTTTGTTTATTTAAAGAGGTCTATGAATGTTCTTCAGATAGATATTTAGATTACCTGAATGGGTACCATTTCTGCAGGCAGACAGGACATGTTTCCAGGTTTTTCTGCTTCTCTGGCAATTTGAAATACTAAGTCTCATCTGCCTCTTTCTGTGTTCATCACACTGGGGAAAAAAATTAGATTTCACTACATGAAATCTAATTTTTTTTTTTCCTTTTTGAATGACTATTCAAACAAGCTGTGTTTTTCAGGTATCCAAAATCTCTGTGTGGTATTCACTGCTAAGGATAACCCAGTTTCAGGAATACTGAAAGTAATTGATTTCATGGGCATTACTTAAGTAAAATTACCACCTAAGTGATAGGGGAAAACATCACATGAAAACCAAACAAAACTGTCTTGTTTAAAGATGTCTTAAGCCCAATGAAGTAAGAATATAATTGAGTCTAGTTAAAAATTGAGGTGAAAAACTGGAAGAAATTTGCAGGAAACTTTTCCATTTTGTTTTACAGAAAATGAATGGATATGTTCCCATTCCTGTGGAAAATTTTGGAGGTACCTCACATAATTTATAATTGATTTTCCACTAAACTGTTGAAGAATCATTTTTGCTTCTGTTGCTAAAGTGCAGCACCAGCAAAAAAACCTGCAGAATATCTTGGCAAATTCTTCAGAAATTACCTCTACCTCAAAAACCTGAAACTATGATTTTTTTTGGTTTGTTTTTAGGGTTTCTTGGTTTTTTGGTTTTTTGTATTTGAAAAAAAAAAATACCATGAATGTGTGGAATAATATTAGTTCCATAATTCAGTAGAGTCATAGTACCATAGTACATTTTATCAGAACATTTCAAATGATGCTTTAAGGTAAATTGTATAGTTTTTAGATTTGAAATTTAATAATGCTTTTTTAGAGCTCTTGGATCTAATCTGTGACTTAAAAGCCATACACAAGCAAGAGTCAAACCTGCACTTGGTTTGCTGTTTCCTAGATTTCCAAGGGTCTAGATATTAGAACTTTTAAAATAATCATCTCATGAGTTTTATTACTGTATAATGAGTCTCTCAGCTTTGAGTTACTGCTGAATTTTCTGTAGCAATAAAAATGCTTTATTATCTGGAGAACAGCTTAAAGAAATCAGAAGTTTCATTTAGTGTGTGAGAACTTTGTCCACAACTTGAGTGCAGTCCAAAGAGTCATTAGAGTCAACCTGAATTGACAAGTTCACTAGAAATCAAGGAGAACTTTATCCTTTAGACTGAAATACAATTTTATCTGCACTGTTTTGGTGTCTCATGTTTGATATAGATGGGAGTGATATGTCCTTTTTTACTGCTCATTATTGTAGTCATGCTGTGGAGGATGAAGTCTTCAGCTAAATGTGAAAGTTCTTTGGAATTAAATACACATTTTACTGCTGATGTCAGGGAGATTAGCCTTTTGCCCTTAAGTTCCATAAAAATCAACCTGGAATCATTCCCTATTGTTGTGGTTAAACCCCAGTCAGCCACGAAGCCCCATGCAGCCCTTCCCTCACTCCCCCTCCAGTGGGATCAGGGAGAGAACTGGAAGGGTAAAAGCTGGAAAATTCATGGATTGAGATAAAGACAATTTACCAGGGAAAACAAAAGCTGTGCACACAAGCAAAGAAAAACAAGGAATTAAGTAATCTCACCCCATGGGCAGGAAGATGTTGAGCCATGTCCAGAAGAACAGAGACCATGACATCCAGTGATAACTTGGGAAGACAAACTCTATCACCCCAAACATCCCCACTTCCTCCTTCTTCCCTCTACTTTATATAAAGAGCATGATGTCACATAGTCTGGAATATCCCTTTGGTCAGTTTGGATCAACTGTTCCATCTGTGTCTCCTCCCATCTACCCAGGCACCCCCAAGTTCTTCACCATCCTGGCAGTACAAAAAGCAGAAAAGGCCTTTGTTGGGGAGGATGAGATAGGGAAACCTTATAAATATGACTGCTTGGCAAAAGATGCTGAAAACATGAAACCTGTAAGTGAAATAGAAATGAAAGCTAGCTTTGAGATATAAGATACCAAGCTGTTAGTTACTGTACAACCAAAAAACAATGGCCAGCTGAAGGAGAATCCCTCTTGATTGAACAATGTCTTTAGCAGAGAAGAGGATGCTTCAGCAAGCAGAAAAGTCCAAGGGTCAGAGAAACCCTGCCAGCATGGCAGGGAAGACAAAAGTAGTTTTAGAAAGTAGTTTTTGGGAGTTAAAATGTAACACAGTATGGTAACGTAGTAGTTTTGATAGGTTGTATGTAAATTCCATAACGATTTTTGTCTTCTATTGATTGGATGTTGTACTATTACCATATTCAGTATAGGAAGAGATATAATATCATGTAACCAGACTTTAGCTCTCTCTAGCTCTTGATCCCGCTCTATCTAGCTAGAGCTAGATCTATCTCTCTCTGTCTCTGTGTGTCTCTCTCTCTCCCTCTCACTCTCTGGGGCACGCTTCAAGCTCTGGCTGGCAGCTTAAGCAGAGCTCCTGCACTCACGACCTATGCAAATAAACCACATGTTTCAGGAGCTGCCTTGGACTGCAGAGATCTTTTGTCCTGTACCGCTCTTTATCCCATAATTCCTACAGGCCTTGGCTCTGTGAAAGCCCTGCTCAGCAATAACAAAAATATCTCTGTATTATCAAACCAGTGTTCAACGCAAATCCAAAATACAGCCCCATACCAACCGCTGTTGAGAAAAATAACTCTACCCCAGGCAAAACCAGCACAATAATGCACTACACTGATTTTTCAATCCCATCTCTGTAGCATCTTTTGCAAAATTACTTACACGGTAGGTTGTAGAGACAGCTAAATGAATGGGTTTCACTCATTCTCTCAAGCAACAGACATTAAGCTACCTTTTATCTCCTAAAACTCTTGAGAATATGTTTTAGTTTAGCTGTTGTATTAGTGCTGGTCGTATCACTGATATGAGAAAGAGTTTTTAAGATTAGTTTCACTGCAAGTACTCTTATGTATTTCACATTTCACTCGGCACTGGTGAGATTTACAGATACTCTTCGAAAAATATTTCTGCTAGTATTTTCTGTTGCTACAGAGCCATTATCTATCTTGACAAGTGATGCTTAAGGCATAGGTGCATACTTTTTGTTTCCCTTTTCCTAACAGTTAGTATTAGATCGTGCATATTGTGTTGCTAAAACTTGGTTTTACTCAAGTTCATTTTCAAAATTCCCATTTTTATCTGTCTCTGGATACACAGCCAAGACCAGATATTATCACATTTTTTTAACTTGAATACCTTCAAATGAATGCAAGAATATTAAATGAAAATTCTGAACTGAAATAATATTTACCTGACAATATCATTACCACATGAGGTTCAAGCCAGTGTTGACTACTTTCTACATGTGTTTTATGCCTATGAATTATAGCCAGGTTCTGCACTTCAAAAAGAGTATTTCTAGTTTAGATATATTCTATATTTAATAAGCTGATCCCTGTCTTCAAATTAATTATTTAGTGACTGATATTGGAAATAAAAATTTCAAAATCCTACTTGATATTTGACATAGAATTGAAGGTTTGTTTCGCTTGCAGTGTATATCTGTTATTCATTTTTTTGGTGATGACTGAGCATTTCTTGAGCTCTAAACACTTGCATATATCATGCAGATCAGCTGCGTTTCACCTTATTTAAGGTAATACCTGTCTTTAAGACAGTAAAGGGAAAGTATGAACTCTAACTTCAGATTAGCAATCTATTATTGTATTGTTTCAGGTTTCAAAATAATTGTCATGCACTCTCTGGAATCTCAATGACTCAAGGCTTCTATGCTCAGGTATGTTTGCTGTGCTGGACTTTAGCTGTGAAGCGTCTCATGCTGGTATTTATGAGTGCAACATGGCTTTATTTCCTGAAATTATTTAATTTATGGGACTTATTTGTAATTATTTAGGATGCTAATTCTAATTCTTTAAATTTTCTGAGCTGACAGGTTAGATGGGTACCATAAAAAGGAGTCCCTTTCGTTTATTAATTGTTTAATTGGTAATAATAGAATACCACGTCATAAATTTATCTCTAAGCTCACAAAGACAAAACCATCAAGGAAATTAGTAACAAAAGAACTCTCACCCTTTACTTCTCTATTTAAAATACGAATTATATCCATTTTCAAGGTAACATATCCCAAGGGAAAATTGCTGTATTACTTCTCTCTCTCAAAGAAAGCTCTTCAGTCAGTAAAAAAAATAATGGCCAAAGATTTACTCTGTGTCTCCTAAAGGTTACTTCAAATCATAGAAAAATAAGAGGGCACAACTACCTTTCTATAAGTTGAGTATTAGCTTATTTTCACAATTTTATGAGCTCTTTTTAGTTACTGTTAATTTAGACTTTTTCAAGTGGGGTGATCCAGATGCAAATTCCTCTGCGTCATTTTTTCTGTGTTTTGTTTTTTTTAAAAGAAAAACTTTTCAACACAATCAATTATATGCTGGAAGACACCTCTGGCTCAGATAAATACACATTTGGAGTAGGAGAATGCAATTACATGTAGGACTTGAGAGTGTGTGCTGAGATCCTTGACTATTCCAAACATGTCTCTGAACAAATTCAAATTAAAATAATCCTGGATGTGAAAGTGGTAATATAAACTAATCCACCTTTTTTTTTTTTTAATGAAGTCATTTTTTTAGGTGCAAAAGAAATTTTAAATACTCCAGACTAAGTTATCTTTCCTTCTTATCTCTCATTTTCATGTGCTGTGATGTTTTCTAGGAATACAAATTCTTTCTAATTAAAATTTATTTTTCTTTCTTTCCATTCTGATTTCACCTAGCCTTTCACCTCTATTACTCTTTTCCATCACACAATCTGCAAACACTGTCTAAGCTTTTGGAGCCAGTGATTCTCTTTGACACAAATTTGTACCCAAGGTGCTACAAAAAATAAGATGCAATAAATATCAAATAATATAATATTCAGTTCTGCACTGTGATTGGAAATGTGGAAGGAAAATTAATAGTGTTTTGTACAGCATGAAAGAAATTGTTGTCACTCTGTTGTGTGCTGCAGAAATTTATACAGATAGCTGAAGCTCTTTTGACATATTAGCGGCATCATATACAAGAAAATTCTGACATTTTCCTTTATAAGGTGCTTTTTTTAAAATTGCTTTTAACTTTGCTATAATTAAACTTGTCTGACTGGAGCTGGTTTTCTTCATTTAAGTTTGAGTTTCACAGAACATAAGTTTTACACATCATCTTACACTTGTTGCCATGACAATGATGATCATGAGTATAGACTTTGGAGCAGGGACTTGATATGTGAGAAAAGAGTGTTTTGAGTTTTAGGGATGGATCATTCACTTGCCTTTGAAAATTTGTTCAGTTTTGGCTAAATCATAATTGTTTGAATAGTCTTAATTTATACATCCTTGGTGGAGTTTTGTTAACAAATTTTTGCACACATTTTATGAATATTCCCTATGCTTTAGGCATGCTTAGTCTGCTCAGAGAGCCAATGGGCAATTTACACTGTTTGAAACATCTTCAGTCTCATCGAGATAATATCTGTTTTCATTGTTTTCAGGACACTGCATGAAGAACATCCACACCTTGCAAAATTTTAGTGTTTTCCATGCTGCCTTGTAATGACCAGCTGTATCTGTGCTGCATAGAGCAAGTGCAGTTATTCTTGCCTCTACACAGTGGTGACCGTCACTTGTTTCTGATCCTAGTTTAGCTAGCTGGTTTAGGTATCTGCATTTTCCTCCCTCACCTGCTATAATTATATCCACTGCCTATCTGTACTCTCCATAATCTTGCTCTTGCTCCCAAAATGTCATGGAGAAGGTAGAGGGGAGGAAAGGTGTACAAGAAAGAGAGTGGAGGCTAAGGCTGATCCACCCTAACAAACGTAGCTTTACGCAATTCCCTTTTGCAAATAAGACTTTTTACCGAGGTCTGTAGAGATAGTACAAGGGGAGGGGATTTTAAAGTGATAGATTTAACTTGGACATAAGGAATTTTTTACAATTAAAATAATGAGACACTGGAACAGGTTGCCCAGAAGAATTGTGTGTGGCCCATTGTTGGGTCATTGAAGGTCAGGTTGAACAAGGCTTTGAGCAAACTGATAGTGAAAGATCGCCCTAGGGGGAATGAACTAGATGATTTTTAAAGGTCATTTCCAATTCTCACTTTCTCAGCTTCTTCTCCTGCTGTTTATTCCATTAGCTTAGGTTGTAAATGACTGCGTTGTGATTCTAAAAGTTGTGATTCAGATGAGGACCAATAGACTACTTCAGGTCAGACCTCTAGTTTACAAGATAAATTTCAGGAAATTACACTAAAAATACTGCATAGATGTTGTAGTTGAAAAGTTAAATTCTTCAAAACTGTGCCAAAATCAAAGATACTTTTTCTTTTTCCAGCAGAGCGGTGTGAATACATTACAATGGTACTTTTAATTGTGTTTTTGAATGCTAAACACTTTTCTTTGCTCCACTGATGAGGCAAAGTTGGTAATGAATAGTAAGACAAATGCTGGATGTTTTGACTGCTGGACAAGATGGATTAAAAGTTCAGAAAGAAACAAGTGAGGAAACAGGAGGGGAGGGGCATTGTTTGCTCTTCATTTCACTGGCAGATGGCAAGGGTTAAAGGTGTGTGAGGAAAGGGAAGCTAGATAATGCTAGTACTAGTTTTGCATGACTTTGTCTGAGACAACTGCACCAACCCATCTGATTATTCCATGTGAGTCAGAAAGGTATCCTCAAAAACGAAGCCTTTTACCCCTACTGAAACAAGAGCTTCTCTCCTTCAGTTCCTGTTTTTTTTGTTTTGGGGTTTTTTTTGCTACTTTGGTAAAATGATTAATCCATCCTGTGTTTATGCTTTTGGCTGAAACACCTATTCCTAGAGCAGCTACGCCCTTCCAGCCTAATGACGGGCCATTAACACCCCCTGGTTTGCATACCCTGCCTTAAAGGTCCTCACAGCTGGACCTCCTCAGTCCCAACAACTACCTCCATCCTCCCACTCACAATGCGTTCAGGAGCCAAGCTCTCTGCATGCCTATTCCCCTGCAAAGTCAGAAAGGGACTACTATTCAACAACCCATGGACCAGGCATGTAGCTTTAAGCAACAGCCAAAAATCTGAGTGGGAGGAACACCTGCAGCTGAACAGGAATGTGTCAGCAAAAGTGTTCAAACAACAAATTTTTATTCCCTGAGAGGGCAAAAATGACCCATAAATTACCAGAAGATGAAGAGAGAGGGAGATCTGGGGGGAGGTGTGAGTGAATAGGAAATAGAAAAGGGATCAGGGTAGTTAATATGCCCACCACTTAGAAATTCCTTAGTAAGGTAGCTTGGTCCACTAAGGACTAAAACCCTCAAAATACCAGTGCAGCAGTTCTTACGCATCAGGATTGTTGAGAGGACTAGAAAGGCCCCAGTAAATGCCCTGCTGAGTAAAGCCTGTTGACATGCCTTGCTTCCCTGGGCCAATTTGGAAGCATAAGGGGTGTTTCTGAGTACTGAAGATAGGGTGAGACCCCACCTGGAGTACTGTGTGCTGTTCAGGTCTTCCCAACAAAAGAAGGACACGGAACTGTTGTAGCAATTCCAGAGAAAGGCCATGAAGTTGATAAGAGGACTGGAGCATTTTCCCTTCTTAGACAGGCTGAGAAAATTCAGGCTGCTCAGACTGGAGAAGAGAAGGTTGCATGAAGACCTCACAGTAACATTCCAGTATCTTAAGCTGGACTACTGAAAAGTCAGAGAAGGACTCTTTGTCAGGAACTGTAGCAATAGGACAAGAAGTAATGGGTACAAACTGAAAGAGGGGAAATTTAAGTTAGATATTTGGAAGAAATCCTTTACTATGAGAATGGTGAGATGCTGGAATATGTTGTCCGGAGAAGATGTGCTTGCCCCAACTCTGGCAGTGTTCAAGGCCAGGTTGGATGTGTCATTGACAACCTGGTCTAGTGGAAGATGTTCCTGCCCATGGCAGTGGGGTTTGGGACTACATGATCTTTAAGGTCCATTCCAACCCCTCAACATTCTATGATTTGATCCCATATCAGGATTCAGCTGACCTTTCTTCTCTGGTGTCTCCGGCAGCTGACCAGCACATTGCAGCCAAGCAAGCAGGATTTTGGAGGAGGACCAGAAATGTCATAGAGGCTACTGTTTACACAATTTCTCCAGTCCTTCCTTCTCTCAAGGAATCACCAGTTCTCTCAGACCCAGTAGCTGTTGTACAGTCAACCATGACGATTCTACCAGGGAATCCTGCTGCTGGAGGAATGTTTGGACCTCTCCCAGCAGAGGCTGACAGGACATCTTTAAGGTTCATCTGAGAAGCTTTCCCTTGACACTGGGGAAAAAGAATTTGAAAATGTGATGAGAGAACAGAGAGGATAATAAAAGGAGTCTGAATATGGGAACAAAAATATCAAGGTCAGGTAAAAAAGAAGGGATGCTGAGGCAGCCAAAAGGTTGGATAGATGAGGAAGTCCACTTGCACAGTCTTGACAGCTAGTGTACAATAGCCACACAAAGGCATGGACAAATTTTGTCATTTTATATTGTATGAGAATTGATCCAGGATTTTAGATATCAACAGTACCAGGGCATTGTATGTGTAGTTGATACAACCTGGATGACTTTACAATAATGCAGTCACCTCATCAGCAGTTGCTCTGCATTGGAAGGCTGGCTTCACAATCTGGACAGATACTTGATAAGCAAGGATAAGAGGGGTATTTGCTTTAAATGCCACAACAGAACTCTGATTCAGATGCACATAGGTTACTCCTCTCTCTCTCTCCACAAGGCCTGTTGGTTGACCTGTTTTACTACCAGTTTCATCTCTTTTCCAGGAGGATGTCACTTAGATTATTGAAACTTAGCATTACATTTGCTAAGAGGCAAGGATGGAAAGAAACATAACATCTAATTGGATTGGTTAATGAAAAATATCTATGCTTACATTATGTAATTATTGGAGCTGGCACTTTCTTCTGAGTGTCATGTTATTGTTTCAAATTCAAACTAGCTGTCTTTGACTACCATATAATACTAAGATGTGATTTCAGACATTTATTTTAATGAAGCTATTTTCATCAGCACCTTTGTAAGGGTTATATGTCTATTTTGCTTATCTTTGTAACACTTAATCAATGAGATTCTTTCTGGTAATTTTATTTTTCATTTGATTTTATCTCCTGAGGCCAAGTTATTACTCTTGTAGTGTCACTATTCAGGTGTCTGCAGTTCGCATTTTACATCTGAGATAACCTTTAAAATAGTCAGTATTTTGCCTTAGTAAATTTCCCTTTTTTGTTCAGAATAATGAAGACTAACTACAAGATTCTCTCAATGACAGTGCTGACAGTTTTTAAATCTTCTTTAATTTTTCTATTTAATTACTCTTTAATGTTTGCCAGAAAATTATACTAATGATTTAGAGGTTTCCTCAGCTAATTGAAGGCTCTTGAACCTAAGATATCAGAGTTTGTAAATGTTTAGTTGTCACAGAGACTACCTCATATCCTCCTTGGTTATGCATGGCTAATTATTTGATCTATCAGAAATACATTCAGAAGCAGCTACACACTTGATTCCTTCCATATTCCACTGAAATATCTACTGGACATTTCTGCTTTTCCTTGATCCCACTTTACTATCTCATTGTCTGAATCTAGCTATTGACTTATAATTAATTCACTGAGTTTATTGGTTCTGGAATACTTTTAAATAAATACTTATTATTTAAAATTTGTTGATTTATGAAAACTCATTCACACATTTGAGTTGCTAACATCATTACCCATTTACTTCTATTTGTATTTTATAGTAATCTCATTGGTTTTTTAATTCCCTCTCCATGTATACATGCACATACATGTACTATGTGTTTGTGTATGTATATAGGTGTAAATAAAAAATTTATGTGATTGCTTTCACCAAGAAGGTCTTCTTCCATCAAGTATATTTTTTTGAATCTGAGGGATCTTGGCTTCTTGGGCATCCAGCTAGATGCTCCTGAAAAATTTCCAGTTGTTTTAGCTCTTCTTCATTTAAACGTATTTTTCCAACTCCAATCTCAACTGTTCCTCTCAGTTTCAAAACCCTGCAGGTTTTAAAAAATCCAACAAGAGATATTTCAGGTTGGTGACATATCCTGTTTGCATTAAATAAATCAAGCCTCATTTCATTGGGCAATTTTTCAATTTTTCAATTTTTGTAAAAGCCATTAACTGTTCCTTATTTATCATAATGAGGTCCATTATGGTGAGTAATTGATAATGGACATTACTGGGTTACTTGATATCCCATGCAGGATTTCTGTGTTAAGAAAAAAAATCCATTACTTCTAGAAATTTCTGAAGTTATATTACAGACTGCATAGACTGAGAAAATGATCTGTAGGATGAAAGTCACTTTAGGTAATGGAATTTTCCTTTCTGCTCTTACAACCAGATTTTTTGAGGGGAAGCTCCTTTAATTTTGTGAAACATGGTAGTCTGTTGAAGAGACCTTCTAGTTTGATTTTGTTTGTTTGCCTAATTAGTACTTTAACCACAAACATTGTGGAGCCCACTCAGTCATCTATGACCTTCTAATCATATAACAGGATATTGGATGCAAACTATTACCACCACCCGATCTGATTTTCCACTGTAGCTTTTATGGAACACATTAGACATGAAATACAATCCTCCAAAACCCATTGGACTTGCCCCATCAGGTTTCTCTATTATTAATCACATAATTTCTTTTCTCCTACACGACCATTTCCAACTACCCTTATTGACTCTTCAAGCTCCACACGATAGTACTCATGTTACCTCTCAGCATACTTACTTGCTTTTTGTTCTGTCATAAAAAATGATGCTTTTATTTGGCTTATGTGCTTGGATATGTATGTCTTGTTCTGTCATCATGATTCTCTCCTTTCATGTAGTTTGAGTAGATTAAGTCTTCCTGACTACTTCATCTGTCAACCAGAAGACTGGTACATATTTTGCTGAAATTAAAGCCATAATACCATGTGATCTTTTATTTCTATAGCGGTTACTTTGCTGTTTTATTGAACCAAAACCTTCTCTTACTTCACCTTCCACCCCTACTATTGAACTCCATTATTTTCTGCTTGTAAAAAAGGGTTTAGGGATTTTAAAGTATCAGCTGGGGTATCTTTTTTCTCCTTTTCTCAGCTGCCTGGTTGATTAATGTTTTTAATGGCTGAAAATCACTTGAAATAAATAAATAAATAAATAATCCTGGCTTCAAACCTTTCTAATTGCCATTAGTATTTCCTGTTGGATGGGAGAAATCATCTTGTTGTCTGTTGTGAATTGTGGAATACATCTTAGGCACATACCCAAGATATTTCTGGGGCACTTTTGTGTACTCTAGTTTGAGCCAAACATAAGCGCTCTGCATTTTCCTCTGCTAAATTAATAGATTCATTCTTACAGGCTGTTATTTCTGATGCCTCACACAGTATCAGGTAGTTATTTGATACTTTCAGCTGGGAGTAATAGACTCTCAAAATGTAGAGTGAAAACAGATTAATATTTGTAGTTTCTCACTTTACACTGGGAAACTGGAAGATCTCCTGTCATACTGACCGAGCTGATCCACTGGGGAATCCCACATATGCACAGTATATGAACTTCAGTATCACTGATTTCTTCCCCATTTTGGCTATCAGAGTGAACCTCATGTAGAGGTGAAATCATTTCTATTCACAAGGAAGGATGCAGATAGTACTAGATTTGGTGCTGGTCACAGAAAATGATGACTATTCATCTTTGTTGCTATAGCAAAACCACATGTATACAGCAAAACTCATAAATACTGCTCTGAAAATTCTGATGGAAATTCTGCTGCTAACTCCTCTATTTATATTTCACAGTGTCTGTATTAGCTAGCTTTTATTCATTGTTCAAGTCAATCCCATCCTGTGTCAAGAATTGTCAGCAAAGTTCAAACACCAGATGAAGAGCACACACCTCAGGTAGTGTGTGTGAAAATCAATGATACATTCCTGTAATTGTTCTTGAAACTTCCAGACAGGAGGGTTTTACTGGGCCATATATTCCGCTCTTTCCTCTCACGATGATATACTGCTCAAACTCCGTCTTTGGTCTCTCCCTGTTTGTCGCCCTGGCTGCTCTAGGGCTTGGTTCTACTCCTTGTTGTGGAAGCATTTTGAAACCATTACGCCTTTGTTTTCTGAGAAGAAAGATTTATAGGGAAGGTAATATCCTTTATTAGACTGTTTGGTTCATTTGGAAAAAATGGGCATTCCTGTGGGGTCAGAGTCCCTTCATTACACTTGTTTTCTGCCTGCTTGGTTTTTCCATGTCTGAAAGCACTGCTTAGAGAAAGCAGGCCTGCTCATTTTGTTCTTTTTGGTTGCTACATTTTCTTCCAGAGTAATAGAGAGAACACATGTACTTGTGTTCTTTTGCGGAGACTTGTGTGCTTGTTTTTCCAAAATCCAAAATAAAAATAATAAAACCAATTTTAGGCCAAACATCTGTATTTTGGCCCTGGTGTATGGAAACCTCACTGCCTCCAGGTTTTTTGGAATAAATCCTGGACTGATATGATCAACTTCTCTTTTTTTAGAGGAAAAATAAAAATCTGCTTTGCCAGTTACATAAGAGGCAGAGAAAAACCCTGTGGATAATAGCAAGATATATGTATTGGTTTAAAAATGACAAATAGAAACATTCCAAATATTTGCAAATTATTTCTTCTGCTGCTTACACCCCAACTAATGGAAAAAAAAATCTGTATTGAGTAAGAGACTGTAGGTTTTGAATTTTTTAAGGTCTAATGCCGTTCTGAATTCCAGACCCATGGAACTTCTTAGATATCTAGCAGAGTTTACATAAGTTTTAACTGATTTAAATACCAATATATTTTTGTTTGACAGCATGGCCTATGCATAGTGGGCAGAGTCCTTACACTCTTCTAGTAATTCCATTCTATGCTTTTCTCACTCTGTTTACTTCTCCCTAAAATGACCATGACCTTCTGCCAGATTTTTGTGAAGGTTATGCTAATCTTTACTGGCAAGAGAAACAGTAGCTAGAGCAAAAAAAGTGAAAGAGAATGCCACATGAGAATGAACAGCATGCAGAGCGTGAGAAGTTTCTGCAATAACTGGAACTGGAGCAGCCTTGTCAGCATGCAGTCCCTGGAGCAGTAAGTGGGGATGTACACACTGTAAGATTTCACAAGAATGAAATCTTAGTTAATATTCAGGTACTCAAAAAGGCATTTGGGATAAATCCTTTGCTAAGGGAGTTGGGTGCCCCTCAGGTACTTTCCATGAAGTGTTTTGTATCTCACACAGCCCTTCATTTGGGCCCAAAACTCATTTCTCTCATGTTTAAATCCAAATGAATTTGTTTATCTCCCTGAGAGTTCTGTGTACAGCCTTTCACACATAAGTGGCGGATGTGTTTATGTGCAGGGTCAAAGAAACTTCCCACAGTATTTTCTGACCTGATATCAAATAACCACATCTTAAAACATGGTCAAAATTAAGCTACCTCATGTTAGATTTGTGAAGATCAATGAATTTAATGAGATACAAGTATTCTTATGCAGTGGAGGGAAAGCGTTAATGCCACTCTCTTTAAGGAGCTGGAATTGCTGCTGCTTCCTAGAAGATCCCAAGTGTTGCAGTTTAAGCCACTTCAGGCTCTTGAACATTGCAACATCTGTAGCATGGTTCAGGGCCAAAATGCAAACAGTTATGTCACATCTACTTTACAAGACGGAACATGGTTTAACCAAGTTGAGGGGCAAGCATGCTGTAAGGAGGCCCCACAATATGTTTGTTTTTGTAGAACAGATGAACCCTAAATTAGTACCAGATGTCAGTACTAGGTCTGCTGTATGGGGAACACAGCAGGGAACAAGCAATTATGGTGGAGCCACTGTGAGGCCATATTTAAGGTTGCATTCTGTTTTACACTGACAGGGAGAACTCAGACTTTTTTTATTATATTAAAACACCATCTTACTCCTTCTAGCGTTGGTCCATGCATGTATCTACTGGGGGATGATGAAGTGCCTTCTGCTGTCAAACCAAAGTACTATCTGCCTTTGGAGTGCCTAAACAGCACATACATGCCCTATTTCTTTTTGTGCTCTGCACAGAGATTGCAAAGAGTGGTGCGAGCTTCTTCTTTCTTGGTTTGCTTCAACTGCCTTTGGCTTCAAATGTAGCTCTGCTCTCATCACAGGCTGCAATGTTTTTGGCCTTGTGATCATTTTTCTGTCATTTTGCTTATTAGTTTGTTCATTGGTTACTTAGCAATTTTCTTTGTTTTCCTAGACTTTTTTTGTTGCCAAGAAATTTTCTCTTGGCAAACAGGGAAAAGAGGAGATTTTCAGTTTGAGTTAAGCCATGTGGCTTCCAGTGGCCTTTTAGTTCCCTACCTCAGAACAGCTTAGTCCCCTATCCCACGTGGCTTTTTTTGTGACAAGGTCTTCTTTCTTGCACTTCCCATCACATGTGTTGAGGGCATGTGTCAGGAGGAATCCTTATTGTCAAGAAGATAATTTCTTTCAGAAAGAATTCTTTATTCTGGAGATTCTGCTATCTCCAGGTCTCTCACTTGCTCAGATAAAAGAAAAGGTCTTCAGTACCATCTCTTGAACTTAATTGGAAATCTATGAGGGTTTCTTCAGACACCAGAGGGGCAATTCAGAGGGCAAGGACTCCATGTTTGGAAGACCTTTTTTTCTCATTAATGTCTGAGTAGTTTTCCTTTGGTGCAATAGAGTGCATGGGAAGTTCAAGGAAGATAATTTAATCCAAAGTCTTCAAATAAATGTCTCTTATTTCTTCCTTGCTTTTTAACTTTCATGACTTAGTGGTCCCATAGGCTACATCTGTAGAATTATACTGTAAAGGGCCGTGACTTAGAACTTGGCTACCATTCTCTTACAATCCACAGTGTCTAGCTGACAGCACACACCTTTTTCATAGTTTGCATGACAACGAACATCCTCCAAAGTAGCACTCAGTTATGGCTGCAGTTATAGTAAGGGGCAGGGGGTGTTTGTAGAAAACAATATGTGTAAAACCACCTGGTTTGGGGTAGCTACAGTGCATGGCTACAAGGGCACAAGTTGGCTCTCAAGAGCAAGCCATTCCTTCTAAAGGACAGAAAATGGACCCTGGGATGTTCATTTGCTTGTGCAGCTGTAGCTATATTGGTCCTGAAGAGGTTCAGATGAATGTTTGTAAGAATAATTCAGTGCTGAGCTCCTGTGATGACACCGAATCATCAGGAACAGCAAGAAGTCTTTGGTATTCACCTACTGGAGTAAAAATTGTATCTTCTGAGAACTGTTGATCCAACTGTATAGACTGTTTTCGTCACTCCAGGACAGCACAGGAACCTGTTGGTATTCAGAGAAAGGTCTCTACACAGTCTTGCGCACTAGAAATTATTCTTCTAGTAACACACAACTCCTTTTACAGTATCAGAAAAACTCTTTCTTTTGATAGAAACTAATTTTATTTCTCTCCTCTCCTCTCCTCTCCTCTCCTCTCCTCTCCTCTCCTCTCCTCTCCTCTCCTCTCCCCTCTCCTCTGCCCTCTCTCCTCTCTCCCCTCTCCTCTCCCCTCTCCTCTGCCCTCTCTCCTCTCTCCTCTCTGCTCTCTCCTCCCTCCTCTCTCCTCTCTCTCCTCTCTCTCCTCTTTCTCCGCTCTTTCTCTTCTTGCCCCTCTCCTCGACACTTAGGCTGCTGTCCCCACACACTGCATGTCTTCATTAGCACTGGGACCTCACTACCATTTAGCCTCCTGTTTTATGACTTCTCCTTGAACACACTCCTTAAGTGAGAAGCAAGTCTTATGATGTTCCCAACCACATAATTAAACCTGACTCCTCAGGCCCACAGAACTGAAAAAACATGCTTTTTTCATTTGAGATTCTCAGAAGAAAGAAACCCATGATCCCCTTTCCCCTGGGGTCAGAATATACTCTTACATGTGTCTACAGATTTTATTAGCCTAATCATTTCCAAAAATAGGCAAACTCAGTGGTACCTGTCATGGATCTAGGTTGTGAACAGAGCCTTGCAACCTGTTACCCATCTTCTTCAGCCCAAATGAAGCTGGAGTTTATTTAAAGATAAATGCCAGTCAATGAACTACAGTGTCCTGAATCTACTATCTTCATCGCCTCTAGATGACTCTGTAGACTCTCCTGATTCTTAGGAGATAATTTAAAGTTGTTCTAAAAGATCATAAAATGACCCAGCCTTTTGTGACCATAGTAGAGGAATGAAAGGTTTTATTGTCTTTTATACTCAGTCTGTTTTTTTACAGTCAAATGTTGTATGTCTGTGCAAATTTACACCTCTTTAATCCATGAATAAAACCTTAGTGGGCTGAAAAGGTTCAAAAAATGGAATGATGATTGTCTGAGTGAATGTACTCAAAATTTTCTTTAGTAGGTTACTGCATACTTCAGAACTGCATACTTTTCAGTCCCCCTGCCTTAACATTTCAAAAAGTAAAAGATATGTATGGAACGAAAGTTTGATAGATTTGCTGGAGTTAGAGCATATTTTTTCTCTCTGTTAATCAACCAAGTTTAATTTTTTAAGTGGCAATTTTATGTATGTTACAGTAAGTTAATGGTAAAACCATTCTGCTCAACTTCTGTCCTCTGACTCAATTTCAAGAGACAAAAACCCCAGTAATACGTTACTTTTGTTGATATGCCCCATGTCTTTAGGGATAAAACCTAGATTTTGCCCGATTGGAGAAAAAAAAGCAGTAAAGGAGTTCTTAAGTTATACAAAGAAGACTTTGGTTCTTGAACATCACAATACTTTTCATGTTTAGGTGAGACAATTCTAAATATATGCCAGCAGGGAAATCACTTGCCCTGTTTTTGGGGAAAAAACTTTGATGAATTTTGAGGAAGGCAGCCCTGAAGAAGCAACATTTGCCATGCTATCAGGGAGACATGCTGCTGCCTGGGGAACAAAGCTGTGTGCCACTGGGAGCTTTACCTTTCCCAGTTTCTTTGCTTTGTGTCAAATGTGGTATGTAAGTAACAGGTAACACCCTTATGATGTGGTTTTGTGGCACATCAGTCTGAGGGGGCTATGGGAGAACTTGCTGCCTCAGAAGGGGAGAAGGTTCACTTTCAATGTCAGACATGCCAGTTTGAAGAACATTCTATAGATTTTCTGTGAATGAGGCATCTCACCCATGACTGCTCTGAAAATAAGACATCTCTATCAAGATTTGAAGGATCCAGTTCTGAATCCACATTTTTCTAAGAGTTTTTTTAGCATACGAAGGTGGAGAAATGTTTGCTTCCTCCCACAGGTAACCATGCCTAGCATGCCAGAGCCCAGCCTGCATTAGAGGTATTGTGCAGGGAGCTTGCCAAATGCAGACGTCATGGAATACTGGTCATTAGGCTAATGGAAGGCTTTTTCAGGGTGAGAGAAAAACACACATAGCACTAATGTCTGTGAAATATATTGTGTGACTCGCCCTGAGCAAGTGCTTCCCAGCCAAGGAAATGAAGAATGGGATTTCTGATACTTCTACTAATTAAATGAGGGGTAGGGTGTTCAAAATATTGATATCTTGGATGATACTCCAGTTGATAACCATGCAGATGAATGAGATCAGGGAATAGGTGTGATACAGCCTTTCATGATGTTCTCTGTTTGAAACTCAGGGCCCAATTACAATACACTGTAAGAAAAAAATTAGTCCTGGAGCTGTTAGAGGTTTAGAGCTCACATAACACCTAACAGTTCACCTAACAGTTCACCTAACTTTTGACTAGTCTCTGAGTGAGAAAGAGGAAACTCCCAAAATAAGTTGCTGTCAGTGTTTCAGATGTTTTTTGCTTTGGTTACTGCAATCTTCTCCTGTCTGGTCCCATGGTTCCTCTGCTGACTCCCTCACATCTGTCCTAAATGTCTCTGCTAAAGTCATGCTAGTTTCCTCCCACACATTAACACTCCACTGAGTTCCTGTCACTTGCCATATCAACTTCAAGCTGCTCATCTTTATCTAAAATGTCCTAATTGTGCGCCCCTATATATTTAGTTTCATTTCCTCTGATTCCCACTCCTACATCTCTGATCTGGAAATTACCTCAGTTCACAGGATTTATGGTCCACAAAAGACAAGACAGAAGTGAAACTGTTTTTAATCAACGCTGATTGATTAAAACAATCTTGATTTTAATCAACTGGTTTCTGTAGCAAGTTGTACAACCCCACCCCCCCAATAGAATTATATCAGCCTAACATAATTTTAGGTCAATATAATCAAACAAGGGCAGATTTCTTTTGGGCTATCCATCTTATTATTCTATAAGCCTATGATACATGCATTAGCTTGCATTGACATGCAGAAGCTAAACTGATAAAACCGTTTTGAGAGCCAATATGAGTGTTGACAAGGAAGTGATTTTCTTCCATTTTACACTTCTGAGATTTGAAAAGAATAAATAAATATCTTGTCTTCCAACTGAAACAAAGCTCTCAGAGCATTTCTAGAAATGAGAAAGGCCCACACCAGTAACATAAAAGTGGGGCATGAAAAGAAGATTGATTCCTTGTGAATGAAACAGAAGAAAGTTGATCCTTGGTGTTTCCTGGTTTCTCACATTTTGCCTACTTACTAAGATCTTTATTGGTCTGTAATCTGGAGGCAAGCTGTGCCTTCTTGTCCATCCTGTTACCAGCTCCTCTTCCTAATTTCTCAGCATATCTTTTCTATTTTTTTTGGTCTCTTTGCTTATTGCCTTTTGTAGCCATGGTATAGAGGTGATAGGCATCTCAAGCAGCACGAGGAATTGATTGATATAAATAAGAACTTTTCATGGTGCACTTTACCAGCAGTAACTGTGTACAATTTTGACCATGAATATCTCCAATGTAGCGATTGAATTACCCAATATCCCATCTGTGCATACCTCTGTGGATAGGTACATCTGATCCTTGCTATGTCCTAGCATGTTCTTTGCTATGTCTTCTTCTGCCCACTTTTGATGTGGGCAAAAGTTATAGTTAGTAGTTGCATTTACTTAATTCAGCTTAACAACTAACTTCTAAAATAACTCAGACTTCCTCATTTCCTTGTCACTTTCCCACAGAGAAATCCGATTATGTGGGGGATGGGGGAGACTGGCCTTTTTCTCCTGTCTGTGTGAAAGAGAAGGCTACAGATACCTGTACATGTACACAAGGAGTATTTCAACTTCCAGTAGCTTCCAGTTCAATTTTATGTACCTAGTCATTCACCTAAATGTTTGTATGGAGGTTTTATGCTTAAGACATGTTTATCCTTTCTTTTTCTCATTGTCAAGAAGATACGTGTTTGGGAAGGTTCTACTTGTTTAGACAACCTAGAGTTAAACACTGGCTCAGTCAATTTGACACTGTTTTCCTTATAAATCTCCTGCAAAATGTGTCAGTGCTCAGGGGAAATATCCTGACTGTTGCCACGCTACAGAAGTTTGCACAGGGCAGCTCTAAGAGTTCAGTTCTCTTGAAATAAAACAGAAGAACACAGAAGCCAAGAACATAGTGCATACTGCACATGTGTGTGCATGTTTGTGTGATGGTTAGGATATTTTTTTCTGAATTTGTTTGCTTTGAGGCTGGAGGTGAAAACAAGTGGACCTCTTTTACTGAGGTCACAATAGGTCAAATACACCCACAGTGTAAAAGTGGTTTGGCATCCTTGTTCTCCTCACCTGAGCTAGCAGTGACTGTTTATCAAGCACATTTATCAGCAGAGATAAAGCAAGTTGAGGCAGAAGGGGTGGGGGTTACACGAGAGGCCAAGGGCAGGGAGCTTTTTGTGCAGCCTCTCAAACACTTTGATTGTAGTTTGGGATTTTTCAAAGCTGCACATGTTGAGTAAAAACTGCCAATAAACACAGCTCAGTGGGTGAGAAATCTGTCTGCCTCTTGCTGAGGATTAGAAGAGAAAAGACACCAAATGAGCAGTTTCTTCACATGTGGGTCATGCCCCTCACTAGGGTACTTGCCCCTGACCTAATCCTGTTCTACTTTGTCTCCCTCACTCCCTTCTGTCTTCCTTCCCCCTTCTACTCCTCTACTGCTGCACTACTGGTGGTCTGGTGCATGCTGCACAGATGTTTTCCCCATGCTATTATAAGATTATTTTTCAAGTGGCTTCTTGGAACAGATGTTCCAGTGTATGCGCTCTCCTTGTCTTGGCTGAAAGTGCTCTTTGCAAAGAGCAGATTGCATTGCTGCTCTCCTTTTGATCTAAAGAGCGAGCACAAGAAAAAATCCCCACACAAATGAGGCTGGGTTTTGTTTTGGGCTGCTTGGCAATGGTGCACCTGGGTGTGTGTCTCCTGCTTCTTTTCTCCCCATCACTAATGCTGCTTGCAGATGTTTTTTTCTGTGCCTTTCTTCCTCAGCCCATTTTTTTTTCACTTTGTGATCCAATACTTTACTCCCACTGCCTTTAAATTTTCTTTCATCTAACACTCTGGTATTCGTGCTTCCAAAATCATTCTCTACTTATTGCCAGTACCTCATCTTTTCCTTCCCTTGGCAACTCTTGGAATGTTAGGATGGATTAGTCCCATGAGTTTGGGTACAGGACCTGTCCCCCTTTTGGTCTTTTTGTTTTGAATTTATAGTCATTGCTCAGTTTCTCAATTGTCCCAGTGAATTCACCTGGATATTGTTGCTGCTGCTTCTTCGTTTTATTTCTACTATATGATCAGGAACATTTTCAAGAATCAAATGTTCTTATGATATCAAAGGAACATCTTTTCCAAGTACCACTTAACTTAGAGATGTAACAAAGGCATGATATAAGAAGGTTGTGAAATGCATGCTATGTTTTAGGACCCTGCAGCTAGACCTAACCCACTGAATCTCATCTTCTGTGATTAAAAAAAAAAAAAAAAAAAAAATTAATTACAAAATCTTTATTTGCTCACATCCTGTTCTTTAAACAGACAGTATGTCAACTTCAACTCTTTCTGTTGCCCTTAAAAATTCAACTTATATGAATTCAGTCTATAGGGAGAAAAATTAATATTGCTATTCTTTTTTGAGCCAATAAGAGAGAATTTTGAGTGGGTTCCTAACTTACTATTAATTGGGTTCAGTTGATTTGGGATGATTTACATCAACAGAGAATTAGCTTTGGATATGTCTTCAAAAACACCTGCCCATTTTTATTCTTGTTTTAATATGGTTAACGCTGTACGCACCCATCACTTATTTTTATATTGTTTTCTTAGGAAAAGTTCTGCAGAATTTAGTAAAGAATGATAACCTCACATAGAAATGTAAAGGATTCTCTAACAGGAATATTACTTTCTGTTGCATTCCCAGTCTGTCCTAAATTCCTCCAGAAATGTTAATATTCTTTGTTTCTTTATAGACTGGCTGAGAAATTTCTCTAGAACTCATCTGGGCTAAAATTATGAAGTATCACACCTTCCCACACCTGTATTTTTGAACCACAATGGTAACCTAGTGAAGCTTTCCCTTCTCTAGCTTCCCTCATTAGATTGTTCAACAATGTCATACTTCAGTGTGTATGAGCAATAAATTAATAAAAAGCCAAATATACATACATACATACATACCTACATACATACATACATATGTGTGTGTGTGTGTGTGTGTGTGTGTAGTGCTTTGGCAGTGCTTCACATCCATTAAACTACTCCTACCTGTGAATTAACCCTGTAAGAATTGCTGTAGTGTTGATGTGCTGTTCTCAAAGTGAGAGTACCTGTATTATCTGGAAACTCAGAAAACTGGCCTTTCAGTACTACTGCTGGCAGGTTACTCCTTCCTCTTGTGTTCTGCAGTGAGGTATTAGAAATCTGCTTTAGCTACCTTTGTATTCTTAGGATCTAAAAGAGTAGTGGAAGGGTAGAAGAAGAAAACTGACTGGTTTAGTGATGATTTTCAACAGGCTTATGAAAGAAAGAACATACTACAGAAAGCATGTGATCTCAGGAAACTGGGTTCTTATGCTACAGGAAATCTAGTCCTATTTCCTGACCTTTCTATGTGATTGCTATTGCAGGTGGCATTGCAAACACAGTCACTTCCAGTGTGAACCTGAAATTTGTAAAAAAAGCCCCAATAATCTATCTTTCAAACAAAAAGAAATCTTTGAAAGTAGGCTGAAAAAGCAGCCATATGTTGGTCATCCAGGTAATTTCCCCTGACCCAAGCCAGATGCAAGTAATTCAGAACAGATACTGTTTTGCCTTCTTGTTACAATTCTTTGTTGACAGAAATGCCACAGGATTGCCAGCCTATTCCAGTGTTTAACTATTACTGCAGCCCATAAAGTTTTCCAAGTGCCGAATGACATTTATGGTTGCCATTGTACAGGCAGCTGCAACAGGATTTCTCCAAAAACTCACAGGTGACTCTAGGAATATCTTGGCTGTTTCAGCTGGGCTTCTCTAAGCCTCTGATTCAGGTGTAACCTGTTATCATAAGTCCTATGGCAGCAGCCAGGGGTTGCTTTAGTTTGGTTTTGTTCATTTAGAGTAAATGATAAAAATGAAAGCTTAACACATATCTGCTTTCTTTTTTATACAAATTAGTATTCAACTAATTTTGTCAAAATAAAAATTTAGGTGTTTGGTTGGTTTTTTCAGTTACTCTTTTGTCTTTTAACAGACCAAATAATAAAACAAGTGGAATAATTATTTTCAAAATGTGGAAAAATTCAGTGTCACCTAAACTAATCTCTAGATGATAATGTTCTCTGTGAGGATGGTATTTTAGTTGCCCTTTCTGTCTATCCTTCTTCAAAAGAATATGGAGTAGTGTGAAAGAGGGCTTAAACTGCACATTTCCAGAAGATGGTATCTCAGATGTCTCTGATGAAGATGTGCTTCCACATTAGATATCTTCCTTACTTCATGGTCCAGGGAAGAGTTATTCTTAAAGCACTCTTGATCTGTGCAGGGCAGAAAAATGTGAAGAACCACAGCTCCTCTTGCAATGGACATTTGCAGAAGAGAACAGCCAAGAACAGCAGGGATCAAAAGCTGCACAACCCCTGCAGTTTCTTGGAGATTTACTACAAATTTTAATTATGATTTAGACAAAATAAAAATCTAACCTGTAGTGATTGGCAGTTATCTGGATTTGAGTGAGTTGACAGCTGTCAAGACTTTATTAATAGAGTCATAGAATTGTTTGCATTGGAAGAGGACTGAAAGATCATCTGGACTGTGGCCCCCTCTGCCATGGAGCAGCCTGGACCTGGTTGCACAAAATCCCATCCAAACTTGCCTTGAGCCCCCTTGTGATTTTGATTTAGTTTTTAATAAATCGTCAGCTTTATAACATGCTCCTGTACATTTCACTTTCAGAGTCTTTTGGAGGACAAATTGCATTTCTCTGCCTCCAGATGTGACCACCCCAAAATTTCCTGTGAGAGCTATATAAGCTAACAGAGCTTGGGCAAAAGAAATCATGAGATGGCGTCTTTCCAAGTGCATCCAGACCATGAACAGTAGGACAAAGAAGTGATAGCTCTTGGCTGCAAAAATGAAAAGCGTAGATCCTAAATTACTGAACCTAAACACTTCAAGAAAGATTTAACAAGGGTAAAATCCTATTTCTTCCATCCCATTATTTAATAATGTAGGAAACCAACAACAAGGTAAAAAATTTTAGGAAATATTATTATTCACAATAGACTGCTGTCAGTAACTTGACTTAATTCTGTGTAATCCTTAACAGTTATACTCAATCAGAACACTTTGATAGAAGATTGAAAATCTTGTCCTATTTTATCTGAGAAGGGACAGACTCATCATACCAAAGGTTAAAGGAAGTATTGGTATAACTTGGAGTTTTGAACTCCAGTCCCTAAAGTGCACTGAGTAGTCCCTCATGGGGGTGCTTCCATTAACTTTTGATAACTTTCCATTAGGGCCTCTGCCTCCTGCCCTCTGACAGAGATACACCTAAAGATATATAAGCACCTTGAACCTCAACCCCAAAATTTATAGGCTGCGAACGAGGTGGAGTTCCAAGGACTTCATCTTTCGTGGTGCCAGGTTTGTGCTCTTGGACTGAGATCTCTGTACTACATTTTCCAGAATCATAATAAATACTTTTTTATTTTCCTGACCACCATTCTGATAACTATGATATTCAGAACATGATGTTCCTGAAAGACAGAAGAGAGGATATTTGTTTTGTCCTTTTGCTCTACAATTGCCTTTTTACTCTGTGTGCACGTTTTATGATACCTATACCTTGTGCTTTGAAACTTCCATAGGGTTACGGACTTAGCAGAGGCCTGAAAGACTAATTCACACTAAGTCTTATTTGACATCACTGTCTATCTTTTGTGATTTTCAGCTTCCTGAGCTGCACTAACCAACCTTTTCCTGGTCTGTGGAATGATTTGTTTGATCAGACTCTACATTGCTTAGAAGGAGGGCTGTTAATTTTGTCTTGTAATTGTAACTAACTATCAAATAAATGCAAAAATGGTAAAAAAAGCCCCATCCCAAACATTGTGATGATAAACTGAGACTAAGTACCATTTTCTAGGAAGTTTTTCTGTTCCATCAGGGTAGGAACATTCCCTTTTCTTCACAGATAGTGCTGGACATTCATGTCATCTCTTTCCCACATGCCTCTGGATACCACAGTTTATCACCCTCATCTCAGACATTTGTCCTATCCCTCTTCTTCTCCTCAGTCCAGCATAGCTCTGGATGTATCTGGATGTATCACTGCTGAAGCTAATCTTTCTGGAACTGTTTGTCCCTGGGTATTTGAGGCTGCAGTCTAAAATTAGCTTGCAGGAAGGATAGGGTTAAAAAGCATCATAGGGTTCACAGGAAAGTATTCTGTGGGCAAGGATAAGTCACATCTAATCTACAGGTTGATCTTGCTTCACCAGTACCTTACAATTGTCCTACGGGACTAATTATAAATAGTTCAGTAATCATGAGCAGGGAAATATTTTTAATGATGAACTTCACTTCCAACGCCTCTGTGTCCCTTCTCCCTGGACAAACATGTGGCAATCTATTAATATTAAACCAAATGTTGCTTATTTAACTGATAAATGGGAACCATGTTATTGGTTAACAGCTCTGTTTGGAAACAGTTTTAGAGGTGGTCATGTACCAAAATGGGAGGAAACCCAAGTGGCAGCACAGAGCATTAAAGCTGAGGTGCCAACAAATGCAGGCTCAGATAGGAGAGGCTGTCAGAACTTATGAACAGGAGAATGGGGCTGTTTGATTTGGAAATCAGATCTTAAGCAGTATTTTCTGATTGCACAATTGAATTTAACTCTTAGCTAACAAACAGACTTGGCATTTGAAGATGCAAGTCTATCTCACAGGATGTTTTCCTCCTGGCTCCTAAGACTTATGAAGTAGGCTTTTTTTTTGTTTTGTTTTTGTCACTGCAGTGCAGTTGATTTCAGAGTAGGCTTAAATAACATTGCAGAAATCTTCCCTTCCAAAGGACAGCCAAAACTTCCTTGGCTCACCTGCCAGTTCTGTTCTGACTCTTGTGTGTCACACAGCTGTCGACTCATACCACACAGTTGGATGACTACTGAGTTTATGAGAATATTTGTGACCACTTTTAATTTAGATGAAAGCTATGACTCCAGCAGCCAATGGCAGGCAAACATTGGCTGCCTAAAAGATATGAGCACTTTCTTTTATAAAAATGCATTCCAGTTTCTGGCACTTCCTAGATGGCTGAGCTCAAGGGCTGGAGGATGTGAGATTGGGACACTGTGATTCAGCTGTTTGCTGTATAGCATTCATTATTATTTTGTGTATTTTCCCACAAGGACAGTTATAAATAATTTTGTAGTGATCAGATGGGAGAAGTAAGCACAATCCTTACTCAGCACAACCGGAGAACAAGCTTCCCATAATCTCTCCCTCCCTTTCTCTCCCTGACATCCTTGTTTTTCCCTGACCCTTTTTACTACTGGGGTAGTGGCTCCAGCCTGGGTGCTGGTGGTGCAGGGACTCCTCACCTGTCAGGATGAACAGGAGGGCAAAGAATCATGAGGAATGCAAGAAACCTGAGTCTGCCTCCATCTCCACATGCCAGCTAGATCAAATGGCTGTAGGTCTGATTCAGGGTCCTCTGAAGTCCATGCAAATATTTGTGTTGATTTCAGTGGCTTTGAATCAGCACCTGTGTACATAGATGAAAGTAAGGCGCTTTTTTCCATAAAAGTACAAAGTCATGTTTTCCTTTCATAGAGAGAAGGGAAGCACCAATACTGCCTTCTCTGCTCTGCTCCTAGGATAGTCCCTCTTGATGTTGCTGTGCATCCTGATTAGTTGTTCTAGCTGATCCCTAGAAAGTCTTACTCATGCACACGCCTCCATTCTTCTTGTTCCAAGACAAAGGAATGATGCATGATGTTTTCTGCCTCATAGGTTTCAATGTTCAAGGGGTAATAAAAGCCCAAGAACATTTTATGAAATGTGTCCATTCCAAGAGAGGGAAAATTAAACCATTTTTGCCTAAGGCATCTGTAAGTCAGTGTCAGTGACACAACACCTTAATTCTTTAAAAGTGTTTCTACTTGTGCTACCATGTGATTCCTGTTTTTCCTTTAAAGCCTTTGTACCTGAAGCTGTGTGTTTTAACTGATTTGTTTGGGTTTTTTTTTCTTGGAAGAATATAGATGAGGAACTCACAAGGAAATAAAGTCTTAGGCTACACTCCAGATAAGTAAGCCATTTAACAAGTCACTGAAGTTCATGTTTATGTTCCTGCATCTCTGAAAAAAAAAAATTGTAATAAGGTCAAGCCCCAGGGACTTGCATGATTTTAAGGAAAAAAATAGAACTTATAGCCCATGATTCATCAGTTTGATTGATTGCTGTTGAGTTAATGATCTATGTTTAATCCATTTTCTTCACTTTAATTCTGTGGTTTCAAAGTCTGTCTCATAGGTTGATCAAGTCCCTCAATATAAAACCCTACTTTGAAATTTGGATCACAAAAACTTTCTTTTACATGTCATCAGGATCATAATGAAGTCAAAATAAAAAAGACTATGGCAGTAATTCTGTAGGATTAAAAAATTATTTCATATTGTTTTTCAGCTGGAAGGAAAAGATGGCTTTCTGCATTCTTTTGAAATGCAAAGGAGTTCAGTTATTCTATTCCTGGAGTATGTTTCTATTGGTCTCTTATGATTCATCTCTGGAAGAAGTCTCTAGATAAAAACCTTCTAAATAAAAATCTTATACTTTGGGGGAAAATGGACATTAATGGTGTTTTGAGAACCCTTGCAATGCTTTCATAAGTGACAGTACTTTGATGAAGGCTAAGATTCTGTGTTCTGGTCAATAATACAAAATTTTCCAACTCTTTATGGAACACCAGTCCCCTCTGGGGCAAAGCGATGGTGAGGCATTGCAGGAGGTGATGAAGGTAAGTATGTCTGTGTGCAAAAAAGAGGAAATTGGGGAGATATTGGTAACAGGAATATGCAGCAATGACAAATTCGGAGGTCAGAGAAAAATCAAAGAGCATAGAAATTTAGAGAAGCATGTGGCATAGGGAACAGCATCACTTTGGAAGCCAGGAGGGTAAGGTTACCACAGAGGGAAAAAGTGAATGAAAGGAATGAGATTTGTTGACTCAAGAGCCAAAATCCTGTTTAGCCAAGGGGGAAACATAAAGGGTGGTGGATTAAATATTAAGTGAATACTTGGAGAAGGTGAGTACATAAAGTTATATGAGATGCTATTGATCAGAGCAGAAATTTATGCCACGTGATTTCTGCCAGATTTCTGGAACAGTCAGGGCAAAAATTTCTGGCAGATGTCCTATGTCTTAGGGTAAGTACAAATTCTTTACAGTCCCCAGACCTTTGTGAACCACCTTTAAGGCCGTCTCTGACACCATCCAGAATGCCTGAGAGGCACAAATGGTGATGGTAGAAGTACCTGCTGAGCTGATGAAAGGAGCCTGACCAAAGGACAGAAAGACCACTTTAGACATAATTGTTATTTTGGTTTTATATTTATTTTGCATGGTAGAGCACAAGTAAACGTTAGAGTTGATGAAGCTTCTCTTTATTTTCTCTGTTTTTTTTCCTAGAACAATTATCTGAGGACCCAGCAAGCCTGATTTTTAAGCTCCTTACTAGTTCCAGAGAATTCTCAGACAGGTGAGGACAAATAATTTTTCTGTATTAATTGTCTGGTGACATTTTTCCCTTTTTCAGCCTGGGCTCTTTGTTCCTCATGCTGGTAAACTCTTCTGCTTGAAATCTCTTGGTTGCCTCTCTGGAAAGACTGGTTGAGACCCAGATGTGTGAAAGGGGGTTGGGAGAGAGCACAGCAGAGATCAAGGCTCCAAGGTCTCAAAGGTAGCATGTAGTTAGGGTATGTATTACATGTATTTATGGAGAAACAGTTCATTTTGGCTGATGTTAATTGGCTGACAAGGTTTAGTGAAGACACAGGGAAGAAGAAAGGCAAAATAAAGAGCTACAGGGGCAAGTTTTCCTGCCATGAACAGAGATAAGCAAGGAAACCCACTAATTTTAGTGTCACCCCTGTAGGACTAGCTGACACCAGCAGTATGTGTTCACACTTTGTTAATAGACCAAACCAAGAGCATTGTTGACCCAAGTCCCAAACTATTTGAAGGGAGGGCTCAAGAAATGTCTTCATTTGAAGCCTGTCAAAGTTTTGTGTGTTGTCCTCAGAGCTTACGGACATATCTCTCTTCCTCAGAGAGTGTGGCATGAACCTTGATGGCCAATCTGCCTTATCCACCAGAGACACTTCTTTGATTAAAGAATCCTGGCCCTTCTGGGTTGAGTCAAACTTTTGATACAGGGCAGAGTTGGTGATTTTAGAATTGTGAGGTACAAATATATCAGAAAAAAAAAGGCATTGTCTATTGAGTAGCAAAAGTTTGGGAGTAAGACTAACCTGTAAGTAAAAACAGACTAGATTTGGCTCAATTTAGGGTGTTCTAAAAACCTGGACTTTGAGGACAGATGGGGCATTTCAGCCAAATACCATAATGAGCACTGCTTGCAAACACTGTTTTAGAGGTGTGGATGTGACCAAATGGTAATTTATAGTGTCTGCCAGAATCTTAGTACTTTCCAAAGGAGTAATTTTGAGAGTGGAACATCATATTACTATCACAAAATACTTGTGCTGCCTTATCCAGCTGTCTTAGCTCATGCATAAGAGACAAAACAAAGGAGAAGTTAGAAATAACATAAAGTGTCTAGTATATGACAAAAAGAAAAAAAAGATTGTAATGAGTACAGGAAATAAAATTGAAATACAACTTTATCTGGTTATGAAACTACACAGTGGAAGGAGTGTGACAGTGGTAGCCTATTATGTTCAGTGAGCTGTTAATAATGGACTGTCTACTGGAAAAATTCAAGATCTGTGGCTGTGAATTCAAGAGGAACACTGAAGACTGACGTGTCACCAAGCCCTGGGGATAAGTGGGAGCTGGGCTGTGCACATATCCACCATGCTTGCAGACAAATAGACAGTCAAGGTGCTATGGCTGGGGTCTTGGCCCTGGGCAGCAAAGGAACCAAAAAATCATTCTTGAATTTCTCTCATTAGGAACTAGAAGAGGGAGAACTTGAAGCTATGGTTACCTCTCATACCCCTGCCACCAGAGTTGCCTGAATATGATTGTAAATTTATGTTGTGTCCCATTAAGACTTTAGCAACCTTCTACCTTCCTAGTGCTATGTCAGTACCAACTGCTCTCTGCTTTCTGCACCCACTTTTCCTTGCCCCCTGCTTGTCCAGGAGAAAGATAGTAGTGTTGAATATTAAGTAACTGTATTTATAAAAAGAAACCATAGAGTTTTTTAATTGTGTGAAGATATGAAGAAATATCCATAAAAAGACAAACACATTTGTTTAAAAATTATATCTGCTAAGGTGGTATAATGCATTTATGTTTTAGCCTGAAAGTTTTCTCCTGCAAACTCTTGATGACTTTTTTTTTTTGAGAAATTAGACCTATAGTCAAGAAATATTCTCCCAAATCTTGAAGTGTTCTGAAAATCTGGTTTGGATGATGGGGTGAGAGTGTAGGATATGGGCTCTTCTAAAATTATGCCCTAAATCAACACTGAGGAATAATAATTTCCACTCACATTGGAGAGAAGTCCTTCCTGTAAGTCCTGTCTTACAATAGATTTTGAACTGATTCATCCTTGTGAATTTTCTGATTTACTCTAAAAGTAGAAAAATTAAAATGGAATCAGTGGAACCAGTTCTTTAATACAACAGGTTAGAGTTTGCAAGGCCAGCTGCTATTTCTCATATCTGAGGTAGTCAGGTAAAGGCCAAATCAACACCTGGAGTGTTGATTTGTCAACAGAGAGGGGCTTGCCTGGAGTGGAGGGAAATTAATTCTGGCAGAAGTCTCAAAAAAGGAAAACACAGGCAATCAAGGCATGATTCTTTTAAGAATCACAGGCTATTGCTCTGCAAGGTGGTCACAGTAAATCACTGCTGTCACCAGTGCATATGCTAATATTAGGGTTTATAAAATTAATCTAAGAATTAGGAGAGTGGCTCAAAATGAGGCTCCAACAGTAGTCTAAAATGATGAGCTGAGCCAGACCAAGGTCTTAAGATTGTGAAAATAAGAATTAGAAGGGAAGATGGAGCTGAATGATCGGAATTTAAATATACAGATTCATATTTCAAAAATTATGCTGAGGAAATATTTCACAGTTCAAGAGCCTGATACAAGTACACAGCCTGATACAGTAGGCTAGACTTGAGTCTTATGTAGGAAATTACTGTTTAGACTTATCTTTTCTAACCTCAAGGCTCCGTGTTTTAAGGAATTATTCTTGGCTATTTTTGGGAAGTTAAGGTCTGGAAGTTGTTCTTTGCTAAAGAGACTATTCTGGGACAATATTTTGCTACACTTCTTGGTTTCCCTTTTGAATGATCTGCCTGTCATCGTGGTATTTAAATTCCATATACAAAAGAAAAAAATCAACACAAACCCACTTAGGTGACATAGAACTAGTGAATATATATGGAAAATTATTCCTTTCCGTAAGCAGAAATGTAATATAAAAACATATTTAAATGAAAACAAAAATTATGTATCTGTAATTGTAGTATTTTCATGTTGAAAGCTCACAGTTTCAGACATTGAACAGTATGCAGGAAAATACAATCTTGATTTCACACTACAATATCTGTGAATGGTTTTTTCATATAAGTAACTGTATTCCAATGTGTAAGACCTCTGTTCTGCAACACTTCAGCATGCAACTTGGTCAGTTTATTTTAGGACAGCCATCAACCTAAAAAAGTAGCACATTTGGAGTCAAATTCCCCAAAAGGGGTGGAAAAGTTAAAGTTACATATATAATAGGTTCAGTGTAACTGCTCAGATACGGATAGATATTTATGAATTTGCAGGAGGCAGTTATTAGATCTAGGTCTTATTTTAGATTCTGGTCCAGTTTATTACTTTTTCTGGCCAGAAATAAATGCATGCAGATTTAATTTTACCATGTCTGAAAAAGTTTTAAGGTATGTTAATATTATCAGGCTAAGGTTCTCTGGGCAGGGGAAACCTGAATTTCTCATTGACTTCCAATTGGTATCAGCAGAGTCAGGATTTGGATTGGTATCCATGATATATGAATTTATATCCATGAAATAAACCATAATAGGGACTTTCAGGCAACTTTCCTATAATTTGTGTTTTGTTTCAGATTTTGTTTTCTGGCATACTTCTACTCTAAAACCAACATGCAAAAACATTTAAAGGAAGTAATAGCCATCTCATTTGCTGTCTGAATGATCATAATAATTGGTCAGTAATCAGAGGAAGAGGACTGTGGTTCTTGTGTAAAGGGGATACATCTGCAAATAACATCTTCATTGGCATGTCCTTAACAAACACCAGATTGCTGATATCCACAGCTGATTGCAATGCTAGGTCTGAAGGAAAATTAAGGCTGACTAGCTCAAGAAAGACAGGGCTTCTAGGAGTGTTTTTAGGAGGATTGTCATGATTAAATTTATAATTTTTCTCTGAAGTCAGTAATGGAGGAGGTATAATTTTATCACATTTTGAAGTGTAGAGTAATGGATGAATTCAGGGTGGCGGTGACTTCTTTTTCTTCTTCTTGAGTAGGCCAGCTCTGTGATCAGACCAGGTTGCTTAGGGCTTTATTTAGTCTGGTCTTGAAAACCTCCCGTCTTCCTAGGTCTCCACTGCTTAACTGTCCTACTAAAGAACATTTCTGTGATGCAGCAGGAGCTGCTGAGCTGGTTTATGTGCTTTCTTGGGGCAAGCCAGGAACAAGAGAAGATTGTTTTCTCAGATGAAGTTTTCAAGAACCAGGATGAGAGGGTCCCTCTGAGGGAAAGAGAGGTGAGTTGTAATTTATTTCTGTGCATTTTGCTTCTAACAGTGGGGGGAGCTTGGGTGTAGAGCAGCTATAGGATGTGATTGTTCTCTGTTTTGGTATATCTGCTTTCTTCAAAATGGTTTTGTGGTACCAGCAGTGAGTGCTTGGAGAGTCAATTTCGAAACAGTACAATAGAAATGTCAAATAGTTAACAGAAAGGGTAGTGGTTACTTAGTATAAGAACAGTAAAATTATTTTTATGCACTTGAGTGATGAAAATCACACTAAAGTAGTAAAGCTAAAGGACCTACTCTCAGCTTTTGAAACAGTTGAATGCCATTCTGATAACCATAAGGTGTTATGCAGATCTACTGGATGACACTTAGGGAGTCCTATAAATGTATAGGTTATAGTTATCGTGTAATGATGAGAAACATATTAAGGATGTAACACAACATTTCAGACTCTAGTTTTCTGCCAAAATATGCATACAATGGAAATAATCCTTCCAGTGCCTTGTGGAAGAAAATTAAAGGGCTAGCAGACTTAGAATATGCTAAATGAAGTCAGAAGTCAGTGAACTGATGGTATGGCCACGTTTAGAAGAGAGGTAAAGATATCAAATAATCTCTTTGCCTGTGAGAAAAGCTGGAAAGACCAAACCTACAGTATTTCCTTAAATTATTATAATCTTTGCCCTTTTTTCCCTCTGTTCTATGGTTTTGGCATGTTGACTTAGAATCTTCTCCCTGGGCAGATAAGTTGAAGCACTTTCACTGTAGGATTCCACTGACGCATAGGATTTACCAAAATCTATTTGACTGGAAATAATGATTGATAATGTGCTTATTTGGGACAGAAGTTATTATGTGTTATATAAATCTATGCAATGCATACCAAGAGAAAAAGAAAAAAAAAAAAAAAGCCATAAATTGAGCTAGAACTCCTATCCAATTGGGAGTAAGACTGGTTATTTAGGAAACCTACCATGATTTGTGTCATACAAAGGAATTTGACTGAACATGAGTAAGGTAACTGGACAAGTAGAAAGACTTCAAAAGAGAGAGGCTGTCCAGAGATTCCCAGCCTCACTGATATTTCTAAGCAAACCTATTCCCTGATATATTATAAATAATCAACTGAGCATATTGCTAGGGGATGATAGTGAATGCTCCTGTGATTACAAGGGGAAAGACTCAGGAGACAGCCACAGAGGAGCTGATACCAATTTTTCTCTGATTAAGAAAGAGTCCAAAATGGGACAAGTTTATGTGGATTGAGACTGCACTTTGGGAACAAGATGATGTCGGGACATATCCTTTCAAAACACAGATTTGACTGAGAGAGAACTGTACTCAGATTGGGAAATGCAACTGCTGGTTACTGGATTGACTTATGAGTGGTTTCATGTATATGTTTATAAATCACTTGAGGTAAAAAGAGACCATATTACCATGGCAATCTATGTAATAGAAACTACTTCACAGATCACCATTTTAGCCTCAGAAAGTGTCCATTTATCATGAAATTGATTTTAAAAAAAAAGCTTTCAATTTGAAAAGGACATGATTAGAATATCCATGATTATGAGAGGAAGCATGAAGTGGTCTATGAGGGCTCTTTTCAGGGACATCTTTGCCTAAGCATAGATTTTTGCAAAGGTGTTAGAAGTGAAATGGAACATGCTGAGATCGGGAGGGTGTCACTAGGTAGTGTCAAAATGTCCCTGTGCTGAGTGTTGGAGAAGTGCTAATGGAATTTTAAATAATCTTTTCTTCTCCTTATGTCTCATAATGTGTAGCTTTCTTTGCTCCAAGGACCTGAGTACATTACCAGAGTTTAAGTATTTAAGTATTAACAGGTTTCTAAGAAACAGAATGCTGATAAACAAACAAGAAGGTGAAACAATAGGAAGATCTTGCTTCCTTTTGTCTGAATTTGATTCATCATTTTGGATTACATTTTTTTTTAATGAGAAAGGTTTTGTTTAAATTTAAGTTGTTTGAATTTGTTTCATCTCAGAAAGCAACCAGTTATGAATTTGTATTATGATCTCCCTTCCCCCACATATAGGATTCCAAATAAATTAATAACCAATTGTGTTCAGCAGTCTATGAACTTCTACTCTTTTCAGCCAACCTTTTATGAATATTTGCATGGGTTAGCAGAAATATATTGGTTATGAGAATATATTCTGGAGCATTTAACAAGCTTATTCACATTGAGCACTGTTGCAAAACATCATACATCTCGCTGCACAGAGATGATGTTAGAGACTTCAGGGCAGAAGAACAGAGGTTTCAGTGCCAGAATGTAATGGGTTTCTTGAACCAAAGGTGGCTGTGGTTTGCCAAAAGTACTATACATCAAGAATGACAAATAGGGCAGAAAATGAACTCCAAGAATGTACCATAGTTGCCATTAATGTCTCAGAGCATAGTTCAGGCAAATCCATGGGACTTCTGCTGAGGGAATAAGATGATGATCTTAACAATGCCCTTTCTTATAAGCACTCAGGATGGCAAAAGCTCTCAGAAGAGAATGTCAGGAGTCACTGGCTTTCTGTTTCTCAAGAACAAATATAAAGCCAATGCAGCCCTTAGAAAAGGAAAGCCATAGGATTTGAGGGTAGAAATCTCCAGAAGTGCTCCTACTTCCAGAGTTGGTTTGGCAGCCTCATGAGCTTCAGATTGTATAGTGACACTGTGATGGTAAACCATGAGCAACAGAGGTGTTTACAGCTAACAGAGATCCCAAAGGCATCATTACAGCCTGCTTATGACTGTGGGGAATTCTGAGAGTTTACCGTGTCTTCTCTTCTATAGTTATTGTTTTATTCTTTACTAATTGCTTGAATTCATCTGTGGTAGTTGTTAGTTTGGGTTGAAACATTTGTTTTTCTTATCTAATTTTCCAAGATTAAGAAATATCTGGATTGTAAGGGGATATAATTAGCTACTAAATCCAGTAGCTGGGTTTTTTACCAGACCCAGCCCATATCCTATGGCTAATGTGCTGGTATTTCCTGACTCCTTTGTGTTACATTGCAAGGTCTAAAATGCTGAAAAAATATTATCTTTCATTAAATTAAACAATCCTTCAACAGCTTCTCAGATAAGTCATATAAGCAGTAATTTTATGTGCTGCAGTAAAGGCTGAGATGCCCACACTGAAGCTCAGAATCTTCACTCACTTTCCAAACTCTAATAGGACTTTTTTAATGGGTAATCTATTGTTGCCCCAGTGTTACTGGTGCCTACTACCAGAGTACTGCTGGTGTCATGTAACCATAAGTATTCGTGTGAATGAGCTCTTAGTAATTCCTCTGGCACATCACATCCCTTTCCAATGAAAAAAACCCCAATCAGGTTTAACTCTTTAACAGTGGTTTTTTCTGTGATGGTTCTCAGGTACAAATAGCTTTGCCTAGAAATATTTTAAAATATTTTTCAAGATATATTAGGACAAAATTATTGCATGTCAAACATTCCTGGATTATTGATCAGTATTTTTAATGTAATGAGACTGCTGCAGTCTTTTCCAATAAAATTCTGTTTTAAAATGTGGCTTCATTGTCTACTGCTCCTGAACACTGAAATCTCATTCTTTCTGTATGTGCATACATTCACTCTTGATGAAAGCCTTTATTTTTAAATAAAGTGTAAGCCCAACATTTTAGTGAAGAGCTGCAGAAAATAAAAAAAGTTCAGGTGGTATTTTCTGCTTGTAAATAGAAGTGATGAAGCAGTTTCACAGTTAAATTGCACTTTCTTAATTAAAATACTTTTAATTTACTTCAAAAGTCTTGCTTAAGATTCTTTTGATGACTTCTTATTTTTTCATTATGAACAGTGAGAAGAGTGACTTTATAGAAGCTCTTGCATGTCTTTACCTCCCATTTGGCTCTTTCAAGGCTGAAGAGGTCTAGATTTCTCCTCAAACATAGGCCACCCCACACTTTTCGTACTTCTTGTCATCTTTTTTGATACTGTTTCTAATTCTTGGTTTGGTTAGTTTTTGTTGGGGCATTTTGAGAAGAAGTCACCACAACTGCATGGTGGCTTTGTAATGTTCTTTGGTTTGGTTTTGAGAGTAGATACTTAGAGAAGTACATTAGAGAAGGTTATTTTACAGAATCCTTCTCTTCTCCCAGTGCCTAGAGCTTATCTTAGTAACAGAAGCTCTTTTGTCAGAAGTGTCTACTGCAAGGACTGACCCAAATTCTCTTATCCAATTCACTGTGTAGGCCTGCATTTTTCAGGGCAAAAGTGGTTTGGTATAAAAAGGAAGAAAGTATCAGGGACTCCTTAATTTAGAGGGATGAAGCAGTATGAAACTCTGACCTAGGACGTACTTTCTGGGTCAGAATTACAGAAGCTGTTACCTTTTTTCATAAATGTTACTTGGGGCTAAAGGGAGAAGGTTCAGTGGTTGAACCCAAAATAAATAAGTGCTTGTAGTCAGCCCAAAATCAAATTTTTATGTAAAATGAAACAAATAGTCATTACCAGCAGGAATACTCAAACCCTTATGGAGAAAATGGGGTTTCTACAGTCTGGTGTCAACAACAAAGTTTCTCAACAAATATTCACCTTTTGCATCATATGCTTGCATGACCCATGGTAACCCCCCATCCTGTTGCTGTGAAAAAGAATAAAGGCTTTCCTATGCATGTTTTCATTTTTCCTGTTTCTGAAAGAAATGAGATGTTGTTTAACAGAAAATCTAATTTGGATGTGATTATTACTGTTGAGAGAATAAGTGCTTGCTGACTGGCTAGGGAGCCAGAAAAGGTTTCTAGCTACAAGCAAGGAAGTCAGAAAGATGGAACTCAGCAGCTCCATGCCCTTGATAAAAAAGAGAACACAAATTTTGAGAGAAGGTCTCTCTCACAGGCATAAAGAAAAGACTTTTGTGTGTTGGGTACTGAAGTACGTCACTGGGTTGTTATGGTCCCAAAGAACCTGTAAGCTGGTGGGAGAGATCATAAGCATTTGGTGTTTGTAAAGAGCAGATAAGGCAAGAAAGGCACATAAGTCTCACTTCTTTAAACTTTTGTGTATCTGCAAAAATAGCAGAGGTTTGTAACTTTTTCTGAGGGAGAAGACTCGTGCTTTGGACTGTTCACTAGTACCTGGCTGTGGTTGGTCTAAAAGTTGGGAAGAAGTTTACAGTGGTATTACAGTGATATCCAACTCTCAGCAAAAATTTCCTCATATGAGAAGAGTAAATAAACACAAAATAAGTGTGTTGGGGCTGAGGGGGAAGAAAGTGAGGAAATAGAGATGTAGGTTTAACCCCCCAGGCCCCTCCATCCTTGTAGAGGACCACTTCTGTAAGAACAACCAGCCAAGCATAAGATAGTTATATAGGCCCGGATAAGTAAATTATTTAACACCACCCTGAAATTCCTCAGATTGCCCAGATCCTCAGGTTCCTTGGAAATTGTCTTTGGCATAATTTTTAATGACAATAGAGAACAAGTGCAAGACAAAGTGAATGCAACAGAAGACTGGCAGAATATGTAGTCAATAGTTTGCATAATCTGCATGATTCTGAAAGTTCTGTTTCACTTTATCTCGAGTGGGTTTGCTGCGAGTCAGTTGTGATCTCTCAGAACTGCTCACCCCTCCATTGTGTGCTTGTATCACTACCAGCAACAGAAGTAATTTATTTTGCAAAGAAACCATGGTCTGTGCTAAGCCAGTAGCTTACAGTTACTGTACATGCCTGGAATTGTAGCACAACTGAGAACCCTCCCCCAGTTAAGTTGAAATGGAGATCTGCAGTAGATCTCTGCAGGACTCTGTGACTTTTAAAAATAAGAAAGCATGACTTATGACAGGAATTGTCATTGCCGATACACATTCTTTAGCTTATAAAAGTTATGAAAAACTCACCATTGAAATAATTTAAGTAGCTCTGTTGGAAATTCTTTTCCTTTAAAGATCTCAGCCAGAAAATTGGATGCATTTCTAATATTTTTTTTTAAAGAAAACACTAAAAAATTCCTTACAGAAAGCAAGTATCCTTGTGAAAAATTGTTGGTTTTGTTTGTTTCCCTTGCCAAATCCCCAATTTTCTATCACATAGTTTCAACAATTTTTTTTTTTTTTCTGAGAGACCAAAGACCAAGAGATCACATGAAATCTATGAAGTGCTCTTAAAATTGAGAGGAGGGGAAAATCCTACAAAGAAAAAAAATGTTAAGCTGTTTGGACCACAAAAAAATACTTGGGGAGTTTACTAAGACTTGTCTGTGTCTTGTTGATTTGCCCTGAAACTTCTAAATAGCTAATGAAGCAAAAGTTCAACTTGAACAGTTTAATCTAGAGCTGATGGAAAAAGTACTTGGAGTAAAATATTTCAATATAAAATGGCTTTTTTTCCAAAACCAGAACTTTCAGGAAAACCTTTTAGTTTCTTCTAAATTTTCTTCTTTTTTTTACTGGAAACAAATATTTTTTGCTTCTATTCATATTTTCTTTCTTCCCTTCCTGCACCCTACTTTCTTTTGCCTCTGAATGCAGTGTAAAGACTAATAGTTGAGGGAGTATTCACTGCTGAAATTTTCTCTAAGATTTTCTTTCTTTTTTTTGTGGAGGATTTTATTTGTTTATTTCTCAGCTTTGAAAAGACATCAATGTAACAAACAGAGAAAGCTTTGAAAATTCACAGATTAGATTTTTTGCTGAATATATTTAATGTTGTCCAAGGAAAAAGAATGGGCTCAAAAATTGAAATTTAATTTAAAATTTGACAAAAGCTTAATAGTTCAATCCACATATGAACAAGCAAGGTCAAAATGTTTTTTCCACACTATCAGATCCTTCTGTTTTCTGTAGATTGCAGGCCATAGCATACCACCAGTTATTCCTGCTTGAACTTGGTTACTGTGCCCAACAAATGTGGGACTTCTGGGATTTCTTGTGGACCTCCATTTTGTGTGTGAGCTTTCCAAGGTTGGCAGATGCTGTCAATTACCCCTTGAAACTTTACTGATAACCTTGCCACTGTGTAGCAAAGACTGGAGAGCTACAGGCTTGCTCTGTATTTTCTTCAAAACTCACAATCCTCTCACAGGAATGGTTGAATTTCCGTCAAGACAAGCCTGGGCTCCTTCAGAAATGCCTGAGTTTGACCCTGACTCAAGGCTGCAGAACAAACAAAAGGACTCGTGTGGATGCTTAGACATTTTGTCTGCACTGAAGACAATGCTTAGACATTTTGTCTGCTGCAGATGGACTCCTGCCTGAGGCACCATAGGTCTTTCCGCACAGCTGTTCTCACTGTTGAACAGAGATATCTTTAGAGGCAAGCTTAAATATTTTATTGACCCTAGACCTCAGTTAATGTGAAATATCAGTCAGAGGAGTCAGTGCCTCTGGGAGCACAATCAATAAGCATAAGCCACGGACTGAACGCAAATGAAACACGAATGCTAATTGAACATGTGAATCAGACCCCCAAAGAAGGACAACAAATAACTGGTGGTCTTGGGTGAAAATAGGCATCAGGCTGTGGATGTGTCAGGCTCTCCCTGATGTCTCACTGCAAAATCTCAAGGTTTACCAGGTTTTCTAATGTGCGGGCTGGCGCGGACCAGTATGATGGTCTTGCCATAATAGAACACACTGGCATTGGTGCAAAAAACTCTATTCTGCTTCCCTTGGCTGTGAATAACCTAGGTGCTCCCCCTAACTGTTCTTTTTATTTGAAAATGGATAGTGGAAAGCCTGGGAGAAGAGTCAAGGGACACAGAGACAAGAGACAATGGAACTGGATTATGATTATGAAAGAAACAGGAAAGATGTTTTGTGGTACCCTGAATTTTAAAGGATAGGTGCAGGAAAAGTAAGTCAAGAGAAGGCAACAAGTAACTGTGAGATTAGGAAGAAGTCCAAGAATTATTCTAGATTTTAAACAATATATGATCAAGGGTATGAAAGAAAAAAATTCAAAGGAGTAAGTGAATCAAACAGAAGATCTTTTAGTAGTCTTGAGGAAGGAGGAAAAATATGTAGGAGAAGAGAATTTAAAGCAGAGAAACATAACATAGGAAAGAAAAGTAATGATTTGAGAAATGTGTGTCAAATTTGATTCAGAAATAATAGCTTTGAGTAGGTGTGAAGGGAAGAAAAAAGCTCATAGAGGAAGTGGTAGGGGCTGCAGAAAACACATGGAGATGTGAAAAGAATCAGGAGCTCAGAGGAGTATAACAATGAATTGTGAGGAGGACAATTTTGGGGGGAAAGACATACAAAGAAACAATTCTCTTTTTTTTCTTTTTTCTTTTTTTCTCTGTTGTTTGTTTATTCCACTGCAGACAATGTGATCTTTCTCTCCCTGTCCATGCTCTTGTACCTCTGGCTTTGCTGGTGTGATAGCCATCCCTATCACTAGAGGATCTGGTGTGCAAAAACTAGGATATGACTGTGCATAGTCTCAACTGTGTGTCCTTAGCTAACAGCACAGCAATCAAGCCTAGACTGACTCTAGCAAATTTAGCAATGCCAGGGAATGTTCCTGAGAGCTGAAGACCACTTTTTGCCACTAAATTGTTCGCATGGATGCTGGCAGCACTCTGACCCAGGTCAGATAGCACTGTCCTAGATGATTCCCAAATATTGCTCAGGAGTTAGTGCATGCCAAGGGCAGCTCCCAGCAGGCAGTTAGGATGCACTCGCCCCAGTTTGGCAGGTAAAGGACATGAATGGGATTGAGGCAGCCTATTCTGTGCCAGATGTTGCTGTGGGCCAGGGAACATTCCTTAGTACATTTAGTTTACTAGCATGGATGCAGCCAAAGAGTGCATTATTTTCTCTCTTTAAAAGAGGGGATACAGTTGTTCCTTAGCTTAGAACAAGGTCACCTTCCTTTAGATAGAAAAGGTAAAGAGTTCCAGAAGAGCTGGAAGAAACATGTGAAAAGGAAGAGACAAGATACACACAAAACAGTAGAAGCACCTCCAGGCAATGGAAGAATGGGAAACTACGAAACTAGAAGTGCCTGTATAAATCTTGGGTGGTGAGGGGAGGGAGCCACACTGGAGCTAGAGCTGTGTCTGGATATGCTGAAACCATTACCTACCCTGATGAAAATATCAGTACTGTATTTGTACAGGTGTACGTGTGGGGACTTTCCTTTGCTTACAAGCACTAGGACAGAATATCAGACATGAGAGTGGACACTGTCACTTGTTTATCATCCTCTGTAATGGCTGTGCTCATGAAAGCAAATGTAGTGAATTATGCTGCTTTAGGCAGAACATGCAGTCTAGAAGAAACATTAATCTAGTGGGAAATGTGAAATTGCTGAACTTGCAAACTGGCAGATGATCTGATGGAGATACTTGGATGTTAGGCACAACTAGATCTGGAAGTGTGTACACAATTTTCAGGTCATTCTTCACTTCCAGCTAGCATTAGTTAAAGTCCACATATTGATGAAAAATGTTTTACAAAATTATAATTAATGTATTTAAAAATGGTATTGTTTTACTGGCTTATGTAAATTGTACCTTTGTACCTAGATCCATCCAGTCAGTTTAAAGAAATTATTGATTAAAACCAGATTTTAATGTGAATACTCTGACAATGAATACAATCTTCTGGTGTGCCAGAAGTGTTGCTTTGCTCTGTTAACAAGGAGAGTCTACAGGAAGATCCTGTATGTTTGCAGGACATCGGAGAGTTTAACAATGGAGAGCGGTGCTGTGATCTTGTCAAGTGAAATCCTCTGGCCTCGTATTCTCCATCTGTTTCCATTCAGGTCAAGTGCACGTGCTTCTCATTTATTACTGTCTGTCATCTGTGTGACAGGAACACTGAGATGCCCCACCTGAGATCAGCTCCTGCCGATTCTTGATATTGTGCAGACACTCGTACTTAGTTTATAGCACAAATGGCTGGGACAAAAAAAATGGATTAAATAAAGGGCTTCAGGTGGAAGATCAAAAGCTCCAATGCAAGTAGACTAAGATGAAATCCTGCCCTTAGGTCAATAAGAGTTTTGTCATTCATTTCCATGTGACCTGGATTTCTACCCTGACTGACTTGTCCAAAACTGTAGGGGAAATCTGCATCAGAGACAGGAATTGAACTCTGAGTCCTCATCCCATGACATCGCCCTTCCTGACAAAGGGGTGGGGTGATTAAATCTGCTCCATGTATGGTTCTCTCCACAAAATTGATGGAAATTATGTATGTTGAGGGACTACAGGCTTGATCTGTTTGCTCCTCGTACATCTTTTCCATTCATCTCTTAGTAGAACCTCTGAGTTCTGACTGTGTGAGATGATTAAACTCAGCAGGTTCACAGAGAAGGCACATATGAACCTTCTACAGCCTGAATGAGAGCTTAAGGTTGGAAGGAATCCAAAACCTCAGAAGGAAATTCAGTTGAAATGACCAACTTTTGCCTGGTTTGGGGTCAAAACCTAGGGAAAACAACACTTCAGATGGTTTTTATATAAAAAAACATGAAGCCACCCAGGTTTATAGAAAACCACTTCAAATTTTCTTACTGTGCAGCCAGGTTCAGAAAGTAAGTATGGAAAATTGAGTAATACTGCTCAAGTTCCAGATTGATGGCACAGATTCAAAATATTTTAAACCTGCTGTACTCTAGGTTCATTTCACTTTCAAAGCTTGGCAGAAGTCCAGCAGCTACCTAAAATGGTATAGTACCAAGATACTTACCAGACATTTATAGTCTTCTCCACCAAACTATTTGCTAAGCTTTTTTTTTTTTTTTTTTTTTTGACATTTACATTTAAACCTCAGGGACTCTGTTGATCCTCCCAGAAAACTCATGACTTCCCATGTTCCTTGGAGTTTTATTCTCAAGAATTTTGATTTTGGACGAGGCCACCCAAACAAAGGAGACAAAATGCTAAGGTCTAAACTAAATACAATCCAAGAGTTCTTTTTAATGATACGCCATCAGCCTACAGTGCCTGTAAAAAGACGAGACTATAGAAATGCAGCAGATCATTAATTTTGGTAGAGCTAGAGCTCACAAAGACTTGTTCTTCCAGCAGCTGACAGTTGTCAACTTCATCTTCTGTAGTATGTGAGAGCCTTATTTTCAAGGGGAAATGTGAGACAATAATCCTTCCTGTGCACTAAAAATGTGTTTGCTAAAACTTCACGGTGTTAGATAAGGGTCTACAAACAATGATATCTTGGCCACTTACATAGAGCAAAAGCCTGGAAAAGAAAAAACCTCTTAAGAGAAAATGGTCCTGATTCGAATCTCCCTGAAAATATTTGCACTGCTTTCTTCATAGAATCTGAGTACTGTGCTTAAGCGGAACTAGATAGTCACTAGCTTGGAATTAAGTTGGTGAAAAAAAACCACTGTGATTTCAATAAAACCTTTCTTCCAGAGAAAATCTACTAATGATGACACTTGAAGGAAGCACTAAAAAAAAAGTAAGAATTTGAATTCACTAAATATTTTTTAACTGAAAGTTTGTATGCACAAACATTCTTGAAGGATCTCAGGTAGTAGTGTTGTTACCTCTGGTTCTGATGCTGCCTATTATCCATTATGAGCTGAGAAAAACTACTCTTCATAGCAGTTGAGCAATGTTCTTATCACAAATGTGAATCATGATAGCATCTTTAGTCCATTAATAAGACACAAAAGCATATAACAGAGAGATAAAAGTAACCTCTGTAAGACAACACCTTACACTCCTTGTGTGTTTTTAGCAGCCCTCAGGTTGCTTTCAGCCTTCTCTGAACCAAGAACAAGGTTTCCATAGAACATAAACGCTCTTTTCACCTTTACTGGATTTAAAGTTTGCTAAAGTTAGCAGTCACATTATGTGAATAACATTCCTTCTTCTAGTCTTGTTTATAATGAGAAACAAAATTGAAATGGAGGAGAAAAAAATAAGGAGGGTATAAACTGCAAGTGAACTAGATAATGCCTAATCCGTGAAAGAAGAGGGCCCATCTTACACCATTGTACTTCTGTTTGTACTGTGCTTACCTTCAGATATTACAAAAGCTTGTAGGATACAGATGCCCAGGGAATTACCTGCAATTAAATCCTACCACTGCTATGAAGGAAGAATTTTGTTCAATTTTTGAGGGAGATAAGTGCTTAGATAAGAAAATTTCTGATTTCATTTCAGTGCTACCATCTGGTGGGCAAAATGCAGACAGCAAAAATCCCATTGCTGTAACACTGGAACATTCTGATACAGTGAGTTTTTGTTTTATTTTGTGAAGGAAACATAAGATATTATTAAAACAACTTGAACATCTGGTTTGGGGATAAAGTAATTTTGCAGTGTTGCTGCCAGCCCTCAGGGCCAAGTGCAAAGAGAACAACCTTCCCTTCCAGACTCTCCATAATGCATAACACCAAACTAAAATTTCATGTCCAACACAAATGAAGAACAAAATATACTGGAGCTGGAGCTGTACACATCTAGGGAAATTCAGCTGATAGCTTGAAAGCCAGAGAATTGTATAAGTTTGAAGCTGCAGAATTTTAGATATGGACAGCACGGAAGAGGAGACATGTTTATTACGGGTAAGTTAAAGACAAAGTTACATCAGGCATTTTGAGGAAAAGAAATAGAAATGAAAATCACTAGGAAATCTATGTAATTAGTTATTGAAAGGATCTGTTGAGATGCCATAATGAAGTGGTGCTGTTTTCTTTGGTACACTTAGAACTTACACTGTGAAGGTGGAAATAAGGGACAGATCCAATCTTCTCCAACTACTGCCTGAACTTTTGAGATCTGGAAGAAAGGGGATTAATAGTTCCAATTTTGTTACTTACTTTCAAATGAATCTAACCCAAAACCTCAAACATTTATGCAAACTCCTTGCCTGTTAAGATGTACGTAACTGTCATAACCACACAGCTTTAATTTTTACAAAACTTTGGGAGCGTTTTTGCTGAAAACACTTCTTCAGTGTAGAAGTTCTGGTATCATTTAACCTTAGTATGGCTGAGATTTTACCCTTGGCATTCTTCAACTTTCCTATACTGTCATTCTCTTAGATGTAAACAAGAATTAGCCGCTGATATTTCAAATGCTTCCAGTCCCTACACAAATGCTCTTTTTGGCCTTTTGGCCATATGCATGCAAAAATGAACTGTATTTTAAAGAGTAATTGAAGTTGTATTATACCATCAGAGATTTCTGTCACCTTTAACTTGGCATAAATATATTAAAAGGAAACCCAGCTAGATCAATAATGAAGATTCTGGGCAGGTGTGAATAGTGGTCTCTTAGACTGATATATTCAATCCTTTGATTTAACTTGGCAAGCTTTATATAAAAATCTTCAGTGATTAAATGCTGATATTGGTATTTTTTGAGTCTTGGGTAATGTAAATCTACTGCTTCAGAAGGTCAGCCAGTAGGTGACTTAATGTCTCTAAGAACTTCCACTAATGAGTACAACAGTAATTCATGATAATTTCAGCCTTGGTAACAAGGTTCACAGAGATCTGGTCAAGCATTCCAGAACTCCAGCTTCATCAGGAAATTTGTACTGTGATTGAACAAGAATAAATAACCTTCTCTGAGATTTGTCTCTTATATTGTTCTACTGAGTTCCTGCCAGCCTGTCAACTAGAACAAATATTCATTTCTTCCAGTATAGATTAAAGTGATTTCTATTTTTCCTACTACAGAATTGGCTCTTGACTTAGAAGTGATAGAGATCAGATGCAAGAAAGATTGAGATGAGTTACTGTGTTATATGTAAAGAAATGGAAACCATTTTTTTGCCTCTTGATAAAAAATATTCCTGAAGTTTCTGAGGTTTAAGCCCCTCTACACATTTTATGATGAGAAGGTGAATAAATAATAGAAATTCACAGATTTTAATGCCAGAAGAGAAGAAAGAACAATTGCTGTACATTTAATCAGATTTCCCACAGCAAGTATTTCAAGGGAATGTGGAGTTTGTCGTGTGTTTTTGTTTCCTTTTATTTTTAAATGCAAGTGTATTCTCTTTTGAGATCTCTCTTTTTTGCAGTACCCCAGAAAATAAATGATTCAATGATCGCTCCCATTAAGACCTATACAGAGGAAGTGACACATGCTGGCTCAGAAATGCTACTTCTCCCATACATGTTGTTCTGTATTTTTTGTGGAGCAACAATGATCACAATATCCTTTGCCAAATGCTGAGCTTGAAAGGAGCTCTGGGAGTTTGATAGAGTGTACTTTTCCTTCAGTTTAAAGAGTTAACTAGGCATTTATTTCCAGAGACAGACTACTGGGCTTGGCAGAGCTTCTCTGAGCCATGTGCTTGTGTTTATTAGGACACTAAGGTGAGGCCCAGTTACTGCTTTCCTTTATGGCCAAATCACCTCAAAACCCACGAGCCCAAAAGTAGAGCTGCTGCATGTATGACATGGAGCAGCTTGGCTGCCTCTCTTCTGGGACAGAGGCCTCAGAGCAATCTGGGAGTCTGGAGCAGCTGCCTCAGGAGAGGCCATATTCCAATTCCAATTCCAATTGGTATTGGCTCTTGGATACAGCTGAATTCATAGTTTACCGTATGCCCCATCTCCCATGGGGATGGAATCCTCTCTGCTTGAGAGACAAATTATTCTGTATCCCCCTTTACTGACCTATATTAAACCTTTCTCTTTCATTTCAAGTCCCTCCTGTATCATCTCAGCCACAAGTTATTCCCTAGAAATTGCTTTATTTAACATATTTCTTCATTTTGATTGCTATGGTATCTTTTAGAAGGAGATATAGTTCTGGTTTGAAAACCTGATAAGTTTTCCTTCCTCTACTCAATTTTCAGTAACCCTACTACATATATGTGCATACATTTATTTATTCTTTGGCTTTGAATTAGGATAGTACGTGTCCAGGGAAAAGACATAAAAACACGGCCAAAAGAAAAGGATGAAAAGAAAACTGCAAGGATTTCTTACACAGGCTTTAGTGCCTTTTGAAGAAAATTCTTTTTGACATTTTTTCAGAGTTTTTGGCTTATGCTTTGTGGTAGTTTGCAATAACTATTTTGAGGTAAATACTCCTTAGAGAACATGACTGGAAAGATCTCCATGTCATGATAAGGCGCTGGTAATACTTACTGTAGGAACAGTATTCCTTTGAGATGATCTATGAGATCTGTTAGTTTTTCTGTTGCATCATTCCATTTTTTTCTGATGACCCACTCAGATGGGTGCATGAAAGTTGTCTTGGGCTCTGGTCTTCCATAGAAGGCATGATCCTCACCATTAAAATGACCTGCTCCTTAATGAAGCTTTTCTGGCCTTCATAATTTTCTTCATTGCAGACTACTGGCCTTGCTGCTATTGTCCATGTCATTAGATGTACTCAGAGCTGCTTGTTTCCTCCACAGAGGGTCCAAGTTGATTTTTAAACTGAGCGTAGCAAAGATGGAGTCCTGCAAATACTGTGTATTTTTTGATATGTCTAGCAATACTAGATGTGATAGAGGCAATTTCCTGTATTTAATGTTTTAGCATGCTGAGTGGTGAAGTAATGACTATTTTCAATAACTGAAGGTTTTTGTTTTTTTCCAGTGGAAGCTCATTCTCTTTTCATACAGCAGCTGCTTCCTACAGGGCGACTTTAAGGCTGCAGACATTGCAAAGAGGTATTGAAAACGACAATGGCTGGATGTGCTTCAAGTACATCGGAAGAGAACCCTACTGGCCCTCAAAGTGCCTGGGATGGGTGGCATGGGATTAGAGGATGGAGAATGGTACTTCTATTGGATCAGAAGCTGGATCCCAACAGTCCATCTGTTCTGGGCTTTTGTTATTTATCCATGCATTAGCAATAATTTCACATATATTCTGCCAATTCCCCAGACTTGTCTGGTTGTAGGGTTCCTTCCGCCAGATTTTTCCGCCTGTCTTCTGGAGCACTTCTCTGGGGGATCACTCCCACTTCCTTTATGTCAGAATGGATAACAAGGCACTTACCTCAGCAAGACAGCAGAGTCTATCCAAACTTTCCCTGCAGGCTTCGCCTTGGATAATGAAGGTCTCTGGCAAAGACCACTGTCTTGTGATACGGTCCTTTTAAAAGCTGTGGTGAAACAGGGTTTACAGTGATACTGGCTATTGAGAATTCAATTTCTCTGGTGCTGTTAACAGAGTTTCTTTTTTCCTCCTTCAGCTTTTTGTCTCATAGCAATACTATCCATTCATTTTATAAACATATGAATGCTTTCATGATCCTTCATGGCCAACAGTGATGTCTGGCACTAGAACATTTGATGATGGACATCAGAACAGAAAGTGAAAACGTAACCTCCCTATAGAAGTTTTAGAGATTCCAGGGGGGATGTATGGAAAATACAGATTAGAGGAGAACGTTCCTGCAAAAATAGCTGGCTTTCCAGGTTGTTCTTATTGGTGCGGTATATAAGTGGCACTATATCACCATTAACTTTTTGCTGCTGTATTTTGAAGAGTACCACAGCCTCATGAGTGAAAACCTTGGATTCCAGTACTAGCTTTTTCAAGACCCAGTAGACTCTAGTGAAATTCCTTTTTCTATAATATAAAACTGTGGAGACAAGCATTTCATGAAACCTATGAAACACATTCTAACAATTTTCCTGAGTCTTACATTACACGTCAGCTCTATAGACGTGAGCGGTAAAAAAAGCCAGCCTCTTTTATAAGGCTTAATTAATAATAAATGGAGTGGGTAAAATCTGCTTCTGATTTCACTGGACCGGGGATAAGGATGATGAGTATATAGTACTTCCAGTCTAAAACCTACTATATATCTATGTTTGTAACCATAGTGTCTTCATCTGTAACATAGGATTACTCAACAAGTCACAGATAACTGTAAGAGACAGCAGACAAAACTGCAAGCAAACAACTAAAATAAACCAGAAGCCAAAAGATCAAACCATAGAAAATACATTTCTATAAGGGCAAGATAAAGTTCAAAGAGAGATCAGACATTCATTAATGAGAGATTTATGACTGTACTGGAGAAATATTTAAATATGACACTTCCCTTGTTTATGGGCAAAATAACATGTTCCCATGCAGATGGATAAAATACATTTCAATATTATTACACTAGTCTTTGTTTATATGAGTTTATTCCAGAATTGAGACTAAAGATAAGGGTTTGCTACTACAAATAACTAAAGATTAATCCAAATGTTGGTGTTGTTTCTTAGAGGAGTAGAAAGGAGATTTATTGAAAGCAGTGGAGCTGCTGTTGATAGTTTCTTGTCTTTGGTATTACGTTTTGTAATGTGTGGCAGAGATGAAAGCAGTGCATGGAATGGATGAATGATATTTCAATTGTTAGTGTGGAGCAGTTAGAAAGAAACACATTTTGTAGTGGATGGCAGATAATCTTAAAGCACTCAGCCTTATCTTTAGTGCCTCTGTTGAATTATATGTCCTTATTAAAAATCTCATTTTCCTTATGTCTCTTTCATTGTTATAGAGAAAAACATTGTGGTTTTTCCATTAAGAAATGTGATGTTTCTTTTTTCAGGGAAAAAAAGGTGCTGTTCTGCTCTGTAAATCTGAATGCCATGTTAAAGAGTGGGATGGAATGTGACTTTATCATGGATTAACACATAGGGGAAAAACCTGCTCATTCCTAGTGCACAGAAGGACAGCTGCTACTCACTGACTGTAATTTCCTGGGAACCATGGAAGCTGGAGGCCCCATTGAGTCTGACAGCCAGTTTGTGCTCTTGGCTCATACTTACATAGGAGAATTACCAATAGCCACTCAACGAGACCATGAACAACAAAGTGTGGAATGCAGGGAGAGGAGCACCAAAGCTCCACTTTTTCTTCCAGAAATTTGAGACCTTTCAGTTTCCAGCCTAACTTTAGTCCTAGACAATGTGCCACCACTGACACTGTTATTGTCTAGATTTTCAAATTTCTTCTCTCTATCCAGTTTATACTTTTCTTTATGTCTGCTGAACTTACAATCATTGGGACATCCAGCAGCCTTCGATTTGCTGGGCTGAACAACCAGCTGGTTTTGGTCTTTTTCTTTAAGGCAGGTTCTGATCAGCTGTGTGGCCATTCTCTGTACCTGCTTCATTTTCTACATCTATGCCACACGTGGGTGGTCAGAATTGTATTGTATTCAGAGTGCAGACTTGCCAAAGATTTCTGGAATCACAATAGTACTTCCCTTTCTTTAGCAAGACATGCTAGAGTCATAGCTGTCATCTTCTTTGTGGCTGCATTTCATTAATGAATAATCTTCAATCCTTTTCCCATTCTGTTCTGTTAGTGCTGTCCTATTAAGATCTATAGCTGTGCACTGTAACTAATAAGATAGGTTTGGGGTTTTTTGCAAGGGAGTGCCTGGACATTGCCATAAAACTTTCAAAAGAGAACTTCATTCTATTCGCGCTTTTTAGGCAAAATTTGCTGCTCACTCTGATCTCAGTAGCCAAAAGATTATTTTAATAGGAGTGGCATTTACAGGTAAAATTTAACCAGTGAGGTTGGTTTTGTGGCTGATTTTTCCCCTTTTTCAGGCTTCGCTGCGATTATGATGAAAGATTCAGGAGTTCAGATGAGCAGAGTCAGCCTGTGTCAGATGGTCCCACACCTTCTTGATTCACAGAAGGAGAGGATTCATAAGCTGAGTAGCAGGACCACGTTATTTAGGTGACTGACATTTTCCTTCACAGTGCCACTTGGCAGCTGTGCTCATGGCCAAAGTTGGAGCCTGCTTAGCCCAGCAGGGGCTGGCTGCCTTCCCTCACACCATCCTGAAGGAGCTGCCTGGGCCAGGGGTCAGTTATTAAGAAATCCACACAAAATCTCACAGGCGTGGAGGAATAGAAAAGCAGAACAACAGTCAGGGGTCCCCTCGTTCTCTCAGTAGCACACATCTTGGTGTTTCCTGATACCCTGAATCAGCATCTGCTTCCTAATGGGCTCCAATGCCCACCCCTCACATTCTTAGCACCATAATGCCTATACAACTGCAGGGATCATAGAATCATATAATGGTTTGGAATGGAGGCAACCTTTAATGATCATTTAGTTCAAGCCACCTGATGTGAACCACATGTTGATTCGTCTTCTCTCTAGGAAACAAATTTAAATCAGTCTCTGCTGTTCTCTGTGTTGTGGTCGTGACAGTCACCATAAGCTGGAGTCTGGGACATTTAAGTAGTTGCTGCAAACTTTTACCGATAGGATCCAGCACCGCCAGTCCTTGATTCCTGGTTGATATAATGCCCCAAGGCTGTTCCCCGTATTTGCAGGAGAGAAGCCTCCGTGTTATTTCAAGGATTCTTGGGACATTGGTTCTTCACAAGGAAAGAAAAGTCAGTGGAGAGGCAGATCTTTTGTTAACTGGATCTTTTGTTGGCCTCTAAAGACCCCTTCCCTCTCCCTTAACCTCAGAATAGCTACAGGCATTTCCAGGGTGCATCCCAAATCTCTGCTGGTTTTGTATTCTTCTCCAAAGAAAGTATAGAAAAGCAAGAGGAAGCTTCTGGCCACAACAGCTAACAGCCTGTGAAGCCAGGCCTGTAGATAGCAGAGGATCAGCAACAACGGCATCTCTTTTTCCTTGCCTTTGCCTAACTCTTAACTGGTTAGAAGATTTTGAGAAGCCTGGATAATCCTTTGTCCCTGCTTCCAGTGCAGGAAGCTTAAAATCCTGACAAACTAAGCCCTAGTCAATGTCTTCAGAATGGATTAGGTGGAATGCTCAAAGATTTACTAGAACTCCATTGGGAATATGCTCGGAATAGAGTTTATCTCTTCACAGCCCATTGATACATTAATGCTGCTACTGCTACTACTTATAAACACCAGTAATCATAAATATTACAGCTTATCTTGTACCAGATATACATGTATCTGAAGGACACCTAAATCTGATATAAAATACCATGTATATTTTGGATAACACTTAATTCAATTTTTAATCTACTTCATGTTCACTTTCCTTGGGCATTTGTTGTTGACACTGGTTACCTTATCACTGTAGCCCAAATTGATTTTTGAGGTATAATTCTCTGCCTTCTTCTCTTGAGTAATTTGTTTTGATTTCCAGGTTTTTTTTCCAGTGGGTGGAAAACATGATCATCAGCAACAAGTGACTCTTTTACATTGAAGACATGGAGCTCTCTTTTGGTGCGTAAAAGCAGCTTTACTGCTCTGTTCCCAGTCCTGTGATCCCAGAGCATTTGATCAAGGCTCCCAGTGGTTTCTCTGCCACCAGAAGGTGCCTTTCTTATGTTGCTCTTAGTTCCCAAAGGGCTGTTTCTTGAGCTGGAGAGTAATAAGTCTATAAGATCTTTCCACTTACATTGTTATCTAGCTACCCTACCCAATGCTGGGACTTGAGCTGAGTGCTGCACTATTCCCAGACTTCCACCCTCTATAACCCAGAGCCCTTCCTAAAGGCTGTGGGGCCAGGTGTGAGGTGTGTTTATTTCCCTGGGCTGCTGCACAGTAGTCTTGCCGGAGCTGGCAGGATGGCCTGGACCCTAAGTGTGTTCTGAGAGGCAGGCAATTCAGAAACTCAGGAGCCACTTCTTTGCGTGCTGGCCACAATTCCTGCTTCCCCTGCCAATGTGCTTATGGTTTGGCATTTGTAGACACACCACAGCTGTCCAGTTGATAAACTGACACACTCTGGGTGGCCCTCATCTCTTGAGATTTTACAACTGCTGTTTGCTCCACCAGACATGAATTGAAGTCTTCCAAACTATCCCACGGAGACTTTCCTGGTACTCTGGTGTCAAGTTCAGAACAAGAATCTGGAGCAGACTTTTTATTCCTAGTTACACTTGTTTTCCTACAACGCTACACTCCTTCAGCTAACCAATGCCTGTGATGAACACGTGTTTTTGTTCACTGGTTCGTCCTGCTCAGCAGAAGTCAGAAGTTATTTACAGAACCCTGCCATCCATTAGCCCTCTACCCTTGAAGAAAAAAAGGTCTGTGTATGCATAGTGAAACTCAGGATTATAGATCAAATGTGTTGCTGTGCATGTACATTTATATGACCCCTGTGGCTCTTTCTGGTGTTTCCTGCATGCTCGTTGTCCAGGTTAAAGAAAGAGGCATCACCTACTCATGCACAGTAAAATAACATTGAAAAATGCCATCTATGTAGCAGGGATGTTGAGAAATACAACTGCTGGGCTGTCTGCCTGTAAAGCAAATTATGTATCATCTTTCAGTGTGTGCTATGTGTCTCTCATACAGTTTTTGCTTTACTCACATATTACTCCTGGAATATGTGGCTAGTTCACCTAGAAGAAAAGGAAGAAAAGAAAAACACCAATAGGAGGTGATGTTTCAAGCACAGGGAAGTGAAATAGCTTTAGTTTTCAGTGGCCACCATCAAAATCTTGTCAGTCTGATTCTTTTCCAGCTCCACATCACAGAATTCAGGTAGCAGTGAAATGGATTTACAGATAACTCTCATTTAATGCCAAATTGATGCCATGGTGGAGTAACTGTTGGATTGCAGACAGAAGGAGAGGTATTCATTTCCTTTTGCTTCTGCAGTGGATTAATGGAAATGTGTTAGCTCAGCTGTATGCATATATGCTGATGTAATCAAGCCAGGTGCATGCACAGGATTTTCTAACAGGAGGTGCAGATGAGTCTGGATCATGTGAAGAGGAGCTGGAGAACTGTTCAGGATGTTTAAAGGTCACAAGAATGCTTAGCATTTTGTATCAGACATGTGAGCAAGAAAAATAACACAGGGGTAGTCATTAACATGCTAAATGGCAAGAAGGGTACAAGTTGGGCATTTCGAGGACCAGAATTCCAGGTTATGTATGGTACATGGGAGAGAGGAGGGGACTATGCTCCTTTCTGAGTTTTGATAGAAAAGGTTAAAGAAACTGGGCCTTTCTTATAGGAAAGGCAGGGAACCGAGTAAGGATTATTTAGGGAACATTTTACTGTGCCACTTGAACCCTACCAAACTTTTTGGTAGGCAAATATTTGTTTCAAGAAAAAAAGACTCTGAAGCAGCTCTTACAAAATGTATAAGTTTTTTTTTCCCTTGTTCAAATACTGCATTCTAGTTTGGTTGGTTGATTTTCAAGAGAATGTATTTTTTTCTTTGTCTTCTCAGGAGCAGAGAGAGAGACGGGACAAGGGTGTACAAGAGGACAGGCAGATAAACAAGGCTGAGTTTTTAGAGAAGGCTCTCCAGACTGATTCTTGTCACCAGAGACTTGTACACCATCAAAATTCTTAGATATCTTCTTAGATTGTATAAGTGAAAAAGACATTACATAAACTGCCAGCATTTTTCTCCTTTTTCACTTTGAGAACCACCCTTGTGGGACAATTGTAAGGAATTTAGTGGGGTTGGCTCTAATAAGTTTCTGTGGATAGTACTCTAAAAATACAGACACAAGAGGAAGCAGTGTTGGGTTTTTCTGGTTTTGTTTTTGAACAGTTACAGAATTCTGCAGAAGGGATGCAATTCTTTTAAAAAGCTTTATAGGTTATTGTGAAAAACCTTTCAGTTTTCATTACATTCTGTTCTGCTTTCAGTACAAGGAGGTGCTGGCAGGTATTTTCAGTGGAAGCAAGTATGTGCTATCGGTTCTCACCAAATCCCAGTGGATTATGTGTTTAATCCACAAAACTTCATGTGACCTGATAACTGCAGGTTGCTTCAGTTTTGCATTCTTAAAGAGTTCACCACTTCGACAGGGATTGTTATTCCATCCCTACAAGAAATGGCATGCTGCTGTAGCCCCAGAAAGCCTGAGTGTCCAGCTGCAAACACTGAAAGAGTAGTTGAGTGAGGAAGTAAGTCGTGTCCCTCCATGCTGGTCATCAAGGGTGGCCACCACAAATTATTATCACCTTTGGCCACCCCAAGGAATAACTCCCTATGTTCACCCTTTCTTCTAGATCACAACTGCTGTCTCTTAATATTAGTGGTAGTATCCCAGTAGTATGGGACAGCAATTGTCTGGGATAGAAAAAAACCTTTTTATTTTCTACTTTCAGGAAAAGTTTTGTGACCCATGAAATCTTACATGGAATCCAAATCCAGTAACTTTAGTTTCCAGGTTATATGGAGGTCTGAGATCAGTTTCTCACAAAGAACTGGGGTGCAGGACAATGTGTGGTCTCACACAGAGCTCTGGCACAGGGTCATATAGGAAGGCCCTGGCTCATATCTGTCCCTCTTCAGCTTCTCTTTTTCCCCAAGGGGGTTGCTCAAAATGAACTGACTTATGCAATGAAAGCTGACCGAGGTCTCTGTTGGTAAATCCAGTATTACGGGCCTTTGCATAATAGTTCCAGGGTCAGTCTTCCTCTCCATCTTCCAAGAAATTTGATAGTTAAAAATTATGACACCTCTGCAGAGTGACTTTTCCAGAGCAGTGACCATTCCCAATGAAAGTTTCTTCTGTCACTGGATGTTTACCGTAACTTTGGAAACAATTTCTTCTCTCCCTTTTTACCTACACCAGTTTGGTATTACTAATGATGTTTCCAAGGTCAAATCTATAGCAGTATTCATTTTCATGAGGATCACTAGTAACCTCTTAAACAAATGACCTCATAAATGACACTTTTTGTCAAAGGCCTTTCAGAGAGAACAGTGCCATAGACACACGCACTGCAGCTGGGAAAAAGGCTCTTCTCAGCACTCTTCTTCATGAATATTTTTTGTAGCCAAAAACTGGAGTGGGAAAGAAAAAGATAACATCTGAGTTGGGATGACCAAAGTACATAGAGAGAACAATTTAGTCTCTTAAAACAATGCTAGAAGTTAGATTCCAGTAGTAATTCAAGTGAAGGCAGGAGGTTGGGCCAGATCCAAACAACTATGCAATCCCAGTGACCCAAACTATCACATGTGATATACCTCACTTCTTTATTTGCTTGTTTATTCTGAATGACTACAAGGGCATTGGATGTGATAAAAAGTGGACAATGTCCTGAGTTCAGCTGGAGTGAGTTAGGATATTATCTTTCTGGAGCTTCTCCCTACAGTAATGATGATACCCGTTTTGGGGTTAATTTTCTGTTGAATAAGCACGTCAGGTTTTAAGGCACTGGTCCAGACTGTAAACAAGTTAGGTCTCTTTGGAGCCTGCTTTGGCAGCTCTGCTGAGGCTGCTATTTGTATTAAAATATTTGCTAACCTATTCTTCATAAAGCCAGGTATGTTTCCGTGAAGAGGAGAGGCAATGTTGACATCTGTCCTCTTGCCAACAGCAGCAATCATATTACCTTCTTATCTCAGCTAGCCCTCCCCCATACTGATGCCCTAAATAAGGTACTGTGGAAATTTTGACCCAGGGCTCATAACATTTCTGGTCCACACACAATTTTGACTTTCTGTGTAAAATTTAGTCCCAGCATTTCAGGGGCACTGAGATCAGGAGAAACCTTACTGCTGAGAGAAATCAGTGATAGAAAACTGTGGGATGTAAATTTTAGATGAGCTCGACATTTTCACATGTGGCTGACAAGCAATTTAAAGCACTAAGGAGAGTTCAAGAAGGAGTTAAGTGGTCCATGTAGATATATGGATACTGGAATAATTTGGATGCATTTAGGATACAGGATAGAGAAAGAATTCATCTCATCCCTGAGCTCTTTGGGGCTGTGACTGCATTTTGGTTCTCAGCTTGTATTAAGTTTTCTATAGCAAGTCCAGCCCCAGCTCTAATAGATCATGGTAATGGCTCTCTTCACATGATGAGGCTGGGGAGCGGAAAGAAAACAACCTAAACAATGTAAGACCACCACAATCATTTCAGTTGTTTTTATAGGTTACCCATGAAATTGTGGGCACCTTTCAGACATAGAAAATGGCATAGACTTGGACTTAGATCTTTTAGCTTTAGCCCAATGCCTATTCCTTGCACTTTCAATATTCCCATTGATGGCAGTAGTAGATCTGGCTCAGGATTATTATTTATGTTTAAAGATTAAATGAAGTTTCTACAAGAAGAAAAAGAGCCAGCTTCTGGGGACAGAAGGTTGCTGTCCCTTTAGTATAAATGTGCAATCTGAAGACCTAGTAGGTTTTTCCTGGTCGAGGGTTTGATCCTTCCATTTGCATTGGGTAGAATAATAGCTAGTTATAACTTTGCTTTCCTGTTCTCCATTTCTTCTCTTTTGATATACAGTTCAAAGTCTGATGAAGAAATGTGAAAAATATTTGATGTTGTATACACAAAAATGGAATTAATATATGCGCTCTGATGTTTGATTTTTAAACGATAGAATATATCTATAAGGCACAAAAGTTTTTCTTTGAAATAGGTAAAAGTTTTCAAAGCTAGCCTCATCCTGCTCCCACCAAAATGACAGGTTAAGGTTTCTCTTCAATAGGAGCAAATATTCATGATGAGCATATTTGGGAGCATTCTCTGTCAAGCAATTAGGACTAAGCATTGCTACTGGGCAGATCCTGAAGTGATTTGTCAGCTGATGAAATTAGATGTGCGCTCACTTTACTCAGTGTAGCTGGGACAATTCATATCTGACTGTTTGTTCTGGGAATTTCTAGCGACTTATTGATATAATAAAGACAGGTTAAGTATACAGGAAAAATTAATTTTGTGGGAAGTGGTGGTATGCTTGTTATTCCAATTTATATTGTTGGAAGTTCAAACAACCATCAGAGCATTGCAAATCCTTTTCCTATTCCATACCTGAAGGTTGATCTATTTTTCTGAAGGCATGTCTATTTTTTTCCTAATGGTATTAGTTGTACTGATGTGAAATACTATTTTTCTCTGGAAACTTAGATATGGGAATTTCTTCAAGATATGATTGTTACAGCTTTTTCTCACATGTCAGTGTCATACACAGCTGCCTCATTTTTTCTCACACACTAATTTCTGATGCTCTTAATTTCATCCCATTTTCTTCTCTCCTTCCATTTTCTGCCCATTCCCATCCATTAGGCTTCCCTTTTGGTAATTATTATGCTGAACTCCTCTTAATTTTTTTTTCCTTATTTGGTGGTATAAATGGGCTTGCTCTACAAAAGACAAAGTACTCCACAGTATCTTTATTATGAGTTTTGGTATTTTTTGATTCTCACATATTATAGGCTGAGTTACTTTGATATGGATCTGATCCAGCTTCTGAGTATTTTGTTGGTTTGCATGCACTCAGTGTAAAAAATTACTTTTTCCTTTTAAAGTGAAAAGCTTCCCATTTTTTCCCCATCTTTTTTTTTTATTAGCTTTTCTTGACAGTAAGTGCAGTTGTGACAGTAGGTTAGGTGCTTTGCCACCTCCGCTGCTTCTGTCATCTCCTAATGTTGAAACTGACTTTTACAGAGGCTGGGTTTTATCTTTGAGTTTTCAGAGTAAGGTCTGTATGAGAGGTAGTTTTGGTTTTTTTCTTTCTCTGTCTTCTTTACTGTCTCTGCTTCTTGTCTTTTGGTTTGGCTTTGGCTTTTGTCTTTCTGTTTTTTTGGCTCAGATATTCGGTAGTAGAGGCGCAGTTACTGTGAGCTGGCTGAGAGAAAATGCAAGATGGAGAAGCTCTTTCATAATTTAGTTTGATGCAAGATCTTCCAGTTAAGGTTGGTTTTGAACCTCACCCTGACTTTGTCAAGCTGAAATTAATCCACCTGAAATTGCACAGGGAAACTTCTGTCAGACTACAATTTTCCAGGAAAACGTGACTGATACTAGGCAAAATATTTGGGAGATAGAAAGATATTTAACAAAGTGGGGTGATCTCACTTTTTGGATAATTTCCTGATGTTTATTTTAAAGAAATGTCATGACTCAAAGCTATCTTGACCGAGAAACTCCAAACTTAAGTTACTTTATTGCCCCTGGCAAGGATTGGTACTTTGGACTCGGTTTGGAAGGTGGGGGGTGGGGAGTGTTTATAATTTAGATATTACTTGCAACAACATCTACATACATTAGAAACACATCAGCTCTCCAAATACCACATTCTGGCTTGTGCATTGTTGATAAACCACAGACCCAGGAGCCTTTGTGCTGTTTGACCAGCGTGCAGCACTACACACTCCTTTGGAAGCACATAGCCAAAGGCTACCAGATGCCTGAACAGTTGCTATTATATCCATTGAGCAGGATGTAAAAAGCACTCAGTTTGAAGCATCTTCTGATCTCCACAGGAGTTTCGACAGAGTCTGTCAACTTCTTGGGCATCCTTAGGATTGTGCTGGCTGAGAAGACTTCTCAGGGCTTCCCAAACGTGAGGTCTCAATGAACCCTCCTCCTAGCTTACTGCTTGACTGGGAGTAGTTCCCTGCATTAACTGTGGCTTTTAGGAAGTACTTACATGTTTCTCTTAAGCCCCAGAATGCTGAAATAAGGACATTCTCAAACCTAGAATTGAGTCCAAGGGAAAAAAAGTGGTTGAAAGGGGATGTGGAACTACATGTGGATAAAAGGATAATCCTGAAATTATGTCATTACTCAAACTGCTCAGGTACTGGCAAATAAACATATGAATAGAACAGAATTGGGGCAAGCAGGACCTAAACATCCTGATAGAGAAAATGATTTTGTTATGCCTGAATTTTAGTAGATTCAAAGAACACTGCCGTGGAAGGTCTGCACAGCCCCTAAATATTCTGGTCCATATTTCCTGGAGTCTCAAGACTGCTTTTTGTGTTATTCTGCTCTTAATAAGCGATGTAGGTCAGGCAAGTACTTTATTAACTGGTATTACTATGGCACATACTAGGACATCTTAGGAGTGAGTTTTGAGTGAGCTGTGATTCCACTGAAACGTGGAGGTGGCAGACTTGGCCTCCAGCTGTGGATGAGTGCCAGCAGGGCAATTCTGGTCATCGGAGCAGGAAATTCAGCAGAGGCTGCAAAACTCTCCCAAGATGGGCAAATTAGCCCTTACTAAGCTCATTGCTGGCACAGTGAGTCAGCTACCGGTGTGCAAGCAAGGCAGCTTAGGTTAGATAATTTTACATTGCAAAACCATTCCATCTGTCACGGAGAGAAATGTTGAAACATTTTGAAATTCCTCTAATAGCAGTACCTTTATTCATTATGAGTCTGGGAAATTGTACCACCTAGTAAAACCATAGACTTATTCAGTGTGTAAACAGTCACAGTAATTAATTCAAACTAGTGTGATCAAATCCATTTCCAATAAAAGGAGACCACACACCTCCAAGATACCAGTTTGAATGCTTCTCTTTTGAACACCCCAGTGGTCAGGGGAAAGTAGTACAGCTGAAATGCTCTTTCGTAGAGCAGTGCACTGACAAGGAAAAGTCGTCCTGTTTTGAAATGCATGCATTTTGCTATTTTGGACCCAAGACCTCCGTTCCACTCTGGAGCAATGAGAAACAAATTTATTACATTAGTGAAAGGGGCAATGGCTGCCTCTTCAGTAGAGATCTTGTGTACTCCAGTGATTATATTTGGGATAAGTTGTCCAGGCAAAAGATAAATAGAGCTAATAAATTTAAGTGCATCTTCTGAGAAGCATGAACTAACTTTTGCCCTGGGAGGGGGAAATTTTGACTAGTTAGGATTTTCTAGAACACAAAATTTCCTTCATGAAGAACGCTTCCTTTAAAATCAGTCTCAACTGTGTTTGCTGTGTGTTTCAAGCAACAACAGAAACACTTTGGAGATAAAGGATAATTTTCTAGAGAATACTTTGGTAAAACGAAGGGTCTCTAGCCAAATACGACAATAGTCAACATAGTTCCTCTTGTACTTCACAGTTAAGTAATCTTACTGAAAGTTCAAAGGATTGGATTAAATTCCTCTTGGATTTCCTGTGATAATCTCAGTTGGATCATCTTCTCCTACATGCTAGAGTTCACAATGTCTGAATCTGTTAAGGAAATGTGACATTTATTAGACACAACTTTCTTTTACAAACCTTCCTCATCTGACTGGGACAACATATGCTATTTAAAGGGCTGTCTTGCAACTAATGAGAATTTTGCATAGATAACCCAAAAATTATGTCAGATGGGAAATAATGAACTCCATTAGCCTTTCACCATAAAAAAAAAAAAAAAAGTGTTTTTGGACTTGGTTTCTCTCTCTCCATGTGTTGGAGTCCATTTAATTTATACTGCAGTTTCAGGGGGGTTTTAGCAAAGGTTAAATTCATCCTGCCTTGCATTACTGCATGACAAGTAGTTTGGTGAACTTTAAGGATCAGAGTCCTTGGATATAGACTTTTATTTCAGATGTGGTTTGTGGGGTTTGAAGGATAAAACATCTATCAAATGGATTTCTTTTGGGCAGAAGAATTATTGTTTGAATTTGCTCTTTTTATATTTATTGGCAACTCTCATTAACTATTTTTAAGGACACTTACACTTTTAAAGGATGCTTATATGTTTGTTGTGTTAAAATCCAAGTGGGCAAGTACTAAATGTTCAGCTAATAGAGACAAACATAACACCACTTATATTAAATTTACTCAGCTAATTATCTCTTCTGCTGTCTGTGAAGTAATTGGAAATTCTCTTGTCAACTTTAGAGAACCAGTTATTACTCTTTCAAATGTTGAAACAACTATATTTAGGAATTGTGATGCTGGTGAGTGCTTTGAATTCATTTGATAAAGAAAGTTTGTAATTTGTTGCTCCATGTGGTGAGAATGATTGATATTTTGTTTGGTTTAATCTGTTTTTGTAGAGTACTTGAGGAGAAATACATAAATTTGTACAGTTTAGTCTTTAAGTCAAGTGAGTGTAGTGACCTTTTTTTGGCTAGCTCTTAGTTTCTCTATTTCTAAAGCAGAATTTCTCTCAGAAAGATTTACCTTTATGACAGAGGAAAGGTTGCTAATTCTGCCTATTAACAAATATGGATTTTACCTGAGCAAGGTGAAACGACTGATAGTGATCTGTGTCATGACACAAATACAAATACAGAAGGAAATTTGTGCTGCCTTCCCTGAAAGAATGCATTTGTTGGTTTTTATAGGATTCAACCTATAAAAAGAGATAATAAGAGAACTCTTTAGTGGTGTTAGAGAGGCAGAAACATTTCCAAGAAAAAGGAAAATTTTAAATTCTGCATTTTCAGTAGTGACTATTACCAGTTATTCCTCAGTTTCAAAGTTCACAAACAGAGAATTAAAAGGAAAATTTGGAAGAAAATCCAAACGAAAAGGGGCCCCAGTTTTCTGTTTCTCAGACTCCTCTTTTGAAGTGCCTCCACCAGCTGAAGAACTAGTCATTTTAGAATTCTCAATCTCATTTTTCTCTTTTCCTCATCTTTTTCTCTTTTCCTCTTCTCTTTTCTATTAAGGTCAAATCCTGCTTCTCCTGATGCCAATAATAAAACTCCCATTGATTTCAACATCACCAGGAAATATGCAGTTTGTTATTTACCACAACCACCACAATGAATCTCTGGGAAGAATTCATTTATATTCATTCCAACAATGCCATGAAAAATGGGCTCTTGCTATTTTATCACATCCAAACTGTTGCTCTAACTCTAACATCGTAGCTGTTGCTAACAAGTCAGTGATGATTTGTAAACCAACAATTTATGGTAACCACATTCCATCCCCATTATGATATGTGGTTTGGAAATGGAAAAGTAATCAAGACCTCCTGTTAAGAGACTTTATTTCAGTTGAGGGTTTCTGTAAATAAAAGCATTTTAAAAGGATCATTGCTATATGATTCTAACTCCAAATTGTTCATTTGATCTAGGCCTCATCTATGCTCCAAATTCCTGCCAGGCTCTGTCTGTCAGGAGTGTGACATCCCCAACAGTGGCATGAACATACTGGCAAAACTGTTTTTATCAGTACAAGTATTTTCACTCAACTGGATAGTTTCACTAGACTGGAACAGCAGTTCCATTTCTTGGAGACAGCTATGTCCATTCCTTGGAATACTTTGCAATACTTTATCAGCGCACTATAAGGGTACTCTGACATAAACAAAGGCCTCCTGCTACAGTTACAGTAAGAGATGAAGGATTGCAGTCAGCCCCATGGTATGTAGTGATGCCCTGGGGAACAAAGAGCCTGCGTAGTTTGTGCAACACTTTGTCTTGGTTGTAAGGATTGTGGGCAGTCACTATGACATTGAGGAGGGCTTTCCAGCACTTTGGTGGGAGACCACCTAGAATCAGTGGTAAATAAACTCAAACAAGGGAATATTGTTCCAGTACTAGGTTCTGGTACCAGCCAGGTTGAAAACCTTCTTTTGATCTCTTTGGCACTAACACCATGTCCTCTCAACCCTGTGTAGGAAGCCCAGCAGTCTGGCTTTGAGGCTAGACACTTTGTTTAGTGACCTGTTGAAAGAGGGAGCAATTTAGGCAGTCTAGAGAGTGCCCTACTAATCAGCCCTAAGTATTATACGGTATCATGGTAGAGACCACACTAATTAGGAGATAAAGCTCTCTTCCTACATTTTCCTCTCCAGCAAAAATCACTACTTGATTAAGTTACATATCCCAGAATTGAGCACAATTCACTGAGAGTAGGATGTCACCTCAAAGGGTTTTGCTCTGATTTTCTATTAAATAGAAGACTGACTACTAAAGATCACTCTTAAAATTTACTTTTATTTTGTGACCTAATTCTGTGAAATTGATTTTAGTATGTATGAACCCTCATGAGGTGCTTATTAGCTTGGCTGAGTTTTAATAATGGTACAAAAATGAATGGGTATTTTGTTATTAAGTAATTTTTTAAGTAGTTATCTCTGTAACATTAAGGTGGATTACATGGTTTAGAGGAAATTTTACCTCATTCAGTACAACAGACTGAAAAACAAGGCACAAATCCTGGCAGGAGAGCTTGTTCAACATCAGCAACTAAGCATATATCCATGATAAAGTGGGTTCATGGGCTTAGCTTCAGTTTAATATGTTTCTCCCCCCTCCTGACCCTCTACTGTAAGCAGAATGTCTGCTTGTTTGTGACGGCACAGGAGCTCATGAACCTGTGTTGGAATGCTGGAATTTGGTTAAGGAAAAACAGTTTGTATAATGGAGGGAATAATAATGACAAAACAGTTTCCTGGTCTGTCATAGTTGTGCTGCAGGTGTGCTGTGTAGAAAGGCAGAGAAAGTTTTAAATGGGACTGTCTGAAACCAGTAGTAGTAGTAGTGCCAAGGACAAAAGTTACATTTAAACTAGTGTTAGAAAAGAGCTCAAATATTTCACTAGAGAGATGCCCAGCATGTTGTCCTACAAGCTGCTAGACATGGATTCTTGTGGGCCTTGAAAGGACAATCTGTCACACTCTGCAGCCACTTGAGTGTGTTGATAGGGACCACTGCAGCCAGACTGCTTCATCCCCCTGGAGCATCATTTGATAATATCTGGCCTCCCCAGTTCTGGAAACAAGTCAAAATCTCAAAGCTGGGTTACATGATTTTATCCCTATCACTCATTCTTTCCACACAGCCCTTTAGGGCAAGGAATAGATATCTCTTCTTTATTCTCAAATATTTATTCTCACAGATGTATTAGGCGTTTGTCGTAATATATCACGCTGCTCTTTAGAAAATTGGTGAAAAGGAAGAATATTGCCCACGTTTTTTCGGTAGTAGGAGTGTGTCAAGTAACAGGGCAGGAGCTCAGCCAAGCCCCGTGTTTACATTAATCTGATGCTGCGCTACCACCTTGTGGGCAAAAGGTAAATAGCGCTGGGACCGGTCCTGGGGAACAAACACGGCCCTGGCTGGGCAGGTGACCGTGGGTGGTCTGCTTGACAAGGACAGCACTGTCTGAGTCCTCCAGGCTAGGCAGTTTGGAATCTGGGCAGGCAAGAGAAGCCGAGCAGATTGAGAAAATCTGCTGGAGCTCTGAAGTGTGACAGCAGGTGAAGGGTACCCTTCGAAGGGATGTGACAGCCTGGTATTCCTGTAGGATATAAAGAGAAGCAAGTAGGATGAAATCATGTTCCTATTACGCTAGAGTACCAATGCCTTTATATAAGTAACTCTTCTGATCTGCCTGCTCTTAACCACAATCCTCAGAGCTACTTATAAGTTCCTTGACTGGCTTCCACCTGCTAACTCCAGTGACAAGTCCCTTGGCAGTGTGTTGCCTTGGAGTACCAACACCTCCACGATGTTCTCTCTGCATTCCAGGATTACTGCATCTCTTTTGAATTTCAGTAGTGTGCTTCAGGGAAGAATAGAAATAAGAAAGCCACCTAAAAGTCAAGTTATGGATAAGAATATCACTGGTAGCCTCTTCATCCCATCAGGATTTAGTACCCCATGGCACTTAACGGATTCCAAGAGAAGATGTATTCAAAACACCATCTTCTTTTTCCCTAAAATGGAAGGAATCCCCCGGCATATCTGAAACTCTGCACAATCAGATGTACAGTCTGATGTGCCTCCTCACACATAACTGCAGAGGGATGTGAAATACAAGTGTTTCTGACATTTGTTACAAGCCAAAGTCTTCCCTGGAATTGTTCAAGGAGTGAATTGACCTGGCACTTAGTGCTGTGATTTAATTGATATGGTGACAACTGGTCAAAGGTTGGATCTTGGAGGTTTTTACCAACATTAATGATTCTGTGGCTCTGCAATTGCCTGGAAGTGAAAGCATTTGAGGAACTGAGCCTCCTGTTTGCCAACAGGTCAGAGTTCCAGATTTACACCAATGCCCAATACTGGGGTGGGATGTGATGCAAAATCTTACTGAGGCTTTCGACATCCAGACAACCTGTCCAATGAGCCCAGTTAATTTGATATTACAGAACAAACCTTTCTTAGTTGCTCTTCATTTAGAGCAGTCCTCTTCACATTATAAATTAGGTGTCTGCTGGAGTAAGCACATGAACTTGGGTCTCTAACATGACTACGGGTTGTCTTAGTAGAAAGCAGTAGAATTCTTTCTGCTTTCCTTCTGTCTCACCTCCCCCATCCTCTACATTTTCATAAGAGAGTTTGAGCATTTTGTCCAGGATTGACTCTTCCAAGCTCAAAAAATGATCCATCCTGACAGACAGGAAGCCAAGGAAAGATGGCAGGAGGCCTGCATGGATGAAACAGAAGCTCCAGAAAAACCTCAAACACAAAAAAAGAAACATGCAAGAGGTGGAATTAGTTTCAGATCTTCCATAAGGAATATAGACACATTATATCATGCAAGGAGGAGGTTTGGAAAATGAAAGCCCAGCTGGAGCTGAATCTGGTGAGGGATATAAAGGAAAATAGGAAGGGCTTCCACAAGTGTATTTACAGGAAAAGAACAAAAAGGGGGGTGGGGAGGGTTAGGAAGGGGTTGTGGAATGTAGGATTGGTGTTGAATGAGACCATTCAGGACGATTCATCAGGAAAAGCCTGATGAGCCCACTGAATTCTTATCTGAAGATATGGGACAACCAAAATCTTGGTGAAACACTGCACCTGATGGTGATTAGCCCCAGGCACCAGTGCAGACCAGGGAAATCCACCAGCTGCAGAGTAGCTTACCAGAAAGGGCCTGATGGCCTGAGAGTGCTGATGGACAACCAATTGACCATAAGCCAGGAATCTGCCCTTGAAACAAAGATGGCAAACAGCCTCCTGGATGGCATTAAGAAGACCATTGCAGGCAGATGGTGTTAGATGAACCTTCCTTTGTTTTCACCACTGCTGAAACAACGTCTGGAGTGCTGCAGCCACAAGAATAAGGACAAAGATATACATGGGCAAATCTAATGAAGGAACATGAAGATTATCCATGGATTGGAGCATGTGACATATAGGAAGACACTGAGAAAGCTGGAAAGGTTTTCAGCCTGGGAAAGAGAAGGATCAGTGGGATCTGAACAATCTGTATAAATACCTGAATGAGACAGTAAAGAAGGTAGAGAATCTTCTCAGCAGTATACTGTGAAAAGAGTCAAGATAATGGACACAAAATCAAATACATGAAACTCCATTCAAATTTCAAAAGCTTTTTTAAAGAATTATATATGGTCTAATGCTAAAACAGGCTTCCCTGAGAGTTTATGTATCCTCTATCCTCAGAGATATTCAAAGCCTGACTAGACATGATACTGAGCAACATGGTCTAGCTCATGATGTCTGTGTAGGGTGATGGAGAAGACAATCTGCAGAGGTCCATTGCAAACTCAGTGATTCTGTACAATAACACATTTATTATTCCAGGCACAGTTCTGATAGCACCAATGCTTCTATATAAAACTTCTTCTTCCCTTTTTGGCAGAGAGATGAAAAACCTTTCTATCTTTTGATTTCTACTTTCAGGTTAACATTCAACTCACAGCTATTGAGGGACAGGAGTCCTACATGCTCTCTTCAGCAGTTTTCCCTGCCCTATTTCTCCTGTTGCCCAAGGCAATTTACTGAAGCATCACAGCTCACCTCTAGCCCCAACTTCTGTCCTTCAAGGACATGGAAAAGATCAAAGTATACATTATCTTTTTGTGTGGTGTAAGCACAGGATATGCCTGAGGCACAGTATGTGCTCTGCAGGCACTCGTCCACTCCAGCTCTGTGTGAGTGGTCCTTTAGTTCAGTAGATCACTCACCTCTTACTCTGCCTCAAGCACAACAAAATTGCTGCTCAGAACTACCATGTACCCAGGACTCTCTCCCATTTTTTCACACCTGCTGTCCTTTTGCTTCTCTCTTCCACTGTCCGATAGTGTGAAATAGCAGAACGGGTATTTCACATAGGTTGTGTACTACAGCTCTTAATCTTGAAGATGTGCTAATTTCATCTACCAAGATCTTGTTAGTGAAAGATTTTCATGTCATGCTCGAAATAACTCCTTTGCTGAGGGTGGAAGTCTGTCAATGTGGCAAATGCTGAACCTGTTTCTCTGGAGAGAAATTGTTAGCAGAGGACTGTGATGGTGTTTTAGGAGGAATTCGGAGTAAAAGAGTTCTTGCTGGTTTTTGTTGGTGTCCTCAGCCACAGGAGTACATTCTTCCTCACTTATATGAGTGGGGCTCCATATGTAAAAAAAAATTTCTTCTTGCTCCATGTTTCCAAAATGATACAATTTATCTTGCTTTGTGTTGCACACAAATATAAACAGGATTTCACAATCTCAAAACTGTTACATGAGAAAGCAAAAGACCTGAACTTCCTTTCCTGAATTCTCAGGCAACATAGTACACCATAAAGCATAGCCTAAGACAGCTCTTCTGAAATTCTGTTGTAATACCACTTTTTATCAGCTTAAGATATAGAACTAAGCTGCGCTAAGCCATCTGTGGGAATCACATGGGGCCCCACGGTCCTCTGTAATAATTTTAATGTCTTCAACTGTTAGTCAACACTCAAAGTCTTTGGTAAACTTCTTGAATGTGAGGAAGAATTTGCAGAAGTTAATGAAGAAAGTCTTCATTTGCTTCACGTTTTCAGTCCAGTTCTTGGACAAATAGAGATGTCAATTTTCGAATCGGAAGTCAATTTTCTCCATGCATTTTTTTTTAAATCTATCTTTAGCTCCATTTAAATGAGTGATATAGCAATACAGAAACTAATGATGTATCACAAAGTACAAAGAAATTGTGCTTGAATGGCTTGCCTGCATCACAGGCAGGCAATATCATCAGAAAGCCAGTTCCTCATTAGTGATGGGGTGGAATTATTCCCAAACTGTGTATGCACATGATAGCAATATTGTAACAGAATATTGCAACATTTGTAACAGAAAACCCATTCTGGTAACCTTTCATTTGTTTCCTGACCAAGGATAAAGATTATAATTGGAGGAAAATTACTAAGCAACAGTGGCTAGCACATTTCATATACAACACTCCTTCCTCCTCAACCTCCCTGCAGCTCACACAGTATTTCACGAAAGGGCTAAACCTCAGAGTCAGTTGCAAAGTCTGCCTTTGTAGGACACTAGACACAGCAATCGAGTTAAATCATTTTATTTACGCAGATTTTACTAAGAAATATGAACTAATTCAAGAGTCAGAACCAAACTGAAATGTCTGAAGTACAAGAATTAAACACTACAAAATTCATATCATCATCCAACACACATTCCATTTCTAACCCATCAGTTTTGGGATTCATTCAGGAAATACTTAAAAACAGGCCTTTTTTTCCATCTTTTTTTTTTTTTTTTAATAGGTTCTATTGAGGTTGCTCCTAACAGACTTGTCCACATTATCATCTGTATCTTCTTGTAAGATGTTATTGAAAGACAGTATTTGATAATTAATGGATTAATAGGTATTTTTCTTCTATGAATTCATTTTAATTGTCTATTTATATCAGAGTATCTAAAGTGTGCCAGTCTACCACTTAGAGAAATACTGAATAATACTGACAGTTGGGACTTTTTTTCTCTGTCAGTAAATATAAGAGGAAAGTACTAAATAATGCACAGTGATATGACTGTAAATGGATCCTTTATTTTTACTTCCACATTGTAGCAATTAGCCTACTCAACAGAAATTTAGCTGTTAATTCTGAGTCTGCAAGTGAGATCAGTCAAACTGCCTTCACTAAAGCCAGCAGTACATCCTGTTTTATTGCACACCATGCCCGAACTCCACATCTTCAGCAACAGCTGAAATAGACCACATCAATGTAAATGATATCCAAATTTTTATAAGGCAGGATTCTTCTAGTTACTGTACCTGACAAGTGTTAGCTGCTATTTCTATCTATCACGGTTAATGTTGTAAAAGATGTACCTTGAAGATTACCACCACTGGTTGTGGATGGGAGTAGAGATTTGTCTTGGATACATCAGAGGGTAGTTGTCATCTTCTTTATCCAAGTGTAACCATTTTGCCAGATCTTAATTGCCTTCATCAAGGACCAGGTTTAAGAGTGTCCATATGTTGGTCAAGTTTCACCCAAAACCTTGGGAAAATAATCTTGAACTTACTTGTGTTCAAAGAGCTAGTTTTCCCCATTTGCAAGCACAAATCAAAAGGATCGATAAATAATATTTTAAACTAATGGAAATAAGAAAGCTCTTGACAAAATATTTAAACAGGGTAAAAGACAGTACCTAGCATATAGTTATAGAAACAATTTTACAGATTCTGCTGAGACGGCAGTGCTTGGACAGCTGCTCACTTTTCCTTCCTAAGGCAGCCTTCACTTAAAATTTAGGACTAAAATTTAGGACTACTCTGTCTTGCAAGGCAGTAAGGCCTGGTCAGCTTCAGCTTTCACAGAATTGTAGAATCACAGAATTGTCAAGGTTGGCAGAGACCCTCAAGATCATCCAGTCCCACTGTCCACCCAGAACTACCATTGTAACTCCTGAACGATTAAACCGCATCCGCTAGTGCCAGATCCAGATACCTCTTGAACACCTCCAGGAATGATGACACCATCACCTTCCTGGGCAACCTATTCCAATGCCTGACCACCCTAGCAGGGAACAAATTTTTCAGATATCCAACCTGAATCTCCCCTGTCTCAGCTGAAGGCCACTTCCTATTGTCCTCTCACTGCAGACACAGCAGAAGAGACTGACTCCCACCTCCCTACACCCTCCTTCCAGGGAGTTGTAGAGAGCGACCAGGTCCCCCCAAACCTCTTTTTCTTGAGACTAAACAAACCTATCTCCTTCAGCTCTCCCTCATAAGACGTTCTCTAAATGTGAGACTTTTTTGCCCTTCTCTGGTGTGTTGTTTTCACACACCACAACTCTTTTTTCTAAAGACCTCTTTTTTCTCCTCTCTAACTTTTGTATCCCATGTTGAAAGTAAATGTCTTAGATAAAGCTAACACTCCTCAGGCACGGTTAAAAAGTCTTCAGTGACCTTGACTCTTCCACACTCTCACAGGTACAAAATTTTGTCCTTTATGCTAAAAAGCTCCAGTTCAGACAGAAATGTTTCTCTAGTATAATGAAACAGCATATGCAAAGCAAGCATGTTTCAGGTGTGTCTACTGGTCCTTTCTGTTCCTCATCCCTTTGCTCTGCCAGTTGTCAGCCTTTTTGCTCCTTTTCTAGTCTGTCTTTCTTTTCCCTGGGGAATATGTGTGGTGGGAGAGGGTGCCAGAGATTTGCTTTCACTTTGGGCCTCAGCCACCAGCTTTACCCAAAACTAATGTATATTTAATATGACACAGCCAATAACTCTTTCTGTCAACTTCTGATCATGTGCCAGCTGAAGAATGCTGCAAAATAATGTCTTCTGACTAAATCTCAAAGTCCACGTATAAACTCCTGATTAGTGGTGGGTGAGATTACTGGGGCTGTGTGTATATACCCCTCTGCTTCTATGCCAACTGGAATTTCTCCATACTGTAGGATATCTACGGAAGCAGGCTCCAGAGAACCTTCTGTTTTTGCAGTAGGTGTGTAAGGCAAAGCTGCTGCCGGGTTTTTCCTGGTAGCTTCATTTCCTTAATCAAGAAGTCATGTAACATTTCTGTGCACAGTTAATTGGTGGTCATGATTTACTGGGGGAATTACAGCATTTCAGTGATGGGTGTAAGGAGTTCTTCATGTGTGGATTGAACACACTAGAAGAATTTAATGTTGTAGGTTTCTTTGGGAATACACTATCTTTTCCATGGAAGCTTGATATGCTTTCTTTTTTCTTCATGGATCAGCAGAGATAAAGAAGATTGAGGGTAATGAAGTTTCCCTTCTTGGAAGGTCTTTTTAATTTTTCTTTTTTTTTTTTTCTTTTTTTTTACTCACCCCTCCTTCCCCTCACCCCCCACCCCAGCCTTTCTTGAAGGAGGTAAGAAAGGTTTATATTCACCAGGTAGTACAAAGATCAAAATGTTAAGGGAACCAGAGGGAAGTGATTGAGAAGGTCTTTCTGAGGATGACAGTTCTGCCTTGTAATACAATACTATTTCTCATGGGAGTGGGTGGGAGGCCAGCCTAAATTTCCTCTTCCTGTCCTGCCAAATTCCCCAAATTGCATAACTGTGTATTCTCCTTACACAGTGGTGCCCTTGGCATCCCTAGCAAATCTGCAGGGAAACAGTGAAGCAGCTGGAGCTTGAAGGTAGACCAAAATTGGTAGAGGACAGACTTGGTTAGCCAAAAAACAAAACAAACCCAAACCCACAAACTGAATTTACTAACTCTCCCATGTATAACAGACAGCAAAATACAGATTTAATAACATACACTATTTTGTTCTAAATGCACTCCATCTAGGAAAAATAAGTTTATCGGGATAAGCAAAGGGCTCATGGGGAGTTCATCAGTTCAGTTTCAAGTCACAAGATGTGTTTTACTTGGCTTTGGAACTTTCTTGTGCAAGATTAATATGAAACTGCTGAAATGCAAACTGACAAAAAGACATATTTTTACTGGTTGGTGCTTTTTCCTCTGTGCCATTATTTTAATCGGGAGGCCCCATTGCTGCCTTTCCCATCACTGCTGCCTTAGACTGACAGGAGGATGAGGTATTTGTTGGCTTCTGTGAGGAAATGAAAGAATGACTGTTGGAAGAGCAGAATGACCAATGTAACTCATAAGGATGTAACCCTGAAGGCTTTTGTTTTGCCACTGCACTGAATCAAAAGAAAAGAATTCAGACCTTTTTGGAGGGGAGCGTCAAACATGGCTAGCCTGGGGTAGGTTCTGCCTGAGTAAGGAGGGAAAGATTTACCTCCTTTGGAAAAATATTTATGCACCTTAAAAGTTCAGGTAGCCAAATCCATTACTTTTGTAGCTTCACCAAGTTTCACTGCAGCCTACCCCAGCCATGTTTGCCAGCTGACTATCACTAAGACAAGGAAAAAGCAAGTACACCCATGGTGGTTTTGATAATCTTGCTCTTATTGCCCATGTGCAGTACCTTAAACAGGCTCAGAGCTGTTGCTGGGATTGCTTGAGAGGCTGGGTACTACTCAGCATGTGTAAGGGTGGGAGAATCTGGCTCCAAAATGGTTTCTTTTTCTCTCCTTGCTACAGGAACTGGAAAAGACAAGGGTGTGTGGGCGGGCCTGGAGTCCCTCCAAAGAAAGTGTGAGGCCTTGGGCAAAACAAATCCATCAGGTCTCTGATTTCTTCCAAATATAGGTCTGTTCTGAGTAATAGCCAAACTCAAGTCTAAATTCCACATTCAACCATTTCAGAGGGAATACTTGAAAAAGACCCTATGGCCCAGAGAGTCCATCTATAGAAAATATTTTGATGGCTCTTCCGCTCTGGCGTTATCTTCCGCTTAAAAAGAAAGAAAAGGAAAACACACAGAATTGGAGCACATGATTCAATTTGCACTGTAAAATAACTGATTGATGAAAATAATACTTCTAAAAACAATCTGTTGTGAGCTATGAAATATTTTTGCCTATGCACCAATTGGCAGGAAGCAGACAGATAAATTATTACAATATGTAAGGAAACAAATTGCTCTGAGAAGGAATGGTATTTGTGTGTGTGTGTGTGTTTATGAGCAGGATAAGTAGAATTAAACCCATAAAAGCATGCTGAGAGATAATCTTCCATCACAGCAGAAATATACTGGAAGCAAAGGAACTCAGTTCAGTTCTGTCCCTGGCTGAATTTCTAGCAAAACAGGGTTTATGATATGCAAGTGTTCTGGAGTAAAATTTTTTAAAAAATTATAATAAAAAAGGAGCTTGGGATACTCCTGCTGTTGAGAGGAAGTGGGTCTCATAGCCATTTTTTCCAAGACACTTCCAAATTTTTCAGGCATCACCACATTTTAATAAAATGGAGCAGTTGCAACAGCTCCCGAGATCCTGAATATTACTGCCCATGGGAAATTTTTCTGAAGTACTGTAGACATGAAGGTTTAAGAGACAGCATTCTATTGACTTTCAATAAGACAGTTGCTATAGAGCCTGACAAATGGAAAAGTTACAGAGAGATAAGGCCTGTATGAAATAACAGCCTGTAGATTTCTCTGTGGTGACTGTGTACATGTTCCTATTCCACAGTGAGCAGTTCAGGCAGAGGTGGTGAGTCCTTTTCCCACAACTCCTTTTCCATCAAGAGCCAGACCACCTCACACTTTCCTCAGAGCTCAGATCCTGTACACTGGCAGCTAGTGGGTAGCAGAGGACAAGGCAACCACATGCTAAACACACTTTTGAATAAATAATAACTTCCAAGCAGCACAGGATAAATCTACCTTTACATTTGTGGGTAACTATCACCCAGCTTGAGCCATGAGATCCCTATTTTCCCTGCTTATGCCACTCCTGTAACCTCCATTGACCCTATCTGCTCACACTGCTGCTAAGAGCAGAGGGACCCCTTCTGGTCTTGGACATCACCTTCTTTTCCTGAACGTGAACAGCATGGAAGTCTGGAATAGACAATCATAAGACTGATTATGGGAAACGTGACCTGTGGAGTGTAAATAAATTTCAGGCACATCTCAGAGAGGGGCTGGAGAGGGAGACAAGTTGAGTTGGAGAACATATCAGATATTTTTTCCATTGCAAGGCTATACAGCTGTTGGTGGCTAATCTTAGGTTTTTCACTACATGTTCCATAGATTTGGCCTTTTGATTAATACTACAATTGTCATGATAAATGAGAAGCAAAGATTTCTAAAGGTATCCAGGAGAATCTGAATGCCATGAAAAAAGCAATGCAAGCCTATTTGCTAAAGGCTTCTGTGCAAATCTTTCTTTACACAAGAATTTCCTTCCCAAGATTTAAACTTTCCATTCAAAGTAACTGTCCTTGTATGTGACAGAGCCAGAGCATCTTGGGCCTTTTATTTTCTACCTTCTTTTTAATCAAGATACAACTATTCTGTGACCTTAAATGTGAAAAGAAATTATTTTGTCATATTTGCAGGCTACTGAATGAGATGAGTACTTAAATAGTGAGTGGAAGTGCTGCTCTTGCAAACTCTTCTATTTGCATAATTTGAGGTGACCATTCATAGTTTGTGGGCAATAGCTGATTCTAATTGCTAGCAGCAAGGAGTTAGCTGCAGGGACTGCTGACTGTAGGCAGCTAGTCAGCCTAAGAGGTTGTGATCATGTCATTAAGGCAGCAAGTAAAACACTCTGTGAATGAAAAGTTACTCTGTTTTTTTGTGACAAATAACTTGAAAAGGTGGCAAGGGAAGGGAAAAAACCTGTAAGAGTCCTGTAACACTAGAAAGATATGTAGCTCATATCACCTACCAAAAATTGGAGTAAGCTGGTCTTGTTTGTTGTTGAAACATTCTAAGCAGGAGCTCATTATTTTGTCTAAGTCAGCTTAAAATACAGTGAAAAGATTAGCTGAACTGAGCTGGTATGTGCATTTAAGATTTCTGCGAGTACCTCTTCATCACTAAGCCTTTAAGTTCTAGCACCACCTACAAGTATATCAGTGACAGGTGAGATGTATTGCTGTGGTTTTAAGAGAGGTTTTCAAGGGCCAAGCAGAGGTTTTTCAGTTCTTCTTTTATCTGGCAGAGTGCCCTCTTGACTTTCTGTGGTGTGTTCAAAACCTCTATGCAGCTGGTGAAGGGGTCATAGCGCAGAGCAAAAGGCTTCTTGATCTTCATTGCATAGTTCCTATGGGGAGAGAGGACAGAGCTTCTAATTCAAAAGGCATTTCCTTAAGTGCAGGACCTGCAGGACTTAATTTCTCAGTTTGTAGTCATGGCCTTACTGGGGAGCCAAGGCTGCTGTGACACCTCCTCACTGCATCTCCTGAGCTTTGCCTGGTGCAGCACATCCTGCCCACGGCTGAACCACTTGCAGCCCCAAAGATCTGCAGTGACTCGTCTCAGCCTGGCTGGCTTAGACCCGTCTGTGCTCTCACAGCTCTGCGTTCACACAATTCATTTATTACAACCACAAGCTGAGGAATGCAGGAGCACAGCATGTCTGCCCGCCTTCACTTCCAAGAAATAACCTGGAGCAGCTCTTTCTGTGTAATATTCTAAAAACCTGTTGATCCTAGGCATCCTGGGCTATTTTTCTGTCTCCATTAAAAGAAGAAAACATGATTGCTTGCCATTTTTTGACAATATTTCCATTAAGTACATGCTGGTAGGAACCCCCTGTGCTGATGTTGCCTTATGTTTTCTGTGCTGACAGATTCTTGTGCCTTCAGTTATTTTGAGCAGCCTTGGCCGTGCAACTGCCTTGAAAAAATGTATGAGAAAGCTTCATGTCTGAGAGTGGTATATTCCTTGTCTTTGTACGTTCTTTGCAGGTTTGCCTGAGTCAAACGCTCTGCAAGTCCTCTCTTCTGCCAGTGAGTAGTCACCCACATTTTTACACATATTTAAAATTTAATGTGAACATTCAGATTTAAAATGAGGAGCCTAATTAGCCATGGCTATAGCCCCAGCAAACAGTGCCTCTGGGGAAGAGGGAGGGGAGAGTAGGGAAGAAGTCTGGCTCAGGTTCTCTTCCTCTAATAAATTCCTCATTTCAGCTCCTACATGCTCCCCAGTAGCTCCACAACCAACATCCTGCCTCCAGCCAGAACTGGTCATGTTGTTCTAACTATTGGAGATGAAGGCCGGAATTTAAACGCTGCTAACTTAAAAACAAACAAAAAGCCCAGAAAAAAACAAAACAAAACAAAGAAAAAATAAAAATGGAAAATTAAAAAAAAAAATCCATTCTTACTGCACAACATCACAGTTAAGGAAATGTGTTTAGAAATACCTCAAGCTAATTTGAAATAATATTATTAAGGTTGCAGACAGTTACTTTGTTGAAATTAGATTGCCTGTAAATGCTGATTCTGCATTCTTGTGCAGATATAATCAGAGGAGATAAGCAATCTTGTTTTTAAGCCCCCTGCTGCTTCATGTTTATTCCAGAGACTGCTATAAAATTTCCATGTGACCTTGGGTAAATCAGTTCTTCACGACCTCCTGTTTGTATGGACTAGCACATAGGGTGGGATTGCACTCTCACAATTCAGTTACAGAATTTACTTCAGAAGCTGCTAAAATGAAGCATTGTTAACATGAAGCATGGAGCAGAGCATAGCAAGATATAATTCTGAATTCCTATGAACCTTTACTGAGATAAACAAGCTCAACTTTGTTGTACAAAAGCCACAATGCAGATGCAACGAGATAGCCTGTCATGGTTGTTGCAAAAGCAGTAGATGTATTTGAGATTAAGAATCAACCCAATGTGCCCCCCTCAATGAAAACACCCACAAATGCTTTACTTACTGAAGCTTGACCTTGGCATCTTCCAAATTTTCTGCTATGAAATAGACAGGCTGGAAGGCTTGATCCTGATAGGGGTGAAGCGCAGTCACTTCTGGATCAAAAGGCTTGTACTCTGGCTTGTTTGTCAGGGCGTACTTTGTAGCAGTAACAACACAGGTTAGAGCAGGTGAATGAACAGAGAACGAATTAGTCCCTGCTGGGCTGTGAAATTCTCTCTGGGAAATAACTGGGGGTAATATAAAGTCCTGTTCTTTTATAGGTCAAAGGATTTTCATAATTAGCAGTTAATAAACCCAGTAATAAATAATTTTTAATATGTTAAGAAAGAAAGAAATATACATGTCCTATATTAGCATGATGTAAAATTGGATAGCATAGCCATGTCCTCAGACAGGGAGGGGAAAGTCCATGGCACCCCCCAAAATGTAAATATCTAGAAGTAAAAAATAGTATCATGCTGCTACTTTTCAAATAGTATCATAGAAGATTTGCAGTCCTGTCTAGCATTACTTTAAAGTCCCCTAGCCCATGTCACAAATTTCATAGTTCCCGGTGCACTGTAGAACAGATGACAGAATGCATCTGATATTTAATGCACAGCTCCCAGGCCAGTACAGCAGCCTAAAATCTTCCCTGAAATCCAAGATATAAACAAACACTATACTGCATGTTTGTATTTTTGGACCCACAGAGGTTCTTCTAGGTGTTTTTCTCAAGTTCTTATACATTGTCTCCTCAGGTCTGGTTATCCCCATTGCAACACTCAGGCAAACAGGCGGCTTATGGAAGCCACTTCTGTCCACACTGCAGTCCATAGGTACATCTGTGCTGTTTGTTTACATTTACTGGAAATGCCTTTTAAACCAGCCACCAGTTTGGCACGTGCACAAAGTCCTGGAAAGGCAGTTCCACTTAGGCTTAAAGTGAGTTTCCAAACACTTTGCCTGTGAAACCCAAGTGAGGTACTTTAAACCTAGCTCAACCCCAAGGACATTGAACTGATTGCGCCTCCAGCTAGCCAGGTTGGGGAAGTGTCCTGGGTACAAACCAAAAGGAAAAAGGCAACTCATCCCATCAATGCTGAGATCTTTTTTCCACCTTCACACTGGACTGTGTGCCCCACCCACCTGGGGACAGTCTTTTAGTGCCCACCCTTCTCTGAGATCTGCCTCTTTGTCTTTGTCTCTTCTTCCTCAGTCTTCAGAAGGCTCCCCTCACCATTTTATAATCCAAATGTCAACTCCCAGGGTACTACTTGTAAGTAACTGGTAAGATGCTGCACAAGACTTTCAGTTCAATCTGCTAGCTGGAAAAATTCAGACAGTACTCCTAAGCACATATTTAGACATTTCACTGAAGTGGTGCAGAAATAAATACCAGGCTTTAAAAAAAAAAAAAAAAACCAAAAAATCCCATGAAGGCCAAAAAAGCCCCAAGAATATATAAAAGATGACGTTTCTCTTGCTCTTCATTTGCAGTGTGTAATTGAAGAATAAACCTTGGATAGCATTTATACAATCTAAGACGGCTGGTATACACAAACATGAGGCTGCTCTTAGAAGCTCTGGGGAACTAAAGGGAAAAGATTTCAGTAACTCAAAACCTGACAGGGGTCCCACTATACTGTCAATGTTGAAGCCGAACTGAAATCCCATTGATTTCAGTGGAAGTTCAGCTCTAAACTGGGTGGCCTTTAAGGCCTCTACAAGTTAAGTACTGGTTGTGCTGCAGGAAAAGCATATGTAGCACTGAGTGTTGCCAGAAGTGTGGTATTAGCCATAAGATTTTACAGCATGTAGGACAGAGTCCATCTGAGTGTTAACAGAAGAAGCCTTTTGGATAATGTAGAACAGCTGACAGAATTTAGTGAAATAAATAGTGCAATGCTGAGAGCTGTTGGGGAGGAATTCTTACAGTTCAGAGGAGGCAAGTTTGGCCAGCAGTCAGACCCATTACAACTGCTCAGTTTAGACTCAGGGATGGTTATCCTTCTGATACCCAGCTGCTGTTACTAAATGCTTCATTAGATAACAGAGATTCAAGTGCAAGACTCATACAGAGAGTCTCTACCTCTCATCCTCTGCCTTTCCTTCAAATTATGCCCTGAGTTTGGGCAGGATCAACTCATCCAAAGAAAATATCTACCTGAAGCTGAGTTCAAACTGCTAAGAGTGGGTGCTTTGCAGGAAAGGGAAATGTTTTGAAGATTTCACAGTCAGGATGTGGTTCCCTTGGTTACAGTCATACACTCACAGAGAGTCAGTTCAGGCTGCAGTTCAGGGATGTTCCCAGGCTTCTTGCTGATGCTAAGCTCGCATATAACATGAGCTGGATGACTGTTGCGTGCCCTCTCCTGCTGGTTAGTTATCTTCTCGTAGCCAACCATCTCAGTAACTGATGCCCTTATTCCCTCCTTGGTAACTGAATCATTCTGCTATTCCTGGCCTGGAAGTCTCCAGGGACAAGGAAACACCTTGCTTGCACAGACTCCTGCAGTGTGTCTCCTTCAACACACAAACTGCAGTGAGAATCCTACAGTACTTGCTATATTCACTGCCAACAAAGTGCCAAAATTTTATTGCCTCTGCCAAATAAGTTGATCATCTAAATGATAGGGAATCAAGTCTGGGACCTCCATGCAGAAGTCTGTGTCTGGGCCCGCTGAGAAGACTGCCTAGGTTGGATTATGGCTTTCTGACAAGCAGCAACCAAATTTATCTAGAGCAATAAATTGAAGTCTATCATGAGCCTCACTATCTTCCAGTCTTCATCTTCTCTAATAGATCTGTCTAGACACTGGTTTACTTCTAAAAAAATCCCTCCCATGAAATAGGCACTGCACTACACATATTTTCTCTCTTCAGCTGTAAAAGAAGCAGTTGGTACACGTTTGCAATTTGCTAGCAGGTGCGTAGGCATTGAACCTCACCACTTTACTCACACTGCCAGTGTCTGTACTGAAGTTAGAATCAGATGCTCGGGCAGACTAGAATGAATAAATAGAAATATTTCTAAATTTTGGGTTTGTTCTAAAGAAAAATATCTGAGATGAAATTAGTCAGCTAAAGAAGGAAATTTCAGCCCTTAAGTTCATGGATATTATTAACTTATGTACAACAAGTTTCAGGAACTCGAGGTGAAGTGCACAGAATGATTAAGCCACTGTCCTGGAAGGTGCACAGTGAGGAACTTGCAAAGTTCACAAAGGGATTGTGCAGGGTGCGTTAGAGAGATTGCTGGTTAACTGCTTGCCCATCTTCAGATTTAGGTGGTATATGTGAGAGGAACATGGTACGAGGGGGATAATCCTTATTCATTACCTGTTAAATACAAATGCTATCATCCCTGCATGTATTTTCAGTAATGTGATGGATGAAGACACAGGTAGACCCATCTCTATCAAAAGTTTATCCAGTAGCTTTACCCAACAACTACCAGTGATAGAAGTAACAACAAGAAACTGCCATTTATCAGCTCAAGGACAGTTAGAACTCCCATTGTCAGCTTCAGAGGTAGGGAGTTTGAGATGCAGTTGTGCTTTTGTGTTCTATATTGCACAGATTTGTGCACAAGCAGTCCTTGCCTAGAGTTTTAACCAAAAGCAGAAGAGCTTCTTGTTGTCTGGGGAAGAAAAGGGTGGAAATAGAGAAGAGAGAGCACAAGGCTGGTGCATTTCACTTCAGACACCAAAAGTGAGCACTTCTGATGAGACCTTTATCTTCTTTTGAGTCAAACTTAAACAGAAAAAGGACGTAACCACTTGCAGATAGATTTTGTTGTGCATATTGCTATGAAAGCTACATAAATATCACCAGTATCATTACCTCTGCCCTTTAGTAACCTGTTTAACATGTAAATTACATTGATTTAAAACCTTAAAGTATTAAGCCAGGCAGAGTAGAATAAATGTTGCCTTGAACTGTGCTTTGATTGAACATTTCTGGTTTTACTGGATAAACAAAAGCAAGTTTATATTTCCTGTTTGTTTTCTGTGAACATAGCAAGTACTGAAGGATTCCCAGATAAACAGTAGCTTCAGCAGTACATAGTGTGAGCACACTTCTGCTGAAGTTGATCAGCAGTCAAGCCAAGCTCAGGCTGCTATTAGAAAGGAAGTCACGTCTGTTCCTCTAGAGGGCTAATGAGCATGCAGATCTTTCATCTTGTCAAGAGAGAAAGCTCTCCACAGATTTTCCTTACAAAATTCTCCAAATTGCAAGTGTTGTGAGGAAAAACAATGCTGAACTCAGCAAGTGGTAAAAATGAAGGTTGATGTCTGGGAAGGTTCCCCTTTCTCTGTGTTAATTTCAGCTGCCCTTCTGTGGGGACTCCTACTTGAAATGTCTTGAGATACATCAAAATGTTGTTTTTTCCTCCTGTCAATTGACTGGGAAGTGGGTTGACCTGTACACCATTGGGAGAGTTTTGTAAAATGTTTATTGTCATAACAACCTAACTATCTCCAGTTCTGGGAGTTCAAGCTATGCTAATTCAGCCACAATTCCATGTGAATGTATCATATATCTGGCTGTTAGACTGCTGAGTTTGTGTGTTAGGCTTAAAATATATCTCCCGTGAAAAAGGACAAAAAGTTTTCGGGTTTATAAAAATGCTTGAAAAGATTAGTATTTATTTTCCTTTGGCTCTTACCAATTAAAAAAAAATCATCCAATATCTGCACAGCTTGAAGCCTTCGAGCCCTACTGATAACAGTTTAGGTTTTTGCAATTAAAAAGTGATCAGCAGCTTCAGTGCTATTCAAAACTAAGGAGAAATTAATATCCCCCTATCAGCTGTTTGGTCAAAGGAGGGGAAACACATAAGCTATCTGAAAAAATGTTTATAAAAGTCCTCTTTTTACAGTTAGTCTAACTGACCAAGGCAGTATGAAACCTGGGCACACAGACTTTGATCTATGTAAAACTAGAGCTGAAATTAGTTGTGGCATTTATTTAGGAATGAAAAATACTAAAGCATTTTATTTTTGTCAGTGTCCATGCTATCTCCAGTTTCTTTGCACTTCATTTGGTCCAGTCAGTCAGTGCCTTTCCAGTTCATATGTGTGTGAATGTCAATGGCATGGATGAAAAAGCCAAGCTCATAATAGGCATAATATTGCCCTCTAGTGAGTAATTCAGAAAGGAACATGAGTTTTTTATCCAAGTCAGCTGCATTACTACTGGCAGGAGCAGGAAGAAACAAATCTAATGTTTTATAGGATGGTTGCTTTCATTGCATTTCATCTCTTTTGATGGAAGACAGGTAGAATATCACAGTATTTTACACCTACTCATTAACTTCAAGGAAGGGAGAATTAATTTCTTTGTAAAAGAAAAACCTGAATTTCAAATCATATTGATTTTTTTTGTACAAAAACATAGTTTGTTTTTACCAGAGTTCAGGAAATCAGATTATAGAAATCTTTCAATACTATGCGTTTGACACATACCATCAGTTCCCCATAAGATGAAAGCAGTCCTGCCCCGTAAGCTTTGATCAATCCATTTTGCTTGCAGAGGCCAAACTCCACAGTGAACCAATAAAGCTGGGAATAAGAACAGCTTGTGAAAAACAGTCTGAAAAGGCAGAGATTTTTAAGCTTCTCATCTTTCTCTTAATTTTCTTTTAGCTTCATTCCTTAATATTTTGCATCTTCAAATTTTATCGTTGCATATTTTAAGAAAATTATTTTTTCCCCCAACATATAACACACGCTAAATATAATGTATTTTTTCAAAACTTGCTGTCCCACTTTAAAAAAAAATAAAAATTTTTGAATGACAATACATGAGTAGATAAAGTCATATCCTTTTCTTTCTTTGGAAGATGTTACGAATTACCCTGCAACCTCCTAGTCCTGAGCCTCATTGTAGCCAGTGGAAGCTGAGACATTTCTACCCACAGGCCCCAGAAGGACGGGTAGGTCCTGCTAGAGGGTTCAAGACCTTTGGACAGGTACTCGAAAGGAGTTTCACTCCTTCTTTGTCCGTGTGATCTCATTCAGAAGAATTGAAGAATGCCTTTTTCCATATTGTGCCAAATAAATAATGATACATTATCATGTAGAAGATAATGCAGAAAATAATGATACATTTCTCTGGGTTTTCTTGTGATAAAGCATACTTAGAACCATACTTCCTTTGCCTGCTGGACAGTAGTGGGATGAAAGCAACTCTTGGCTCTGCCAAATTTTTAGTCCTTCCCTTATTAAAAAATCTAAGGAAATGGACATTGGAGAACCAGTTCTGGACACAGCCTGATGCCCTGAGAAGCTGGATAGGCACTGTGCAAAGGGAAAACATGGCAAATGAGGCATTTACAGAATATGGCTTTGTGTCACAACTCTTCAAGGTTCCTTTAGAGACAAAGAGCTCTTTGCTGCCTCAGACACAGTAGCAGACCTTGGCTTCACAAGTATGGCGTTTTCAGGACCCTGCTTAAAGAACTGCAGACAATTTGTAAAACAATGTGAAGCTTTGTATTATTCTGTCTATTCTGTGTCTTTCATAAATTCTCTTTCTTTCTCCCACCCTCTCTCATACACCTTTTAATTTTGATGACTTGGTTTTAGCCTTCAAATTTATCACTGAAGAAACAACGTGCCAGGATCTTTCTTTTTGCAGGATCCTGAGTTGCTTTCTCTATAGTTCAGCAAATAATTATGCATTTGTATTATGTTAATGATCTTGATTCTTACTATTTCACAATTAAAAGTCTTTTGAGTATCTCCTCATTCTGCAATCAAAAAAGCAGAAAGCTTCTTTGACTGCAGAATGAGACACAGGTGTAGGAGGAATTCTTTTTAGTGTTTCTTAAGATATCCTGTATTTGGTCTTTGGGTAGTGAGGTTCTTTCAAGCTCTCACTGCTTTAACAGCGTACAAAAAATGTATTAGTGGCACTCTGGATGACAAGGACACTGGCAGTTTCCCATCTCTGGTGCATGGATCCACCTACTTAGAGAAGCCACTGAATGAAATAATGTCATTTCAAAATTTGTCTTACAAATGTTGTAGACCATAGCAATAAACAATTTTGAGATTCTTTAAAGAAACTTCTAAACTAATTACTAACATTCTCTTTTTAAAGAACAGTGAATGACAGGAACTTCCAGAGATAATCACAGAATTCTTGTTAGACTTTCATGTCAGGATAATGAATATACTTCAGGTTACTCTATATTCACTTTCTAGAAAAGGAACTCAAACAGTAAGCCTTTCTTTGGTATATGAATTTTAAACATTTTAATATTGAGATATTAATCCAGAATAGGTTTACTGTTCAGGATACTTGAATGGCACTTATGAAATTGTATTCTCACAGACCCTGAACTGCAGGTAGCCCTTTCAAAAAGGTGCCCTTATTCTATATGCCCAAACCCTAGAGGATACTATGAAAGTTTCAGACATGAGACCTATTATTCTTCTAGTCTTAACCCTATCTCTTGTCTAGTCCTACTCAGTTCAGGATCAGGAAGAGGTGCTTGCAGAGGACTGCTTTTTAAACCATGGGCCTTAACCCAGTCTTACCAAGACCTGGGGAATTATGCAAAACAGCTCTCCAGGACTTAGAATTTTTTCACCTTAGCAAAGCCATGGATCTTAATCTCACTCTAGCCTCTCTAGACCCAGGCAGTGGAAGAGGAAACGTGGACTGCCACTGTCATAGTCTCCTTGCATCACTAGCCCAGGATCTGGATGTTGTTACAAAGAATTCAGCACTGGTACCTTTTGCTCTCCAAACTTCAAAAATAATGGTAGCGTTACTTAGTCCTAACCCAAAGATGGATATGTGTAGATGGATTTTATGTGAGCCACAACCTCCTTCCTAAGTGGGACTGTGGATTGGGTAAGGATTTCCAGGAGTGACATTCTCCTCTCATTCAATACCTGTACTAAATGAGTGTCACACAGCTGGGTAAGGGTAAGGCTTTTTTCCTCCCCTGAAAAAATCATCAGGACTGGTAAATGGCTTCAGTTATCAGAAAAAAAATCCCCTGGCCTCCAGATGAGTTTCATAATAAGTTTAGATGGCAGTAAGGGGCTGTACAAATCATTTTGACAGTTGTAGACAGCCTAGTGACTCAGAACTGAACGGCAGTACCTGCTCTCAAATTGTTTTTAAGTGCTCACCTCTTTGGTGAGGTTAATGAATATGGGGTAAGCCAAATTCTCATGGTTTTCTGCATCTTGTGTAGGAGAAAATATAGGTATCGCATTGGATATCTGGTCTTTTAGATGAATTTGCAAAGTGAGTTGAGACCATCATATGGCTGAAATTGTAAAAATTTGTAAGAAGAAATTTTATTTCTTATAAAATCAAGAAAAGTAAGCATTTCATCAGGTGGAATCACATGATTCTGGATCCCCCCAGAGGGACTCCAGTTCCTGCTCCAGCACTTTACTAACCTGTGGAGAAGAGACAATCCTCCTGATGCTCCCATTTTTGTAGTTAATCTGAGATGCAAAAAGAGCCTTCCCTGCGCAGTAAGGGATATGCAGTGAATCATTTGGGGTTAGCCTCCAATATTAAACTGCCATCTGTACTTACTGTGGCCAGTTTCTCAATCTCCTCTTCAGATGATCCAAGAGAAGCCAGTCCAATATCCTAAAGCAAGTAAGCAAGCAGACAGTGTTACACTAGTGCGATTATTCAGCCCAAGGGAGAGAAAGAGGGGAAGGGGGAGGGTCACATCATTTCTAGCATGAATAGCATGAACTATTCATTGTTTTTGTCACCCAAAATGACCTTCCATGGCTTCCAGGATGCCTACCTCTCCCTGGCCCCCAGCTACATACCACTGGGAGCCGCATTCGATGAGTGTTTAATCCTCAGTGTTCTCTGTGTAAAATTAACCATCTCTTGTCTTTATGCTGGACTATCTACTCCGGGCAAAAATTTACAGGGAGGCATAAGAAGGGTTTTATCTTTGCCATTACCTTTCTGTCCCTCACTCTTTCTGACAGCCCTTGTGAGTGGATCAGATCTGTGCAGGGATGATTCTGTTTACTTTCATCTATGCTCTCTGTTAAATGTTATTTTCACAATAGGAATCTGTAGATGTCTCCTGTTTTGCTATCCCAGGAGCCATATCATGCAACAAACAAACAAAATTAAGGCATTTTCACCATTCATCGTCTCATATTGAATGGAGCAAAAAAGAGTTTTCATGGGGTGAATTTCAACTGTGAAAATACTTTGAGGGGAAAAAAAAGTGAAATGTGAAAATTCACTGAATGTGATCCCATGTTGTATAGGCTGAGTTATTGATAGGAAAAGAAGAAAACTGAAAGCTTTGAAATTGCTATAATCTCTTATTTCTAATGTGTCTTAAGTTCCGGTATTGAACTGAACTGAAGAGGTTTCTTCCTGAAGAAATTTAAGATGACTAGGATACTTAAAGTACTACTCTTCTGATAATAACCATTATTTATTATCAAAATGGCAACTGGCATGTATACAAGTTGATACAACTGGAAACCACATCACATGAAGTGAACTGATTTTCTTTTAAAGAGATTTCTTCAGAGATCTACATCATGTTGGGGATCTACATCATGTTACCCCTATGACCTTATAGCCAGTTTCCACACTGGCCACTGATTGATAAGCCTGGACAATGAGATATCTTCTTCCCTCTGCCATGGTTTTGAGGAACATTCATAGTTCTGAAGTCTTTAATTATGAGAGGTTATTGAGTTCACTCGGGTCTGACACTGACTGCTCGTACTAAATTGCCCCTTATTGTACAAAGAAGCTCTGTTTGCTTTTTGGAGTGTCCTTGCCAGTGTGAGCAATGCTGTGAGAATCTGGTGAGTTGTAAAGGGAAAAACAATTCTGATGAATGACATAGTGATGGACACAATTAAAGTCTCATGTGAGACAAGAATGTACATCCAGAGACAGAACCAGCTTGGAGGCTCGGCAGCTGTTGCTGTGTAGGTTCATGTGGTGTAGGACAGGAAGCCAGGGGAGCAGCTCAGTCAGTAGAGCTCAGACTCCAGCCCCACAGGGACATCCTTCTCCAGACTGACACAGCCCTCCCACAGAGAAATCCCACAAGCTCTGCCTGCCCTTCCTTTCACACCGTGTCTGTAGGGAGCAGTGCTACCACTCCTTTGGAGTAAATGTCTCCCAGAGCACTGCTAGCCCACCATGCCTGGACGCCATGACTCAGGCAGAATCCAGTCTTAAAACTGCCTTTTGTGGTGAGCTGCATGTACTTAAGGTACCTCTGGCCTGCTATCCAGAGCAGTTGGTTAAAGAGCCTGCAGAAAATGCTCTTACCTGTGAGAACTGGGCAAACTCCTTGTCAGCCAGCATGGGAACATGACCCAACAACTCATGGCAGCAGTCTCTGGAAAATAAGTGACCTTGTTTATTAAAAGCTTCCCTTTTCTGCCCTTCATGAACTCTCCATGAAGGACTTCAGCCAATAGACCACAAAGGGAGCTGATGTGTGTGGCTGCCTCCATACCTGGCCTGGTTCTGCAAGGATTGGAGCATTCCCTCCTGCCACAGGCAGCCAGCTGCCCCCTGCCACCTTGTCTATTGTCTGCTTGGGATGGCATGGACACTAACCTTCTATGTCACAACATCTTTGAAAGGTCCCTGTTTTGTCCCAGCATACAACAAAAGCATCTGTGTGAACTTGTAATTTTTCATAAAATATAATTGCTGTTGTCTGGCCAGCACTTACTGGGAGAGTTTCACAGCAGGAAATCAAACCCCAGCAGATGGTAACTGAAGGCAGGATGAAAAGATTAAACCACATATTCTTCAGTCTTTTCCTTCCCCAGACAACTTTGCAAGAGAGACACAGACAGAGAACCACACCCTCTCATGCATGACTTCCCCTTCTAACTCTCCGGCTACCAGTTTCTCAAATTGTTTCATTCTGTGGACTACTGGATAGAACTCCAGAGCCAGTCCCAAGAGAATGATCCCAAACACATTCAGAAGGATGGAATTTGGCCAAGGCATCAAACTTACGGTTCTGGGGAATGCATGGGAGAAGAGAAATGCCTAATATACTGTGTGCACTGGAAAACACGGAATGCCAGGCTGGCAAGGAAGTCGCGAGCAGACAGCAGTCCTGCAGCTGGTCTCAGCTGGAAACCTGTTCTCTCTGCAAAGGGAAGGAACCGCAAATTTAGCCGTTTCTAGGGTTAACTGCACAGCATATTTACTTTAGCTGTAGTTTCAGGGATCCTTCTGCTCTGTTGCAATAATTTCCTCCACCAAGCATAGCAGGCACATCCTGGCTTATCATTATTGATGTGCCCATGTACTGTTATGGGGCCAGTTCTTGCAACATGGAATCACTTACCCATCTACCCTGTGTGTATTCAGGCAGCAGTGGGATGAGGTGTGGGAGTACTGCCCACCCCAGTTCACATGTTTTGCACATTACACACAGTTACCCACGTTCCACATAAGAGTGGTGCGCCTGAGGTCACACCACTGGTCCTTACGATCAAGCAGGGAACAGAATCTGCATCTGGTTTTTTTTTCATTTTTTTTCTTTTTTTGTCATTATATTTGTCTAGAAGTCACTACACAGCCTCCCAGTGATGTGATCACAGGTGTTTTTCTTTGCATGTGTCCACAAAACAGGACAGAGGAATGCAACACTTCTGCACTGTGATTTCAGCTTCTACATCCAGTGTTACCCCAGAGCACCCTGCATTACCATGAAAGGACTATGAGAGATAACTAAAAAAATAACCAGTCTGGTGGTCAGTAGAACACACAATCTACATCTCCATGGGAAACATGTTGGTGGTCTGCAAAGCTAAGAAAATTGAAAATCACTGCTTTCAAAGTGAGCCAATTATAATCTTTTTGAAGTCCTATATTCAAAATCTGTGTTGCATTCTCAGCTCCCACAAATGACATCTCATCTTCTTTAAAGCATAAAACTACATTTAAAAAAAATTAGAAATGGCTTTATTCTCAATTCTTTATTCATATTCTATTGTGAGAGGAATCCTGTAACCTTTTTATTTTTTAATGTAAACAAACAAACAAAAAAATCCCACCCAGAAACCAAGCCATTTTCAAGATTTGTTTTTGTTTGTTTTTTCATGTTTCTTCCAGAATTTTTTGTCTTCTCTGTCAGGCTATTAGTACTTTTCCCATAAAAAAAAAAAAAAAAAAAAAAAAGAGAAACAACAAAACAAAGCAAAAAAGGCACACAGAGACAGAGAAAGAAAAAAAAAAAAGGGAAAATAAATAAGTGACAAAATATATGAAGAAATACAGGAATGAGAGGACAGCAAGGAGTGCTTCTATCTGACATTGAGATGGACTAGGGAGTGGGTATTTGTGAAAGTTATCTTCTATTGCTCCACTCAGTTCAGAACTACCTCAAAAGTGAACAATACAAAAAAGCCCTAAGGAGATTATGTATTTGTCTTTGTCTTTATGATAGTCCAGTTCAGAGGAATGTGAAAATTTCAGAATCTGGTAATCTTTGGGCTGAATTCTAAATGAAGTGAAAATTGCACTAGCTGTAAAACATATTGTATGAAAACCAAGACCTTAGTAACTCAATTTTGGAAGGACTATGAAAGAGTCTAGGGAAATTTATACAGCTTTAGCATCCATGTTGAAGGAGAAGGAGAGAAAATGAAAATTACAACTTATGTTCCCTGAGATGTCCTTTTAAATACAGGCCACTGAATCAGACAGTCTGCTGATGGAAGAGACTTGGCCAGTTGCCTTGAAAAGCCCTAGGAAAAAGTTATCTGCTGAAGGTAATATCTGCAAAATTTGAACTTCTAGTTCATGACTGCACAATAAAAACCAGCAATCAGTAGAGAATTGGGGGTGTGGCTGGTTGGACCTGCTGCCTGAAGATCTGGGAAATCAAAATGCGTTGAAGAGAAGGTCTTGAGCAGTTGACCTAAAGTGATCTGCAAGGCTTAATTCTTGGCCTAAAAACTGATGTATACAGGCAGCCTGTGCATTGTAGTGTGAGCTTGCTTGAGTTCACTGGCTGTAATTTCTTCCAGCTGTGGAGCACAATGACTGCCTAAATCCAAACATCTTTCCTAGAAAGAAAGCTGTGCCTAGGTTCATCTAGTTAACGCTTTGGAAAAACACTTGCCATGAGTAAACAACCACACTGTTAACCACTTAATTCCCTTTAAGTAATTATGAAATATTTGTGAAGTACAGTTAATTTCTCTTCAAAGCAGCCTCACTAATTGGTAATAACAGACGGATCTTGCGCTGAATCAAAAAGAATTGCTTTCTTAGGGTTAAAGATAAGTTAAAGATAACTGCTAAGTTAAAGAGAAGATGGAAGTTTATCTGGCTGTATGGGTTGGTTTTAACATGATAACTTTCTTTCCATGTTATCCCTCTCTCTGTCTCTCTCTGCCTCCTATAACTTATTATTTTCAAATCTGTCCAAGGGGAGGTTCAGAATAAACATTCAGAAGCATTTCTTTACTGAGAGGGTGGTCAAACACTGGAATAGGCTCCCTAGAGAACTGGTCAATACCCCAAGCCTGTCAGCATTTAAGGGGAGTTTGAACAATGCCCTTAACAACATGCTTTAACTTTTGGTCAGATTTTAGACCTTGAAGTTGCTTCTGACTCAGACTAAGTTTTGGCAGTGCAATGGTGTCAATCTTCGTGCTATTCTAGAAAGTATTCTGCCTAGTGAAATGACATTGTTAGATGAAAGCAAGGTGGGATATCCATTCAAAGCCTCTTATAATGGGATGAAAATAGTTTCCTCTCTTTTGTCTCCTAATTGTCTAGCTGTTAACACAGCTCTTCTGAAAAGATTTTGTTTCATTCATGCATAACCTGTAGGCTAAAGTAATCCAGTTTTAATCTACAGTTTAACAAGGGTAGAACCAGTGGTCCCAAGAACAATTATTTCCATTTTCCTTAGCCATCCATTCCAGAATAGAATAAAGTGCCTCTTAAATGCTTAATTCTCACTCCCAGTTAGTTAACACAATCAGCTTACAGTAGACACCTTGTGTTTACAGTAAATGAGTTGAAACTCACTGAGATCATCTTTCCAAATATTATTGGCAGATTTTTCAGAATTTTTCAGTTTGGTTTTCTGGGTTTTTTTGTTTATGACACAGAGAAAATTTAGAACCAGAGCCTGTAAAAGAAGTGAGCAGACTCCATACAATCAAATCCTCTCAACCAATATGAACAATACAAATAAGATAGTCTACAGTATTCTAAATTCTCCCACTTTGGTATCACCTGATATAGTTAAAGGATATGAATATCTGTGGTAATCAAGTCAGAATCCCAATTCCTGGAGCTCCCTGCTATCAGTTACTGTGTAAATTAAATGAGATCAGCTACATCAAGAGAAAAAATATTTATCAGCCCAATTATTATAAGAAGGAAGTAAGATGGTTAGTTGAATAGAAGGGAGAATACATGAGAAAATACATAATGTCTATGTAGAAAAATTCCCACAGGCAGGTGCAATGGTGTTCATGGAAGATGCTTTTCACACAGCAACCCTTCCTTCTCTTCCACTAAATGTGCAATAAAAGCCTTGTCATCAAACAGCTTAATCTTCACTAGAAATGCCAATGTCTTAAAAAACTCTTCAGCAACAGGAAGCTTATTCAAGCTAACTTGTACGCCCTGCTCTTCTACAGAGCAGGTCACTTGCTTTTCTGAGTATTGTATTTAAATGTAATTATTTAACGTTAAGCCATATTTTTTATTGTTTATTTCATCATAGTGATAAGCTGTCTTCTCTCTGGCACATCTTTTCACTGAGGAGGAAGACGTCAGCTTTAAAGTTCACCTTTCTTTAGTAATTCTTGATAATCAGGTAGTTTACATGAAGCACCTGGCCTCATAAAGATAATGCAGGCTCCCTTGCTCTCCTGCTCCTTGCTAGTCAGCCCAGCAAACTTGTGTGTCCTTTTTCTAAGGTCACATCTTCATACCTTTATGGACTAGCACCACAGACTCTTTGCTTTCCTGTCAGCCATGTGGTAGGCACCAACAAGTTTAGTGAGGCAAGTGGTGCTACAGAGAAGCAGAGTTGTTTCAAGGCAGCTGCTGATTGACTAGCAGGATCTCCTGGAAATATTTTTCTCCAGCACACATCCCCATCCTGCCTCATGCATGAGGAACAAAGTGTAATTGAGAGGTATGTACCCATACTTGTATTTGGGTCTTACTGTCAGCGTGGCTATAGAAGCATAAAACAGAGCCAAAACAATAAAAAAGGTTGTGGGGAAGTCATGCTGAGCAGTGTCTGCTGTGATTGCAGTGCTGCTATCCCTGGGATTAGATGGTTAGTGCCACACAACTGCAGCCACTCACAGAACAGCCTGGTCCCTCAATGTGAGTGGTGTGAATGTCCTGTGCTACAGCTCCCCATGCATCATGGAACACTACAGCTCATCAGCTCTGCTCACCAGCCTATTTCCTTGGAAATGGTTTGTGGTGCACAAATTCATGCAAGAAACCCTAGAATGAGCCACAGTTTTTAATGACTGACCTTTTAAAAATCTGGAGACATCCTGAAGTTGAGGTATGTTGTCTTCTCGGTAGCCACAGTGCTTCTCAAGCTGCTGGAAAGCATCCAGGTACTGTGTACAGGCATGAGTAGAGTAAAGGCTCCTCAGCTTCCTGTAGACTTCTCTCCTGAAAATCAAAAACTGTACAACATGAGACTCCTTAATAAAGAAGTACTTAGCCATAGATGTAAACCTTCACCAGACATCGTGATCTGAAAATCTGAGTTTGGGACACCTGGTGCTTGAAAGCTGGTGCTGGTTAGATGTAGCAAACCATAATGGCTTTTTGCTTCACTTTTCCTTAAGAAGGTGTCCTTTAATGTAATAGAACTCTAATACTCACACAGAAGTGTTTCTTGATTAGGCACCTTCTTGCTTACCTTATGCCCTTATGCTGAGGGCATAAGGGAAATCCCAGGGAGAGAGCTGAATTTTGGATACTCTGTTGTTCAGTTTAGGAATGGAATGATTCAGGTATTCCCCCCTTTCAACACTGGGGTACAACTTGAAGTGCTGGTCCCTCCTTTTCCACACTGAAGCCTAGCCTAGATTTGTCTCTTAAACACCTCTGAAAAAAAGCACCTTTTCTGATACTGAAGAGTAATATCTGGACAGGTGAAGAGGTTTGTATTTTTGCAGTTCAAAATGCCTTGCCCAGGCTATGTGTTTGAAAGATATGCCAGCTTCTTGAAGTATTTATCCCATTGTACAAAAAGAGACCAGCTGAAAATAATATGTTTAACCTGATTTGGGCACAGGTTTTAAGCTTCTCACAAACCTGATGGTGCTTGGATTTAGAGTTGTGGTTTGGAATATATTTAGCTGTTGCAAAATAAGCAAGTAATAATAGGATGGCAAAGAACCTTATAGAAATGGTTATTTTTGTTCAGACATGGCCCTAGGGTGTTAACAACTTTATAAACATTGTTTTATGAAAATTGAGATCATTCTTGGAAATGCTGGGTACGGGAAATGACCTTTTGTTGGTTTTGTAATTTTTTCTTTTTTTACTATTATTATTATTACTCTCTTTTTTGTGATGCTATTGTTGCTATGGAAGTGATAGCCAGTCCTTAGTAAAGGCTCTTTATTTGTATGAATGTCTTACGCAGTGTGGGAGTAATGAACCAGAATGAAGCAGGGGAGGAAAACCTTAGGAGGAAAAAAGTTAAAAGAACTGAGGCAAACAGTGGCTGCTGTCACTATTGCAAAAGCCACAGGAGACTGGGCCATTTCCATGGAAGAATTAGGAAAAAATGAGGAGGACTAGAGTTCAAGTTTTGCCCTGGCTTATTTCCTCATAGAATACCACTGACTTCAGTGGGGTTGTGTGGGATTTGAACAAGCACGTGGTTCATGCCCAGACTTGGAGTCTAGAGAGAGCAGGCTTGTTTACACTTCTGCACATATGGTCTCTTTTATCAAAGTGTCATTCTGCTGTGTGTCCAAACGTTGGCTACCACAGAAATGCAGGCACTCCCAGAGACTAGTGATGAAGTATCCAAAGCTAAATGTACCTCTAAGACAATCATTTAAGTACTCTCCAAAGTCAAGAGTAGCAGGTATGACAGAACTGCTGGAAGCAGAGTCTATGGAACACTCTACAAAGGGGCCTCCTATCAAAAGATGGAGCCAGATGCTTGAAAGACTTCAAAGGCAATAGCCTTATCTTTTATAATTTCCTTGTTGTTCAGGGGAAAAAAAAGTGACACTATTCAACTTCATTATGAAGATGTAACAGGTGCATCCCCATAATTTTGTCCTGAATTCTCTGTTTTTCTTAAGCAGCTTTTACCCATATGACATCTCTGACTGCTTAGTTTCAGGGCCTTCCAAGAAGTTGTTTTGAAAATAAAAGCTCAGATCATCAGTACCCTCTGTTTTCTGAAAGTCATGTTTCTTCACTGGAGTGGTTTTCATTTTTATAACCATGTTGCTACAAACTGAAGGCATCCAGCAACTCTTCAGAGTGACACCAAGGGAATTTAGTCTGTGCTACAAATTTTGCCTGCAATTGCACAGTGCTCAATTAAGTTCTGCTGTAATGCAGCTGACCTCAGGGCATGGCCTCAGGGGGCTGTGATAACAATTGGGAAGGCTAATTTTGGAAACAGCTTTACTTAAGACAACCTGGGTTGCTGGGGTTGGCTGTTCAGGGAAATGGGCAGATACTCCTTTAAAAGTCTATTTTGTTGCTACAATGGGTCTAATTCTAGGTGGAGAAGAGCTGAAATGACGAAGGTTGGCAACAAAAGAGAAAAACAGGAAAGAACACAAAATTAAATTTTCTTAAATATGACATTCCCACACACCATCCCATGCCAAGATTGTTGGCTGGTGGTAGTAATCATGAGCATGACACTGACCATCAATCTTTGACTATTGAAAGATGCTATAAAAATCTATTTGAGCTTAATAAAAATGTGTCCTCCTGGATGAGTTGGATGCAAGGTTTTTATGTGGTCATGGCTTTCTGTGGCACAGTAGATTTTATTTTAAATAAAGTAAGTATTGTAAGAGATGGGATGGCAGTGTGGTTGAGGTTCTGGAATGACACAGCTAGTCTGTGAATTTAAATTCTGGCATTGGAATAAAGTCTGCATGTGATTTAGGGCAAATTACTGAAGTTCTAGAGTTTTCAGTTGCACAGTTAGAAAACGTGGCCTTCATTCTTCCTTTTCCCCCCTAAGGCCTTCTTTCCATCTAAATTGTAAATTTTCTGAACAAAGACTCTCTTACATGCACATGTGGCACCTTGCACAATCCCAGGACTCTGCTTTTACTTGAGACATTTGAACATATTAATGCTTTGTAGTATCATACAAGTGTTTAATTACTGCTGCTTACTGATATATTTTAAAGTTAGTGGGAGAAAGTGGAAAACAGAGGTATTTCAAATCTGCTCTATTTCAAATATGCCACATCCTTTGCATAAGGATAAAATATACTTAGAATTTTAATTTTGTTTAACTCATTGGATGATTTTTAGGGTTTAGGGTATTTTTTGAGTGGCAAACCTTCAGGAAAATCAAAGCCCAGGTGAAGAAATGCTTCACCCTTGTAAAAGTAACTTGCCATCATTTTATCTGATATCTAAGGTTCTTTTACAGTTTAAACAATATACCCTGGAAGGGTATTTCAAAATTTCCTCTACTTTCAGTTTAAGAAAATTATATATATTCATGTTAAAAGCATGAATATTTGAAGGAGAACAAGCTATTGTGTGAATATTGAATTAGTCATATCCTCTGAGTGAATTTCCATCCAATGAGTCATGGGCATTTTCTCCTGGTAACAGGTGTGAAGAGGTGATATTTTTGCCAGCACCATGGTTGTGGTAAATTAGAGGTCAGTTAGATGTTATTCTACAGGCTCCAGGTGCTTTCTGGCTTCTGATATCTTGATGGGATCAGCAGGGAGGGAAATGGTCAGGAAAATGCCTTTTGCTCTAGGATGTGAATAGTTAAGACCAGCCCTGAGAATGGCTTTCTGCAAAACAAATGACCAAAAGATGACATTTAGCCAAAGAGTAAAATGTGGGGTGGGTGAATACAGTTTTAAAAAGGTTATAGCTGTCTCACATTGCCAGTCTTTCCTGGGACTGACATGGAATGGCACAGGAATTGGAGCATAATAAGTACCAAACTCACCAAGTTGCTGTTTCCTGCGCTGTGTACTCGATGTGAGGTAAAGGGTCTCCTCTGTAATGAAGAGAAGAAATATGACATCTGTCTCAAGAAATTTCAAGTTCAGTTTCCAAGCATATATTTTTTTTGCCTGCACCATGAATATTTGCTGTAATGAAAATAGAAACAGTAAAATAGTAAATAATGAACTATTTATTTGTCTCCGTTGGCTCTGATGTGGGTGTTCTCTCCTCTGTTACGATGTGGGGAGGAAACAGAGGGATATATAAGAAAGGGAGCTGTGTTCAGAAGGTTTACAGAAGGAATAAGATACCTTCAGGCTTGCCATCACCTCTGATGAAGGCAATCTAGCAAGCAAAACACAGTGTGTGCCTGGAGGGTCCCTCCCTGGAGGATGTGATCAGCACAGTACCATCACAGAGAAATTTCATAAAGCCATGAGCAAAGGGCTGCCCAGGCATTCACTGCATGGTTAGTACTGATGGGTGCTCTTTTCTCCTCTTCCTCACTGTTGCTTCTTCTGTAGCTCTGAGTCAGTTCAGTTCTGCTTTTGGGCTATTCTGAGCTGAGCTGAGCTGACTCTGGTATTTGATGGCAGAGAGAAAACCGTACTCAGAAGTCTCACTAGACTTTGGAGACTCCACCAGTTCTTGGATACCACGAGGCTGGTAACCCACAATCAGTTGTACCTCTGCCTTTGATTTACCTTATCAGTGTAATTCTGGTGAAGGCTTGCCCATAAAGGTGGAAACATTTTTATTCTCTTACATAAGAACTGAGAGTTTTGTATATTTTTAGGTAGCTAATGTTCTTAGACAGAGACCTTTAAAAAAGGAAATAACAAAAACAGTAAATTGTTTTCCATTGTCAAATATATATGTTAGTAAATAGTGTTCCTCAAATTTCCCTGAAAAAGATTAGTCTCAGCTCAGGACCGAGTCCTGAAAGGAACTAGAAAATTGAAATAAAGAGGCATATTGAAATCACTTCTGCCAGAACAAAATCTGGCACTGGGCTGGGATATGTGAATGCAGTCTTAAGATTTTTGCCTTAAAGTGTATTTGCTATGTTGTCATAAAAGTCAGTTTTGTACGGAGTGTAAGCTTTTGTGCCTGAATTTTATTCTCTCAAAAGTGGCCCACTGATACATTGACAAACTATTACATCTCTTGCACATGAAGTCTGAAAGTGCATGAGGACCTGTGAACTCATCCTTCAGCAGCCTTGTACTTACACTCTGTATTTAAAGGCCAGGTCAGCAAAGAACGCCCTCCGTTTGCTATACTCCAGGTCAGCGTATCCCTGGGTTAGAAAACAATTTGGGGGAAAAAAAGTCGTACATTATGAGAGATCTGTGGGCATAAGCAGAAATCACAGAACCACCACTGGATCTGTAGGAATTACGGGCTCCCCACCCGATCTCCCCTGAGCATTAATTACTATGCCGTGCAAAATACAGACTCAGTGGTATCTGTTTAAAGTGGAAGTTTACCTACTGAATACCAGAGTTTTCTTTCTGCTCCTTCCATATTGACTGGAATTTAAACTTCAAGCAGGCTTTGCCAGCTATTGAATATGCATACAGACATGGAACCACATTGCTTTTAATTTTACATTATTCATAATAGGAATTAAAACTGAAATCTGGAACTGTGTGCTAATATAACTCATAAAACAGAGTTGATCAGCATCACTGTTCAAATATTTATTATTCTAAAATATTCAGAACTTACTGGAACCACTTGGTATACTACAAGCCAAATTTGTCCCTTAGGTTTACTCACATAATTTTTAGTGTAGCAATAATACCAGTAACTCTGCAGTTAATGAGTGTTGTGTGTGAATCTGAGGAAAGATCTGGATCCTGGGAGCATGTTTATTTTGTCATGTGCTGTGGATAATATGTTCATTCAGATGCCACCCTTGCTTGTCAGAGGCTGTAACAAGTCCATTTACATGAAAAAACATGAAAAACTGTTGGGCCAGGTTTACATAGATGCTGTGACATCTCAGCTTTGTCCCTGCTGTTCTAAGGGCTCTGTACCCACCCTCTGAGCAGCAGGAGCCTCCCTGGGGGACCTGCACCAAGTGGCAGAGTGGCCCAGAAACTGGTGTCAAAGTCACATCAGTTTGATTTGTTTTGGCCAATAAAGAGAAAGTAAGGAACAAACTGAAAGTTTGGAGATAACCCAAACTGTCTACTTGGTAGGAAATGTATATGCAAAATCTTTCTTGAGCTACCTGTACATCATCTTTTGTGCTTTCCCCCAGCCTCTCCATTTTTTGAGCCCTGCTCAGAAGCATGATAAACAAGCCCATGCTGTGCTCTCTCCTGCCACAGAAAAGTGATGTTTAGTGCCTGAGGTAACTTGTTTTCAACTTGTTAGGTATTTCTAAATTGCACTACATTCTGCAATTTAGAATTATCCCCACTCAATACTTTAGTTACTCTTCACCACTGCTGCATTCTCTCAACTTCTTCAGTGCTCACACCTATTTGGCAAAAGATGAGGGGAACTTGGTCCAGTTCAAAGACTTCCAAATTTGTGTTCATTTATCTAATGAGAAACAGCCTAAGAGCTTGGGAAAATTACAAATACTTGGACTGTTTGTATCCGAGAGAAATGAGGAAGAATTGAATATGTCCTGGTTATTGAAGATATGAAGATCTCCTAGAGCCTTATAGTTGAGTAAGTGATCCTCCAAACAGAAGATAGACTTATAGACTTGGAAAGGTCTATCTCATACTACACAGGACTGTACATAGCTCTCAACAAAATATGGTGTAGGTTAATGAAAGGGACTAAATAGAATTCAGACATGTAGAGAAGGGGATGAGAAAAACTTTCTTGTAGATTCTGTTGACACATATCTACATCTTCACTGAATTTCTCAATGCAAAGTATGTCCTTTTCTTTCCATGCACCCCTTCTATGCGATGCTTGACAGGACACAATGCTTCTGTGACCTGCCTTGTCACTTGGCAAATGGCCCTTTGGAGTCTCTTTTGTGTCTGTGCCTAACTCACACCTCATCTGTACTAAAGCTGGGAAACTTAGATGAGAAATGAGTGTTTGTTTGTTTGTTGGTTCCCAGTACTTTGCCTTAATATTATCACAGAGCAGGCCTCTACAGTGCATTTTCCCCTTCCCTCTCTTAGAGTTTGTGCTTAGGGCATGGCTAAGAGTACACACATAAAGCTCTTACAGTAAAACCTTTTTTGTGGTCCACTCCTGCAGGGACACATGCAGTCCCTAATTCCGCTGAAGATGAGTTTTTATCTGCCCCTTCCCTTTTTTTTTTTTTTTTTTCCTCTTCTTTCTAGAGTATTTGTTTACTCCTGAAGTTTCCCTTACAACTGTCTCCCTACAGAAAGTTTCACTTTTAAAGATCAAATAACAGTAATGTTAAACTTACAGGGTGGCCATGGTCCAAACTTGGATCATATTTCTTGATGAGATGGTGGCACTTGTCCAGATCTTGGATTTTTCTGGGGAACCAGGGCACTGGAACAAAAGTTGAAAGAGTTAAACAAGAGAAAATCAAATAAATTTTAGAAGATCGAGTAAATAAAAGCTGTGATGAAGATTAGACACTTTCTTTTCATCAATATCTAAGAATATTCATTTCTACATGTTACCACAGTGGTACAGTCATACATGTCAAGTTGACTTGTTTCCTGGCCAAATTGGTAGATTGGACAAAAAATTATCTGAATTTAACTTGCTGTGATAATCTCTCCATTTTAATTAGTAGAAACAACTTTTAAAGGCAAAAATATTTTTTAGATCAAATATGTTGTTCTATTTGACAGAGGACAACAAATTTACTTCAACATTCTGGATTTAAGAGTATATTTTGATCTTGTCTAAAAAGCAGTCTTACATTTTTCATACCTTTAAAGGTGAAACGTTATTTTAAAAGGAAAACATGAAATTTCTAAAATTTCTAGAAATGTAACAGGTGAAAAGGAATCTTCACGTTTTTTCCCTCTGGCTGATTTTTTTTTCCCAACAACATTATTCTTTAGCTACATTTCCAAACAGCTTCCTTCTCATGAAGTGGAAAGCTTTTCCAGTGACTAAAACTAAAATAAAGTGTGATCATTTTGATTTAACATTTATGCATTTATGAGAAATTAATTTAAAAATAAGTGCTAGAAAAACACAAAGTTGATATTGCTTTTGGAGGTCAGACTGCTGCTGTAATCAGACTTTCTGTGGTAAACTCAGAAAGGTCCGTTTGGGGTCACTTTAATCTCATACTGAACAAGATATCAGACATCTCTGTACTGAATGGTAAATTTAACTTTTGCTGTATTATATTACATACAAGCACATGAAGTTTAGGAAAGAACAAACCTAAAAATACTCACAGATATTGGGGAAACTCAATTTTTTTCATGCATTGCAACCAATTCTGTGATAGGAATGAAGAAATCTGTCTGACAGATGTCTTATGTGCACTCAGAACTTTTTTCTGAGCTTTTGTCACTGGTTGTATCGGTGGTTCTGCATGCAAGGTACCTTTTCTGCCATCTATTACCATACCCCTTCAAAACCTGTACCTGATCACAGCTGCCCCAGTGTATGTCCCCATACACATCTTGCCTGTTCCCTGCAGAATTGAACGTAAACACACCCTCTTTCAAGAGTGCCTTGTTTTTATAGTAGTTCCACAACCCGGCACATCTGAAACCTCTCAAATCCCAAGGAAATTCTGAAGAAATGCTTCCTCAGCTCCAAAATCCTCTTTGGCTCTCCAGTTTCCCTGATAGTAGTGATGCCCTCTTGATATCCCCATGGTTGCTGAGAACAGCTCGGCATGGACTGTGTCTCGTTGATAGCCTGACAGTGAATTTCAAACAACACCCAAAGGTGCCCAAACAGGACTGTATTAATTAAAAGTGCTCTGGCAATGTCTGTCTGGCCGTGTTGAGGGAGGGAAACCCCATGGCATTTCTGTATTCAGAGAACTCAGTTTGTGAGCTGGACCCTCAGCCTTCTCCTCTGTCACCCTCAGGATAGTATTAAAGGTCTCTAACAGCTGTATTCCCCCATTCCTTCCTGCAAACAGGAAAAATACCTGTCTGCCTCTGTGTTTTTCTTGAAACAATCAGTTCTCTGCACATGTCTCAGCACACAATCTTCCTGTCACTGAGGAGTTTCTAGTTTCTCCTTAGCTTTTGGTTCTGCTGCTCTTTCGCATCTCCCTCTTTGCTGGAACACTTTTCTCACCTCAGTTCTGCTGGCTATGATGAAGTGCCTCTCTTTCTGCACCAATGGCAATGGAAAGCAGCCATGCAGAGACAAATAATGAATGCACACTCACTGGCTTTCCAGGCAAATTAAATTCGTGAAGCTGAAGCTAAATCTAAAAAAGTTGCTCCGAAAGAACAGCACTAACAGATGCATACATTTCTTACCTTTGTCTTCTCTGCTGGTTTTCACATCCTTTGCTACTCTCTTTAAGGAGGTGATAAGAATAGCAACATCAGCACTGTGGACTTCACATTCAACAAAAATGTCGAGATCGTCAGCAGAGTTCTTGAGATTTTTGGTTTGACGAGTTTCAAAGTGATAGATTTGAGTTTCAAACATCTGCAAGAGCCAAGTGTTCAGATGATGAAGCTTCTCCAAAGACCAAAAATCCAGGTAAGTCTAGATACGCTTCTACAGTGTCTTTAAAAGGTGACTAAAAGAAGTACTAATTAAAAGTGCATGTTAAGCAATGAAGTCAAATATTGTCTGGTTTAGAAAGAGCTAAAGTACAAACAGAGCTAAAGATTAAACTCTGTAGAAATGGGTAGAGAAAGAAGGAGATGAAAGATGAGATACTGTTGACTGTAGAATTTCATCTGTGGAGAAACAGCAAATAAATGGCTGGGTAACTTAAAACCCTGCCAGAATGAAAGCAGATCTATTGATGTATAATAGCACCATAATCACTGCATAATTGTGAAAAATAAGTAACAACTACAGTACTTTTCTTTAGAGTTATTAATTTTCCCAGATGAGAGTGAGCACCTGGTAGGGGTACTTCAAGTGCCCAGACTACATAATGCCTGTGTAGTTCACAGCTCTTATAGTCTTTGTCTCTCCTGCCAAATATGCAGGGAAAATTCACCGGCTTCTAACATCCCCACATCCTGAGTGCTTGAAATGCTGGTCACCACAACTGCTAGAAAGAAACAACAATCTGCTCTAAACAACTCTTGCATAAAATGTTGATTTTTCTAAGAGACTGTGCCTAGATGCTCCCTCCCCCCAGAGCACTCTACCTCTTTGCCATGAGACCAGGCCACATCTCTGAGCAGCTGGAGCAAAACCAGGACAGTGAGAAAGGGGGAAGGCAGCATGAGGTGTGAGTCAGGCAGGGAGCAGGAGAAGGGTGAGAGAGGGAGAGGTGCAGACTGGGAGACATGAAGGCAGTAGGGACAGAAGAGAGGGCTCAGCAAAGGAAAGTAATATTGAGGTCTATACCTCAAAAACTTCAGCTGCCTTAGAGAGCTCAATCCTCCTCACATTGTGGAGGGTGAGGGTCAGGATGAGAGACCCTCTGTCTTCCTCCCTGTTGGAGTCCATGCTGTCTTGGCTGTTCAATGACTCTATGCCACACATCTTCTCCTTGTTGGCTTCTTCTTTTGGGCCTGAGATCCCCACCAAATCCCTCTTCATTGGGAGATAGGGAAGTGGATTGCAATAGCCAGATGTTGAGTGGAAACTGCCTGAGGGTGAGGGAGAGATGGCCAGGGGAATTGGCGGGCCTGGAGATGCAGTGTGTCTGTGTGGCGGTGAGCTCAGAGCTGCCAGAAGCAGGGACACAAGTTGGTTGCTGTGTGTTAGGCGTAGGGACATTTATGTTGGCCATGCCAGACACATCAAGGGACGCCGCCTGTATGGGATGTGCGCAAGAGCCAGAGAGGGCCCTCCTCCCCTCGGGGCCTTCAAAGTGCTCTCCTTCTGCTCTCTTTGAAGGTGCCTGCAAGCTGTTCAGCTCTGGATAGGGATTCCTTTGTGGAGAGGCAATCAATTAGCCTGAGCTCCATTTACATCTCCCAGTCTGGACTGACCTGCCCAGTGTCTGAGACTGTCCTGTCTCCCCACTCTCTCTTACCTGGGGCCCTCTCGGTATTGTCTATATCCCCAGTGAACCAATGGGGTCTTCTCCCAAATCACAGCCCAATCCAAGTATTGTCTCCCCTGAACAGACACAATTCTGGGAGTGTCACGGAGACCTCAGCCAGAGTCAGAATTCATTGCCTACTTCTGAGCTTTTCCTGCCCACAGGGACCTGAACCGGTTCTACCCTACCCCTCCAAGAGATGAGTGCTTCCTCTAGGCTATGTTTCTAGTTGGAACTTGTTCCTGTCATGATTTTATCTCCAGTGAGGTAGGCTCTCAAAAAAAAAACAGGGTCGCACCTTTCTCACGGGTGACAGGACAAGATCCAACGGAATTCAGCTCTGTTCCTGGTAGGACAGGTACATCTTCCCTTTTACTTGACATCAACAATCCTGGTTTTGGATGTGAACATCTATATCTTCATACCCCAAGTTACAATAGGCCCCTGTGAAGGTCATCCTGCAGGTCCAGGGGTAAGACCACCCCTCTGGCCTCCCTTTGCAGATAGAGGTACATTTTTTATGTGCCCCTTACCTTATCCTGCCTCGGTCACACCCCCAAGTGCTATAGTGCTCTTGCCTCTTCCCTGCCCAGGGAAGATAAACAAAATTTTGTTCTCTAGGGATCATGACAGCACCATGGTTTCCCTTGGGCCAAGACAGAGCACTAGGAAGGTCTCAATTTCCTCATCTACTTTCCTGCTGACAGACAAACCCATGGTGACTTTCACAGCACTGTGCCCAGGAGGCACGTCAGCTTCCTGAGGAATGTTGGCTCCTCCAGACCTCAGGCCCAGTGGGCTTTGCAGGGTGTGGTGAGTGCCAGCCTGGGAAGAAGCATCTCCCCGGCATGCCCAGCCTGGGCCTAGGGCTCGTGAGACAGGCCACAGTCTGCCAGGCAGAACCCAGCCCTATTGCCCACTGCAGCACCCTCCAGGCCTGGCTTGTGTCCCAGGTGACTCCAGGAGGGCAAGGGGACATCTGAGAGGTTGTTGAATGGCAGCTGCAACTGAATCAGTTGGGTGGAGAAGTGGGCTTTAAAAGGGGAAAAAGGCTCTTCCTACTCCCACATTCCCCCAGCAGTGGTGGCAAGGCTGGGCACAGGAGAAGGCGGCCATGTCTGATCACCACAAACAACCTGCCCTTTTTTACTGTGCTACCATTGCAGATATCTCCACCCTGTATGAGCAGAGTGTCACTCATTTGAGATGGATGCAGCATTAATACTTTTAGTTTATTTAGGTTAATTTAGATGGTTACATTTGAACATCAAAATAACTTCTCTGATAGCTGCTGGCATGGTTTGAAGCAGCAGAGGGAGGTTCAAAAATAATGCACTCCTGTGGACTTCTGTGCTTAATCCCTTTTTCAATAATTTCTGCATTCTTCAGGGAATGAAATGTCCCTTCTCTGAGGCTGCTGTCAGATCTAGGCATCTTAAGACACCCACAGGAGTCCAATAGTGCTGACAAGCCCTCCCTCCATCATAATCATTGACCTGGACCAAGGTCAATGTAAAGGAAAGGGACTCACGAAAGGGCTTCTCTGATCATCCGAAACTGAGTTGGAGGTGGGGACACCAAGAAATGTGATTGAAGTGGGATAGAAGAGAGGAAGGTTACTCAAAAGATTAGCTTGGGGATAGCTTAGTCAGAGTAGCACTCAAAGATTTATGGAGTAGCAAGCTGGGCTTTGCTGTACATTTCTAGGTAATGACACACATTAAGAAGGTGTTTTGTTTGTATCAGTCTCATAATCTTGGCTGGATGAGTGACAGCCAGTGCAAGAGAACCTTTTTTTGTGTTGGGGAACACCTCAGATGGGCACACCCTCCTACTTGGGTATTTAGTTCTGGTTGACTTGTGCGGGCAAGGAGGAATTACACTGGTCAGATAAGGCAAAAAGCATTTTCCTACACAGCTGTAACTTTTTTTAAGCACGGAAATAAGAAGTCACCCATTAAGAAGTAGTATTTAAAATATGGTTTATTTGCAGTATTTGAAGTATTTATGCACAAGCTAATTTGTTCTGCAAGAAAATCTACTTTCCATACATTTCCTCTGCTTTTAAAATGCTGAACATTTAACTTTTTCTCATCTCTGTCTTGCTGAGCAGCCATGCTATGCTGCTTTGGCTGGAGCTATTGCTCATTTAAACATGCATTAAGGGACAGAGAATCAGACATGCGGCATCACTATTCTCTAACTATTCCACTTGCACATTAAAGAAAATAATGAATCCTGGGTTCTCAATATCACCATAAAACTACTGCTGCTGTCATTCATATAGCAACAACCAGAAGTAGAGGAGGTTGGAAGGCTGTCTGAGGATTAGTTTGAAAGACTTTACCCTTGGGATGAAATTGTCTCTTTGTAGCATACAGTTACCTCATGGGTCCTGTTATATTAAGAGAGAAAAAGAGGGGCTACTTTCAGACTGAAAATACGTGTCAAGTGGGATTGAAAGATCTAGAGGGATATTGTGATGAGAAAAAAAGGAATAAAAAAGATACAGAGATAAAAAGAATTATTTCAAAGCATCAAAATGATACCATTTTGCATAAGTATATGTGTATTGAAAAGAGTTCCAGCTGGTATCCTTAGATTAATGTTATTACCCACCATATATATAATGAAAACAGCTGTACTTTCTGTCTTCCTAAAAGATGATGCTTACATTAAAGCAGTATTGATTTTCAAACTATAAATACAAAATCAGTACTACAGGAGGTATGAGACTCATGGACTTTCAAATCCCTCTCTATTTTTGAATCTCCTAACAGAAATGTGACCCCTGATTCATGTTAGTGTCATGATGCAAAATTGTTTCAGGCTGGAAATACTGTTTAGCTTTGCTTTGCTCCTTTCTGCTCCAATGTTCAAGTGTTGACCTCCCTCCTTCAACCAGGAGGTATTATACAGTGCAGACCAGTCCGAGAGGGCATTTAGCTGATTTGAGTGAAATTTATTGGATAAACACTGATACAGCTTCCTGAACAGCAAAACTTCTCTCTCCATGCTCAGCCATTGAATTAAGCTGGAATCATCTTTGGTTCCATTTGCTGACTCAGTTGAGATATACTCCAGGAAAAAATAAAACTGCTTTCAACAAAAAAAAAGAGAGATTAAAGCTCGAATGGGCAGTGGTGATTTAAAAAGGTGTCATCACTTAGGACCTGTCTTGAAAGAACATGTTTGGGTTTGAATGCAGTTAGACTGGGACACAGCTGACCCAGGTCTTCCATGGCTTTGGTAGGGACTCTAGCCACAGACAGTGGGTGAGTTAGAGGCTGGAAGGCTCTGATGTCTTCAGCTGCATTTTAACAAGCACTTCCTCTCCATTTCCAAGGTGCTGGTATTCATTCTAGGTTGTGAGACCAGAAAGTTAGGAGGCATCTTGCAGTAGTATTGAATAAGGCACTCTCAGGGAAGGATACACACAAAAAATGTATCCTTCACACATCAGCTTTCTACAGTGACTAGCTGAATATGTCTCTTAAGAGAAATCTCCCCTTATATCCTAAAAGATCTCCCTTTCAGCGTATAAGAGGAAAAGTGTAAAGTTTCAGACTCCATGGGAACCTTGGACAACTGTGAGGGACTGAGGGGAGAGTGACTGTGAGAGAAGGCAAAGTGTTCATCATTGACATCCTGTCCCTGGTTCCAGACCTCACAGGTGCAGCACATTATTGCTCTGCATGGTGAAGATCTCCTCCTTCTGCTAACCTTTGGCACAAAATATATACAGACTTCCCCCAGATTCCCAGAAATAAGGTAATTTTTATACATTAGTGAGAAAAAAATGGATTAGTGTCTGAAGGCCAGAAGAGTTGAGGGTCACCTGCAGATGTCTGTTTCATTGCTAATCTCTAATAATTAAGATATATAACATAAGCATTCCTGCACTACCCTGGAAGATAAAAGATTGAGGCTAGACAAAGACTGGAACTTGCACATGACAGCTTCTAGTCATTAGCAAGTCACAGCAAATCTTCATTTTATCTTCTGGAGGGCATTGCAAAGGATTCCAATCTCACCTGCAAAGGAAATAATCAGAGCAGTTAATTCCATAGCTAGCCCATTTCTAACACTCCTGTATATTTTTTACCCTTTATATGCATTCTCTTACAGAATAAGGTGGGCAGAGAAGTGCTGAATTGTACATATTTATTAGGGTATTATTGGGGTCAGGTCTACAGAGTCAGCCTTTTGCCTTCATCAGCCGTACAAGGCCAGCTCACAGGATCAGAGGAGCTGGCTCTCTGCAGGTTAGCTAGTATGAAGGGTAAAATGTGATTTAAGCCATGCTTCTCCTCCTCTTCCTTACCAAAAACAGCTAGACCCACACATCAGGATCCACCTCAAGGCCATCTGACCTTCCCTAGCATCTCCCCCTAATCTGAGTCTTTCAGCTTTAACAAGCTGCAGTCAAGTGGAAATGCTGGTTGAAGCTTGGCTAGAATTGGGAAGCTATTTTCTCATGAGCAAGGAGTGCTGCCTTATCTTGGATAGGCTCAGAGCATTAAATGCAAGCAGATGGAATCCGCCTTGTGGTTCCTATTTCTGACCCAAGTTTTGAGGAATTCAAGGTAGAAAATCTGTAATTCCTTACTATTGATAGTGTCAGCTAAGTTCTTCAGCTGCTTTGCATTGTCCAAGACTTCAATCCTCTGGGTGTAGGGGTTATACCGAACAGAGAAAGGACGAGGGATGGTTTGAGCAAATTTCCTGAGGGAAAAAAAAACCAAACAACTGTACAGTTGAATTTTTTTTTCACTAATTCTTTTCTTGATGTATGCATTTGTTGATCGTGGGGATAAGAAAATCTATGGGAGGAAATAACTGAAATTCCTGCTGAGTGCAGGAATTCCTCCTGAGACCTGTAATGTTCTGCAACACACTTGAATCTGCATTTGTCCTTATCACCTCTGTTTTTTCTGAACAGCACTAATTAAGCCATTGGCATGGCAACACTTCTCCTGGTACAGGCCAACTACATAGCAACCAGGATCTGCCAAGCTTGAAAACCTTATTTTCCTTTCAGTAGTGCAAAATTTAGGAATTCTAATTCCAAGTCTGAGTTTCTGGGAAAATAAGGTCAAATCTCTACGCCATCCTGGTGTGCCAAGGAGCAAGCAGAGACCTAACTTCAGGCATGGTTTGTAATAGCTTCCAGGTAATTTAAGAGCTAGAAGGTGGTTAATGGTGTAAAGCAGCATTCTCTGTTGCAAAATAGTTAATTTCACATAAGAAGCATTAGGATTTTGGTATCTTGGGAAAATATTAATTTGCATAACCACAGAATTGTGGAAAGAAGGACTCTGAATGAGATGAGACCATCAGACCTATTGTTCCAGGCTCCTTGTAGACCCCAGCAGGATACTGGCTTATATATCTGCTTTGGATTACTGTAGTTATTGCTGAAAGAGGAAGGAAAGCACGCAGGAGCTGATTATGGAGCTTCACTACACAGACTGTGACTCAGCAGGGCAAATCCCATATGCCCAGAACAGTGGAATATGCTGGATGCCACCCCTATAATGCTTCTTCAGTTTAAACCTAATTATTATCAGCTAAAGACATTGTCTCCAGAAGAATTCAGTATGAAAAGGCCACAAGGTGTGACGGTGAAAAAATATTACATTGACTATGATGAATTTAGCAGCACTGGTACAGTTTTTCTAAGAGGAGAGTTCAAATTAAAAGATAGCTTTCCTAAATCTCAGCTGAAGGTAAGACCCCTGTTAGAAGATGAATGCCTTAAGCTGAGATTTTTTGGTCAGTGTAAGAGTAATTTTTCAGAAAGCTATTCTGTTACACACAAAACACACATGTCCAGATGCAAGCCACTTACACAGGCACTGGGCCAAGCCCCAGAACCTCTATCTCAATTTAACCACTTTTGCAATTTGGCCACTGAAACAAATTAAAAAAGCTCCAAGATATCTGTTGCTGCTAAGTAAGGCAGCATCTCCCACTTCCTCAAGGAGCTTGCTACTCAGTTGGAGAAGATAGAAGCTGTGTGAAGGATATTAGCAACACAGACCAGAAGAGAAGGCCATTTTTCCCAGGTATTTCCCCAGAGAAAAGCTCACATGGAGAAGTTGCAGGCTTATGACAACTAAGGAAGCAGCAAGGGAGAGAGCTAGGAAGGCCACAGAGCTGGGGAGCCGGAGGTAGCAGAATATCTTGGGATGCAGCATAGTTTATCTGTGAATGATACAAAGATAAGGGACTGCAGCTCTGGGAAAAGTTCCTGTGTGGCATCTCCAAGTGAAAAATTTGTTGAGTGTGAACCAAGGCTAACCCCCAGTGGCTTGACTAACATCCAGAAATATGGTGGTGTGTTGGTGTTTCAACAGGAATAGAAATTCTGTCAAGCTGAAAACCAAGCTGAAGCCCAAACACAGGCTGAGACATTCCTGTTCCAAGAACCATTACTGAACCTGGACATAACTTCAGAGGAAAAGGAGTGGATGCTAAGACATTTTTTTACAAGAACTGGTAATTCTAGTAATGATAAAGTTGCTCAGTTTGAATTAATTAGCCATATATAACCTTAAATGTTGGTGTAATTGCAACTGAACTGATAAATTCTTTTGTTGCATTTTGGTTAGTGACATGAAAATCTTAGTTACACTAAGCACAAATTCGTGACTTCATACATAAGGTATATTCCTGTTACTGCCCATTTTTGCCCAAGATTCTGAAGATGTAAAATGTTTATCATCTTTAGGTATTGCACAATTTTTTCTAATGCCTCTCAAAATACAATTGTCAGCCCAAGACCCATTATGGCAATGGGATCTACTGTATCTGCAACAGATAAGAATGGGTTCTTCTCTGGAATGACTGGATTACCTCAGCTTTTCTTTTGCATCTTTAAAACTTTCAGCAACATAGTAAATAGGCTGGAACTCAGTAACAGGGTATTTCTGCACGGAAGTCTTCTCCAGGACTAGAGGCTGAATCTCAGGCTTACTTGATAAACAATACTAGGGAAAAAAAAAAAAAAAAAGGTAAGAAATTTAATTCAGATTAAGAGGGTTTGAATGTGCCGTGAAAGAAATAAAGAGCCACCCCATTTCAGACAGGGAAGAGTTGCTCCTGTGCTATAAAATGAAAGTCATTTATTGGGAAAGAAGCGGGTGTGAGTTCCCTGTGTATCCATACACTTACACATTTATTAGAGCTCTACAACAAAGTACCACATTTCATGCTACTTCTATGCACAAAGTATGAAGTGAAACCAAAGGCCTGAAGACATTCAGAAAATAAATTTGAATAATTCTAAACATATTTGAAATATTTTCTAGAACACACCTGCAGCTCCCCAAAGGAAGACAGCAGCCCTGCACCATACGCCTTGAGAGAATCGCCTTCCTTACACAGTCCAAACTCAACTGTAAACCAATAAACCTGGAAAGAAAATGAGACAGAAACTTATGATTCCTTGACCAAAAGTAATGTGTACACCATTTATTTGAATACATTTGGAGTTTTCATTTCTATATAAAATGTTGTCATGTGTCAAATCCAAGTGCACAAATGCAATAAATGTCCCTTCAGACTGAAATTCTCCTGGGACAAGCACAGCATTAGATTCTGTGTGCCTGAGAATCCATTCAGTTCCCTGACAAACAAAGCTGTGTTTTACCGTGCTTATCTTTGTCAGCAGAGGCAATGAAACTATAGCAATAAGGCTTTACTTTGGCTGGCCAACCCAGTGGAAGCTTGACCATTAGCTCAGAAAAGTTCAAGTCCTGCTTCACACAGGGCATCTGACTGCAGCAGGAGCTTAACAGGCTGTTGGTGCAATAGGGAAAGAAGATGGTGTCTGGCCCAATTTGACTCCTGGGTCTGTCCTTTTAGAGAGATACCTGCCCTGGATCAGGAAAACTACCCCATCTATCAGACACGTCAAAGCTGGTGACATTCTCTGCCCAGGTGGCCTCCAGTTGGCACTGGAGACACTAATCTCAGAGGAATACCCTCGTCTTTATTTGAAGTGTGCAGTTCTGTGTCTTAGTAGTCTCAGAGTAGCATCCAGGTGAGCTCTGTTGACTGCAGAAGATATGATCTGCCTGGCAAAGTGGAAGAGATGCTTGAAGATAAAACAACTACAGGAGCTGTCTCTTGAAATCTCCTGTGGGGATGTAGTAACATATAATCTTTTCTTGCCCAATATGTTTGTGCTGGAGGAAATCTAGTTTGGGCTTCTGTGTTTAATCACAACTGTCACTTTGAATAAGGGATGCCAAAGCTATTTTCCTTTAATGCAACTGTTTCAGGGTGGGGTTTTCCAATCGTGCTCTTCCTTCTGATCCCATTCAGCTCTATGGGAGTTCTATCAGTTACTTCAGTGGCAGCAGAATTAAGGCAACACAGGGTGCTTTGGAAAATTGAGCCCTCATTTATTAAATTACCGTAGCAAGTTTCTCGATGAAATCATCTGGAGCTCCCAGAGATGCCAGTCCAATTTCCTGTAACAATAAACCATTATTCTTCAAGCTGTTTATTGCAAACATTCTTCCTGCCCCCTCTTATGTAATTGCTTACATTTTAAATGTTACCATTGCTCACTACCACACACAAATGCTTACAGGACATGTTCCTATCATGCAAGATCAATTTTAAACCAGAAATCTCTCCAACAAGGAACAAAGGGTCTTGTCCAAATGTCATTTAGAAAGCATGATCCTTTGTGCCTGGTACAAAGCCCATTGAGGTCAAATAAAATTTTCCTCTTGCATTGACAGGCTTTTGATCAAGTCTACAATGAACATCTGAGAGAATGATGGGGTAAAAGGAAGCAAATCAATCACACCTACACACCTTATATATTTGTCTCTGTTTTGATGGGTCCTGATTAAAGGAGTTTTCCTGGAGCCTTGAATGAGCTTTTTTTTTGGAATGACAGGGCATGATTTGAAAGAGCTTTTTCATACCTTGGAAGATAAAGGAGATTTTTCTGGGAGTCATGCAATTGTTGAATTCAAAAGACAGACACATGAGCCTACATATAACCAGGTTCCTTTCTTGATTTGCTCTAGGGAGGACTGCATAGTGCAAAAATCAGAGGGCTCCCCTCCACACACAGAAAAGACATTGGAGCAGCTATCCCCATGTCAAATCCTACTCATCCAAGGTAAAGTAGAAAGCTGTCTGGAAGGAAACACCAGTTCTGGGAAAGGGTAAAGCCTGAAGGTGATACTGAGAATTTACTAAGATCAAACTGACTTTAATCTTTTGAGATGTTATGTCAAACCAGCCTTCCTGCCTTCAGTCTTTCCTCATTCTTTCTCTTTTTCTCTTTTTTCTTTCTTTCTTTTTCTCTTTCACTTTTTTCTCTTCCTTTCTTCCCTTTTTTTCTTTCCCTTTTTCTTTCTCTTTCACTTTTTTTTTCTTTTTTCTCTTTCATTTTTTCTCTCTCTTTCTCTTTATTTTTTGTTTCTTTCTCTCCCCTTATCTCTTTTTTTTCTCTCTTTCGGTTTTTCTTTCTTTATGCCTTTCTCTTTTCATGTATTTTCATGTTTTCTGGTAGAATGCACCCAAATATTTACTCCTTCACCAATGTTTGGCTTTTTCTTCAGAGACATTAGCAGTACCAAAAAGAAAGCTCCTCTCCAGGTTTGTCTCGTGCTTAGAGCTGGGACAGTTCCTCACTTTACTCAGCCATCAATGTTGCTTCAATAGAAAACAAAACAAAATCTCTGCTTGCCCTAACATTTTAACATCATGGTGGGGTAATAACCCATCTGACTCATGAGCTATGTGACTTCACTCAGAAGGATCAACATCTGCAGAAAGGTTTTAAGATGATGGCTTCACAGGGCCTGTCAAAAAGCAACTCACACAAGATCACATTTGGAATTGGGCTTCATTATTTCACCGACATGAATTGTGTCCAGATTTTAAGCAATAAATAAATTCTCTCAGCCACTCTTGCACAGGATGCTTAAAGGTGAATCTGCACCACCCTTCACAGCTCTTGGATCATCCTCTGAATTAGTGTGTGTTTAGTTATATAAATAATAAAACCACTGAGTAACTTACCTGGGAAAACTGAGCAAAACTGGGATCAGCAAAAAGAGGAACGTGTCCTAGCAGCTCATGACAAATATCACTGCAGGAAAAAATGACGTGTGAATAACTGTGATTCAGGAAAAGTCCAGCAATGCTGGAAGAATGCCCTAGAGCCAGCACATAGTCAAGAGCACAGTGAATTTACTCCTACCAGCAACTATCATTCACAGGAAAATATTTTGCTCAAAAATTTTTCATGTGATGGAACTGCTTGCAAACCTCAGGGTTTTCCGTCCTTTGCATCATACATCCCTCAGCAGCAAGGACTGTTGGATTTTTTAAATGCAGAGAAGTGATTTGGTGAGATGGAAAGGGGAAAGGGATAAGATAACCAAAAAAAGGCTACTCTGTGGAAGACATTCCAGGCTGGCTTTCTGCATGATGACAATGGGGTCAACAAAAGCAGAAAGGAAAATCACAGGAATCAAAAACAGGTAAAGGAAAGGGAAAAGATTTTGTGGAAATTAGGAAGCAAAAAATCAAGGAAGAACTGCAACAATATGAAGCAGAATAAGAAATCGCTTTTAAAAATGGCAAGTGGAAAAGGGCAACAGACGGGGACAGAGAGAAACACTCCAAAATTAAAACTGGATGGGGTCAATGGTCTGGGCTTCTCCTACCTTACTGCCAGAAGCTTGCTTGCAATATGTTGAGTGTTCCCTGTGCTAAATTTCACACCACTATTGGGGTGCTAATAGCTTAGCTAAATGCCATTGTACACTGCTCTCTTGCATCCAGCCACCACACAAACAGGCCTTCAGTAGCAAAAGTGTTCCATCTGCCCCAGGAGACCTTGCAGAAATGGCTGCAGACTGTTAAACAGACTAGAAATGCTCTGTAAATGTTTTCAGAAGAGAGCAGTCCCTTGGCCATTAGCTCTGTTCCCATGAGCGCTCCAGAGTCCCCCGTGGTCTCAGTGACCCTGCTGTTGGTGTGCTGCAGCTTTACACCCTTCCCGTGCCGGAGAACTTACGGCTCTGGGGTGTACATGGGCTTGGACGCGTGGCGGATGTACTGCGTCGAGTGGAACACCCGAAACGCCAGCCCGGCCAGGAAATCCCGAGAGGAGAGCAAGCCTGCCACAGGACGCAGGCGGAACCCAGTGCAGCCTGAAGGGAGACAAAAGGATAGCATCTTGGAAAAAGCTGATGTGTTTGATTTATCTTTATCCAGACTCCTCACAGTGGGAAAAGTTTGTTGGTTGTTTGGTTTTTTGAATCTCCTTATGTTAAATAGAGTTTAATTGTGTCAGAGCAGGCAATTTTCTGCCCACGTATACCACCAGCACAGCATCTCAGCATCTGTCCCATTATACCCCAGGAAGCATTAGAGAAGGACCTGGAACAGAGGATAAGTGATGTGCCCAAATGTTATAGGAAGCCTTTGATAAATCAGGGATTGCTTTTCTTTCTCTGGAAGCACCACCCCCACTGATAACTGAGGCCTTTCATTTCATTTGGTTCTTTTAGGTGCTTCAAACTTACTCTGCAAGAAATTTGAAATATCTTCAAGCTGGGGAATATTGTCCTCCCGGTAGCCACAGTACTTCTCCAGAAGTGGGAACACATGGTTGTGTTCATAGCAAGCATGAGTTGGATATAGAGTCTTCAGCTCTCTGAAGACAGTCCCCCAGGTTTTCTTTTCTTCTTCCGTATAGGTGACACGAGGAATAGGTTGGCCACTAGACAGAAAATTGATGCCCTCAATAGCAGCAACTGAAAATGTCCTGTGCCATCATCATCATGCTCTTTGTCCTTTCCCATTTGCCATTTTTAAAGCAGTTTTCTTATTCTGCTTCATATTGCAGCTTTACTAGGACTGGCCAGGACCTGCTGGTGCAGGAGGGGAGATGCCTTTGGGCTGACATGCAGGTGCAAAAGGAGCCTCGCTTGCCCTAAGCACTGGCTGGAAAGGACTCTACTGACCTTGGCTGAGACAATGGCCTCCAGACAGCTCCTTGTATTATTATGTTAAAAATAAATCAGTGCTTATTTGTATTTTAAAGGTGTTCTTCTAAAAATACTTGCTGGCTGTTGGTTTCAATTTATTTTTCCTTCTAGATATGAAGGAGCCATTTTATTTCTTGCTCTAGTGAGCATTATATTATTTAAAAAAAAAAAAAAAACAGGGAAACCGTCAGCTCCATAAAACTCCATTGCAATGGCAGAGAAATTCTGATCTGTGCTCTGTGCCATAACAGACTCAGACTCCAGACAGTTTGACTTTTTATAATTGCAAGGAGTAATAATGAGTTAAATCCCACCCTTAGGCCTCCACGTGCTTATCTCCTGTTGAAGCTAGCAGGAGTTATACAATCCCAAGCAATGCAGTTTGGCCTCCTTTGAATAAAGAATTCCTTAGCAATAATGTTAGGGCCATAGGTAAATTCAGCAGCTTTGAAAAATCAAAGGGTTTTAAGTAACTTAATAGGTTTAACATCACTGCTGGAATAATGCTGGAGTTTTCCAAGCCCCAGAGACCCATTGTGAAACTCTTAATGACACCCCACCATCTCCCAACTCCCTCATTTTTTTCTTGAGCCTCAGGGCAGCTCCTTTGGAGAACGATCATTTTCTGTCTTTTGGTATCAGCTCTCCTTGATCTGTGGAGCTTTAAACATCAGGTTGAATTATGAGGATTGCAGGGGGATTTTTGTTCCTATAGCACTCCTAAATAATCCTCAACTACCTTCCAGGGATACAGGGGGAAACTATGGCTTAAAAACCTTTCAAATTTCAATTAAAAAAAAAAAATCTAGGGATCAGTGGGGCCAGAAGCAAAGGAAGGCAGAGGGAAGAGACATGCAAAAGCAAAGGAAGTCCAAGAACTTCACATTTGAGGTGAATTTGTGACTTCAGTCCAGGTCTGTACAGACTGTGTTTCCAATGTGTCTGAGGATCTGGATATCAGACTGAATATTAATAAGTTACATCTTGGAATACACTGGTTTCAGTTTGAATCTCAGGGGGAAGGTGTAGATAAATTTTTAATTTTGTGTAGGATTTGGTAAAACCCTGCAAACTAGAGACTAGAAATTGTGATCCATTAAGCAGGAAAGGTAAATCTTCTGAAGGACATCTGTGATCAGACACTAGATCTGTTCACATCTGGACAGAAAATCTGTCCAAATTTTCTAGCTATAAACTGGGCTTCTGCCTCTTTTCACCTGACATTTTGTTCTTTTCATCAACCAGTGCAATTTTGTCTCTCATTTTGTGATTACATTTTTAGCAATTTGGCTCAGGGGCTATCTTTTCATCCTGTGCAAAGTGTACCCCAAAATTTACAATATACATTCATTTTCGTCTTGCAATCACAGTTGTTACCACTCCCAGCAAGAACCAGACCCAGTAGTACTGATCTATACATGAGTGTCTCCAAGAAGAGAATTTTTTTCTCCTCCAGATCTGATCATTGAAAGCAATCAAATAAGCCTGTTGTAACTGAATTTATCATCTCCCAATAATTTATTTTTCTTGGGAAATGAAAGTGCAAATTGCTGATTGCAGCTGGATTAGACATGATAAAAGCAGAGTATCAGATAATGGATTAGCATCAGAACCATAAGTTATTCATTATTTTAATAGTCTATGCAGATCCTGCTTTAATGTTAATGATAGGCACTCCTTCCCCAGCTCTGGTTTAATGGGGAACACCAGATTTATTCAATGCTCAGGTCTTTGTAGTAGCAACAGTCTGCTGCTCAATTAGACAACAAAGCTGGGAAAGAGGGGTGTTGTGGGGAGGGAAGGGAGATGATGTCTCTTCTGAACGTGTGCCTGGAACAATTTACTTTTGTTTTGCTGCGATTTGGGGATAAATGCACGAACAGGAAGATTTAAACACACGGCAGAGCAAAGCCAACAGATGCTCATGGAAAAGCAGGGATTGCCAGCAGAGTGAGCACCCTAGGAGAGGGCAAGAGATGAGGGCTTGCTTTCTGCCCATGCAGTGGGTACTCACTGTCTGTAGTTGTAGGCGATATCTGCAAACTCCTTCCTCCGGGCCCGGTACACGGGATCTTTGAACCCCTGAAGAGAAACAGCCATGGTCACTCCATGCATAAGGGCAAAAGGTGAAGAGCCTTCCTCCCAGTGAGCACCCTCAGGCACGGCTGGTGCAGTCCAAGAAGTGCAGCAAGGTCAGTGGGAAAGGTGCCTCCATTCTGCCTGGCTCCATTCACACAGGGCACTGCTCCTTCTCGGGCTGCAGAGCCACTGGAGCAGCCACTCAGCCACAGTCCCTCACCACCCAAGTCCTTTTGTTTTCTCATTTCCCCTTCCTATAAGATCGGGAAATTTGCTCCTTTACAGCAACAATGAGGTGCTCCTGGCAAGCACAGCACAGAATTATCGATACTTGGATATTCCTGCCCTTCCTGTTTCCCTTGAAGCTTGCTGCTGTCCCTGGCACAGCTGGGCTGCTCTAGAGGAGCAGAACCAAAACGCATTAGAAACACATCCATCAACTCATTCAGACTTCTTAGGAAGATTTTCAGCATGAACTACACTTAAAAGTGCTCATTTTCAAACTGCTAGAGGATCACTAGCCATTTAGCAGGCCAAAAAAACTCTATTTGTAGTACAAATTCAACTATTTGAAGGGAATTAATAACTACAAAGAATGTGTAGTAGACCTTGTGGTTGGGAGCTTGACCTTTTCAGCTAATTACCAATAAATCCAAGGATAAGAAATAAAACCTCTAAATCTTCATCTGGGATAATCATTCTTCTACCCTAGTGTGCCTGCTGTTTAGACTAAAAGATCCCCAGCACCACGAGTGCCTTCACGACCTGGAGTGTAGAAACATCCTTCTTCCAAGCCAGGATGCCCTTCTGCAGAGCCAATAGGAACAGCTCCTTGGGCTGCTAGTGGTGAATAGCACAACTGGACTGAAAGGCCACACATCACAACCAGGTACAGAAGGTAGATGAAGTGGAGTGTAAATTCAAGAGTGTGGATCAAAAAGATGTAGCCAATAGCCAAAAAAACGCACTGTCCAAGATTAACCTCTCATGGAGGTCACTGTGATTAAATTCCAAGCATCATTTAACTACAAAAACACAGGCTCCTTTAACTTCTCTTTTTCTGCACTCTGTGGACTGTCACACCTTTTTACCCCAGCACCTGGATGTCTTTTTCAAGGCACAAGTGCTCACTAAGTAATTCTAGGAACTGGAGGAGAGAGGTTTCATTCCTTTATATATATTTTTCTTTTTATATATTTTTCTTTTCTTTTTTTGGATTCTTTTTTTCAAATACAATCTTGGTCTATTCCTGCATGACACACAAGGGGGCCATTGGCTCAGTGTACCTCCTTTCATTCTGCCTTTCATGTGACCACCGTGAACATCATGAATCATTGTACATGGTACATAACACGTCTCGAATTAAGCAATAGGTAGTGAATGACTAATCACCCCATCTCAATTAAAATAATAGCAGCAATTTTTGTTGTGCTGCATGTAATTTATTTATAATCACCCTGTCTCAATTAAACTAATAGCAGCAATTTCTGGTGCACTGCATGGAACTCAGTGTGTTTTGACAAATGAAAGTAAGTTGTTGTCTGCTTGGAGAGGGAATAGAGGCAGAAAGTATTCTCATATGTGAACAAAACCAAAAAACCACAAAACAAATTTTTTTATCAGCTAAGTCAATGAACAAAACTTTCTGATGCTACCATTTAAACCACACACTTTTTGAACCAAGAACCTTTTCTTTTGTTGTGTCTCGCCATAAAAGTCCCATGTCAGAGTTAACAACCACATAACAATACACTGAGCTAAATAGTGTGTATGTAATCAAGGATGAAAAACTTTCTGCCTCTAGGCTATGACATGTTGCTTCTTTTTATTGTTAGTGATACACAAAGCGAGCCTGAAATCACTACATCAGAGCCTCCTGGGAAAACTAGAGGTGTCCTTGTGGTGGCCCTGGGCTCTGAAAACCACTACAACTTTTAAGATCTCCTGGTATTTGCTCAATTATAGCAACCTTTGGTTTGCTTTACTTCACAACCAGGGATTGGGCTGATTCTAACCCTAGAAATGTGGTAGCCTTCTTGTACTGTACTGTAGCACTGTACCATGTGAGATTTAGTCTACTAGATCTGTACTAAAGAGAAAATGTAAACAAGAGAAACATCTGTGGCAATAAATAGAAAAAAATGCTAAAAAAAAAAATTCTTACAGGATGATCAGCATCCAATTCTGCTCCATAGCTTAGGATCTGATTGGCAAACCTGTCCAGCTCCTGGATACTTCTTGGGAACCACGGCACTGCAAAACAGAAAAGAAATAGAGACTGGTGTATTTTTTCGTTACTTGGTTTGGGGCCTTCTTCTGATATTTTTGTCTTTTAATCATAAATATAAAGAAACATGTGCAAGGGGCTAAATTATTTCAATCCTTTTCCCTGTAGTAGGAGACAAGAACAAACCAAGCAAATTGTCTTGAATTTGTAGTTGTTTTGCACTGTTGGAAGAATAGAGAGCATCAAGAGTGTCTGACCCCTGGTGCAGAGCTGGCTTTTAATGTTTATGATTTTCTGTTTATTACTTCTGTTCTCTTGGCTTACCAAAATGTAGAAAACTTTCACAATAAGCCAGAATCACCCCTTTCAAAGAAACGACAAGAAACCCCACAACAAGGATACAGAATTTTTGGGCTCTCTGAAACTCTCTACGACCTACTAGGTGGCCCCACTTGAGCTAGGATTCTGAAACAAAATTATAAATGGCATTCTAATACCTCAAACTAGCATTGAATCACTGCAGTCATTACACACTAATGCATTAAACTCGATTAACTTTCTTGATCTGGTTCTCTATTGCCTTGTAACTCTTACTCTATACACGCTGTCTTATGGCCCAGTCAACAGGTGAGAAGGGACCATGTTGACTACACAGCATGTAATGCCCATGCAGCCCTCTCTTTACAGAAGGGCATAAGGTAAAGGACAAAGGAGAATCACAGGGTTATCCAGATGTGGTGTGTTGAGATAGAAAAAAGAGTAAGTCAAGTGTGTTCATGGCATGTCAATACAAGGACTAAACAGGGGCAGCCTGTATCAGTAAAAGTTTGCAATTCATTGAGACACTTTCTTGCACAAATGGGTGTTGCTTGCTAAACCAGCACTTGGAAAATATCTGATTCCCTCTGTGGCTCTCTGCTCAGCTGGGAGCCCTGCTGCTCGGCCATATCTCCCCATCTTATGTGCCAAGTGAACCTGAACCTCGGCCAGCAGCTGCTGAATGAGTTCCCTGCAGTGCCTTAGTGATGGGGCTCATCCCAGAGCTACAGGACCACCTACAGGATCGGAGGATCTCTCTGTCTCCAGGACTATTCAGCCGTGCTTTGTGCTGAGTCTCACAGCGCGGAACGCACCGGTGGCCCTGGGTTTCTGCGAGGCACCTGCGCAGAGGCGCTGGAGCAGCCCTTCAGGGCACACCTTGGCCGCAGAGAGAGCGCCCACTGCCCTGACTGCTGTCCCACCGCCAGCCTGGCTCCCTGCAGCGCTCCCGCTGGGAGCCTTCGCATTAGTTTCCGACAGGCCAGGAGGAGCAGGCAGCTGGCGGCTGCTGGCCAGGAAGATCCCGGGTTGCCTGGGCTTCCTGGGATGCAGAGACCCGTCGCGGCGCTCAGCGGCACCCCCGGCCGCGCCTCCCCTTCTCCTGCCTAGCAGAAGTGCGGTTTGGTCTGCTCTCCAGGATGCGCACGCTTCTCTTTGCCCTGAAAACCAGACGTGAGCAAGTCACTAGATGGCAGCAGCAGACCCCGGAAGGTCCCCAAATGGGTTTCTTCGCTGCTGGATGTACCGCCGGTTCTCTTAGTTCCTCCAGAAACACTCTCTCTCATGGCTATTAGAAATTTTCCTGCATCTCCAACTCCTTCACTTAAACTGGTCATAGGGGGGAGTAGAAAAAGGTGTGTTTGATCAATAGGGAGGGGTCACTACTTACACTGAGTGTAGGGTGAGCACATGCAGCCGTCCTGCCCGTTTTCTGTATGGGTTTATCTCCTGGCTGCATCACTGAGTTTTGCGTTATGGTGGGGAATTGCTTCACCGGTTTGTGCTTCAGACTCCTCGCTACCAGCCTGGGGCGAGGCACACTGCTGAATGGTTTTATATTAGGCACCGGGAAAAAAAGCTGCCTGGCAGTCCCACAGCAAAGGATTTGTCAGTGTGAGAGAGAATGACCACTCTTCTCAGGGATGCACCATGACTTGAAGGGTCCAATCTATGCAGAAAAATTGGTGGGGGCTGAAGCCTGCACAGCATTTCAGCAGTGATGTCTCTAGGGCTTTGCTGGCCTGAATCAGGAAGGTCTCACTGAGCAGGGTTTGATTCATTGCTGACTTAGCTTCCACGCTGACTTACTTTCATTAAACATTTTATTTTCAAGATTGCCTTAGTACTTGGTGCAGAGCTCATAATAAACTCGAGGAAAAACTGACTCTAGGCTGATGTGGTGTCAATCCTGGCTGTGGAGATGGGTGACTTGCTTTTTCCCTACACAGGAGCAGCAACTTGTCTTCCTAGCATGTAGTCCTGACCCTGCCTACCCAAACACCAGCAGCTAAATGAGAGCAGCTCTGAGCTTGCAGAGTTGGGTGAAAGTGGCAGGCTGTGAAAGGGAAATCCCAAGGATACTTCATGCTGTTTGCACCAGCACAACTGGTGTTCAGTTGGGTCCTGGAAGGTGCTGGAAAGAGCCTTCTCAGCTCTCATGGAAACAAGAATCAAAGATTCTGAGCAGAGTCCTGGGGCAAACACTGTGCTAAGTCCACAGAGCCTTCACATTGAGGGCCATTGTGAAAAAAGGCTACTGGTGGGTCTTCTGCCTAGATGTGATGTGCCAGGACGCTGTCCCCAGCCCTTCCAGAAACTTTTGAAAAGATCAAATCAGATTACCCCCTGGCTGAATCTCTCCCATATTTTGTTTGCAACATGCTCCTCCAGCCCGTTTGCCAGACTCACTGTCTGTCTGCACAGCCATTAATGAATTGCCAGGGCGAGCTCTTGCAACACTGAGCCTCTGTGAAGGTCTGAGGAGCAAACGTGGGCTGATCAGTAATAAATATTGATTTGTCTGTAAGTGAAACAGCAGCATTTATGGGATGGTGCTGGACACCCAAGTGGTGACCAAATTACCATGGGGTCAAATGCTGAGCAGAATACTAATAGGCCATTTATATGAGGGGCAGCAAAGCAGGGGCAACGAGGACTTCTGCAGAATCCTCCATTTGGGCCATTGTGAGGAGGGTCAAAGACAGGTCTATGCAATTTATAGCAGTTCAAGGCCCAGGTTTAGCCCTTTTTTAAACAGTCTCAAATGCTCCAGGCCAGCCTCAGGGTCTAGAAAACAAGGCCCCTACAGATGCTCAACTCCCAGCTTGTTTCAGAAATGCAATAAATTGCCTGCATTTCCCTAATTCTGCAACAGAATAATATTTAATTATTTTTATTTATGGGCTCGAAATTTTTGGAAACAAGATACCCATCTTGTTTCCAAAAAGAGCCATTAAGAGATGCACTGTGTTTTTACAACACATATTTCCATCTACACAAAGAGCTTTTGGCCCAGCAATTGCCAGCTCTTCTCATCTGAAGCTCTAAAGCTACATTTGGATTTAGAGCATTTTGCTGGCCTGCTCTCACCTAAAATTACACTGTTAATCCAAATCTGATATTTGTAACTATTTGAATGTGCCAGTTAAATTTTGCATTTAGTTATGAAAAGATACTAAATGCAGTAATAGTGCCCCTAAAAAAAAACAGAAAGAAAAAAAGAAAAAGCCATTCATTTATCCCTTGCCCAATAAAGCACATTTACACAGTGTTTAATACTGAGCTATACAGAAGGGGTAGAATACAGAAATTTCCTCTGAGTGCCCACAAAGCAGTGCCCCAAGAATGGGACTGTGTGCTTCCCACAGGAAACAGAAAAATAAGGTTTTTCTTTCTCAAATCATGAGCATGAGTAAAAGGAATCTGTAGCAGGGAAGAAATAAGAGCATCTTAGGCAGCAGTAAAAGAATCAGTCCCACGGGATCCCAGACTGCCTCTGGAAGAAAACCTTCCCAGCCTTTACCTGCCCACAGAGACAAGTGTGGCAACAGCCCCATAAACCATATGTCTGACATTTTGCTCCCTGGAGGCATACTGCCCTTGTTCTGTGTTTTGGGAATAAGATTTCACACAAGCACATCTGTGGACTAGGACCAGATTTGCCAGGAGGATACGTTTGAAAGACAAGCTGGCCTAAAATGCACCAGGCCTGTTATTTGTGATGCCATCACTGATAAAGGACAGCATCTTACCACACTTCCTACAGCTCAGGCTGTCCCCATCTCACTCTGCCCTTGTAGCTGCCCCTGCCCAGGATTTGCCACCCACAGTTCATTCCCTAAGCACGGCTTATTTGACCTTTCAAAATATGGTCCTTTGGGGATTTCAGTTTGACTGGACCCTTATTACTCATGAGAGGAGCTGAAATTGAAAAAAAGAAAAGAAAGGAGAAAGGGCAAAAAGAAATATCAATCTTCCTCTCTCTCTCCAGCAATAAATTGTTCCCATTTCATACTATTTCTGAATTACTGAAACTTACAAACAAATGCAAGTTGTCCTCTCAGACAGAAGGGGATCAAGTCCCATTTTGAAGCACTGACAGGATAATCTAGCTCAAAAACTCCTTTGATCAACACAGTAACATGCAGTGAAATCCTAATCCTACAGCTGACCACAGGAGTTTTGACTTCTGTGAGGTCAGAATTTCACACACAAGACTTTCTTGGATGATATTTAGGGCCATCTTCTGTCTGACTTTGGCATATGTTTATAGAAAACTTTATTATTTAATAAAATTTATTATTGACTTCTTCATAGTAACTACAAAAATTAATGTGAAACCCTGGTAGGTGCTGTAGCTTTCTTCTGGAGATAAGAAAGCCCCCAAAAGTGAACCTCTTCGATCTGACATGATCATAAATCACCTAATCAACCTTTTGTCTCTTTGTCTCATGAACAGAGACTGAACTGACTCCAAAGAGAATCTCCCTTCTTTTTCATCTTCAAATGTAATGTCATGGGTAGGACACAAAGGAAGCAGTAAAAGGATTACCCGCACTGATCTCAAGAAGGTATTAATGTCCTTTCATGTTGTTCCTAGGAAGGAAGAGGAAGATCCAGACCTAAAGTATTTAAATTCTGAAATCCTATTAAAATCACATCTGTTATCTGAAGAGGACTTTAAGTAAGTCTCAGACTATCTGCTGGGTAGCCACCACTGCACTAAGCAGCCTCTACTCCAGTAAATCTCTAAGAATTAGAAGCATGAACAGCTCACAAAATATTTCCTTTTTTCCTCTCCAAAGGCAGAACTGCAACTGACCTCCCTGGGATTTCTTACAGTAATGGAGAGTTAGTCCTGTTCCCATCAAAGTGGATGGCAGAGCCTCCCCTAATTTCCCAGAAGACCTAGTCAGAAGCATGGCAAAAAGTTTACACTGACAGAAAATCTCAAATGAAAAAGTTTACAATATAGGAAAATTAGGCACAGAGAGAGAAATGTAGCCATAAAGATCCAAGAGGATCTCCTTCACTACAGGAAAAATAAGTCATTTGTATGTGACACGAATAGTCCATGTCAATGTTAACTTTGTCAGCGCGTACTTACCAGTGTCCTTCTTCTTTGTCCGTGAGAGCTCATGAACTGTTGCTCCAATATCACTTCTCAAGGACTTGATGATCTTGTCCAGTGCTGGGACATTCTTGCCTTCCAAGTTAATGAAGAATTCATACTCATCTTTGTTGAGACGGGAAGGTCGGGACTCAATGTGGGTCAAGTTTATACCTTTTTCCTATGAGAAAGGGAAATTTTGGTCCCACGATTTTTGGGGGAAGATATATGACATAAAGACTGGATAACTACATGTGTTGGTCAACAAACCATACTGTACAATCCAAATAAAAGTAAACACTCATCTCTTTTGGCCACTGGACTTAAAGACTTTTACGGCAGAGAGAGAACCAGAAAGGAAGAATGAGAAATATGTGCTTGTCCAGAGCACCATCACAAAAAATACACACTACTTAAGGCTTAGGGAAAGGTGGAAGCAGGATACAAATTGTAAACTGGCTTTGTATTGTAAATGGCAACTCCAGTACCTCAAGTACATAATGAGAGCTTGTCTGTGTTGACAAAGACATTTCCCCGGGATCAACACAGGAAGTAGGCATTCCACCTGTAGAGTACCCTCTCACTGGAAACAATGCTGTATTGAGGAGCATCTTGAAAGAAGATTGGATGAGCAAGCAGCTGGGCACCCTGTGAGATAAGCTTCTGCAAAGCCACCTGCACAGTTTCCAGGGCTGTGAGCAGCTGTTGGGCAAAGATCCAACGGAAAACATGGATCTGCACCAAAAAAGGCAGCCCAGGTTTGTGCAAATAAAAAGATGGGTGATTTGAACCACAGAATCACAGAGTTGCTGAGGTTGAATGGGACCTCTGGAGATCAGCAAGTACAATAATCTGCTGAGGTTGCCTGAGCACATTGCCCAGGGCTATGTCCAGTCAAGTTTGGAGACTCCTCAGTATCTCTGGTCAACTGCTCACAAGTTTAATCACCCTTACAGAAAAAAATTATTTTGCTTAGTGCAGAAATTCAAGTTCTGTCTCACCGAATATCTCTGCTGACCACAGATATTAGCTCTGAAGAAAGCAGTCTCTTAGCTCTGAAGAAAGAGATCATTGGCAACTATAGCACTTATGACTATAGCCAGTAGGTACCTGACCTCAGACATGCTGCCGTGTTGATGTGTAAGAAACAAGTAGCTAAAAATCCTATTTTTCCAACTTTTTACTAAAAAGTAAGCAAAAAGTCCAGAAAAACAAAAGAGACCATTAAAAAAAAAACACACACACAAAACAAAAAGTCCAAAACAAAAGTCCAGAGAGACATCTCCCCCAGTTAACTGAACTCAAATGTTTTCTTGAGCACTATGATTTGAATATGAAAATACTGCTTGTTTTGTTTTTTCCCTTTTTGAGAAAAACCTTTTAAACAGGTTTCAGTGGACACAGCATGCCATGGCCAGGTCTGGGCTTTTGTCACCTGGGAGGGATATACAAGTCTCTGGAGGACATCTGGACCTGAAGATCACAGAATCATACAATCATTACCCACAGAAGAGTCAGAGGGGTTAACACATGGTGCTCAGCATCCCTGGAGAAACTTTTGTTTTTCTTCTTTCAAGCTAAAGAAGACCTCAAATTACATGGGGTGAAGTATTGGCCCTTCTGGTGTCAATGTCAAACCCCCTGCTACAGTGGGGTCAGGATTTCATCCATGAAGTAACACTGTGAGGATCTACTTTTGACCTACAAGGAAGAAAAAGGGAAGATTTTTTTATCTGTACATCCCTCTTTCTGACCCTCTTTAGGGTTTTCTTTGCTCCTGTCAGTGCTTGCCCAGTGCAGGAGGGCATGTGGCCAGCAGCAGCAAAGGCCTAATTTACTCCTCCACAAAAGGCAGTTCATTCCTTGGTAGGAAACATATATGTCATTCCTCTGTTTCCTGAGCATTGCACACTACAGATGAACTCAAATTGTTTGGCTAGATACCAACACAATGAGTTGAAAAGGTCAAAAGCGCATTCACCAACTGCTGCTCTTGAGAGATGCTGTCCTCACAGAGCCGTCTGCAGGAGAGAATGGCCACCACTGTCCTTTGCCCCAGGGACAGTTTGTTTTAGGCCTGCAAAGCCCCACTTCCCAAACAGACTGCACATTGTACCCTCCACGTGGTGAGGCACTAGGAGCTCCTGACAGAGAGCAGGCACAGGGAGCTGCTGTGCCTTTGCTGGGTCTCATCATCCTCACCATTAAAGTTTTCATTCTTATGCCTTGTCTGCATCCACACTCTTTTAGTTTAAAACCATTATTCTATGCACCACCACAAAAGGCTTTGCTAAAAACTCTGTCCCCATCTTTCTTTCTTGTAGGACCCCTCTGAATACTGTAAGGCCACAATAGGATCACTCCAGCACCTCATCTTCTCGGGAAGAGAAGGCTCCTTAACTTCATCCCTTTGTTTTTTGAACAGGTGACTTTTCTGCTGTACCAGCTCTCCAGTCAGGCTCAGTGAGCAGCTGCACAGATGGCAGTGCCCCCAAAATGAATGGAACGATGCAGGGGTTGGGAATGAAGAGATAAGCTGCAGAGTGGGTGCAAGGCATGCTTAAGGCAGCAGGAGTATCAGTACCTCTCAAACTATCACAATCTAAGACAGTGAGAAAAATGGGGGAAAAAAAGAAGATGAGAAAGGAGCTCATGGAGAGAGCACTTCCTTTCTTACACCTGAGAGAAGCAGAACACCCACCTGCAGAGTATCAAGCTGCTTTGCTGTTTATTTGAGGGATATCTGCTGCTCAGCAACATGCAGAGCCAACCTGTTACTTCTTTGTGCTGTGGCTTCAGGACCTCACAACAGAGAAGCTGAAGTGAGAACCCTTCTGGTGACTGTTTTTAGAGCAAGAATCCAGCAGCATATGTACAACTCCCTGAACTGACAGTCCTGGAGGAATATGTTCTTGTGTGCTGTGCCTTGCTACTAAGCCCTTGATTTCAAAATATTTACAGTGGCTCTGTTACTAGAGTTGCTTTACAAATTACAATTTCATTCTAGTCCAACTACTCCATCTAGTGTTTAATCTTCATAGTTTCACATTGATCACTTTTTTGTTCTTGATGTTGCCAAATCTTAGAATTACATCAGTTTTCTCACAATAGTTGATTTTTTTTTTTAACTCCAACTTCTGGAGACAGATAGTTACCTAACAAAGAAGAATGGGGGGCATTTTTTTGGTTTAGTTGTACATTTTAAGCAGTTATCAACCTCTATCTGTTTTTTTTTTTAGTAGAGTTTGCAATCTTGACAATGGATGCCTTCAAAAGTCAGCTAATAAAAGTTATTTCAGTTTTATGAGCTATTTTTTTGTTTATGGAACCTAAATCTCAGCCTAATATCTTTGGAAGATCTCAACTGCCATATGTTTGTGGCTGGATTCACACTTGAGCTATTAATATTGATCTCTTCTGCGCTTCCCATTTTAGAGCTAGGAAGGTAGGAATCAGATGAGCCCATGGATCGAGATTAGATGTGTCTTTGTTGAATTCACCCCATCATCCATTTCAGCTGCAAAGAGCTTTGAGAGCAGGTTGGAGCTTTGCTCCTCTTCAGGTCTATGACCAGTAGAGAGGTAGAGTCTCTCCTCTGTGGAGACATCCTGTCAAACAACCAGGGGTCTGCTGCAGTGATTCTGTGTCAGTAGGGAGGAAGGGTAGCTGTTCACCTTGCTCTGTGTCAAAGCAGTCTACTAGACCATTTCTAACAAAAATTTAGCAAATATTAGCAATTCTGAACAGATTTTGCACTGAGGATTGAGGGTAGCATTAGGCATAACAACTAATGGAAATTACAGGAGGATAGTATTGACAGATCCCTTGAAGTTAGAGGAAGTCACTCCCAATTTCTTGCTGTTTTCTTAAAAACCTCACTCCTAGGGGTAGAAGAACTCAGCTTTCATTATTTTAATATCCAAGTAAACTGTACCTCTATCATTTCCCATTAGAGAAGGAAGTCTCAAGACATGTTCTCGGAGCTCAAAAATCAAGCTAGAACTAGTCCTAACCAAGTCAGAAGGGGGTAGCGATACAAATGTCAGCTTAAAACACAGACAGTGGTGGATACAGGGAGGAGATTGCCCATGCCCCTCCCTGCCTTACCTCACAGTGCTGGGTCTCAGCCTTGGCTCCCTCTCAGAGTCTGTGAAGAAGCTACAGCCCCTTGCCCAGGTTATTCCAGTTATCCCATCCTGACTGAGCACCACCAATGCTGCAATTGCCCCACACTGGTGTTACACTACACCAGCAGTCTTGCAGAGATCCCTGCCAAGAGAATTCAGTGCCACCCTCTGTTTAATGGCCTGGCCACTGGAAAAGGAAAGTTGTGTGTTCACAGCTACACAGGAAAGCTTTCAGTAGGGATGGATACTTTCTGGAAACATTATGGGTTACTACTTCACATCCTTCTGTTTGCTCATTACTAAACATTTCTATATTGGCTTTAAAACTAAGTACAGCTGTGAAATCCAGCTGCAGCTTGTTTTCATGGCTGTTGTCATTACGTTTGGCTTCATCAGGAGACCCTACACTGTCACAAGATGCAGAACTTTTGACAACACTGTGGTGCCACTAATCAGTATTTAGTGAGAATTTAGGTAAAATCTCCCAGAATAAAGATTTTAGTTGCACTTCCTAGTACCAAAAAAAAAAAAAAAAGCGAGATGTTTTTGTTTTTTAACCCTGGCCCTGACCTAGTTCAGGGTTTCCTGAAGGAGGACACTTTGAGAAGCACAAGTATGAGCTCAATGTTTGATATTTATAGATCAGAGGACTTGGGAAGCTACAGTGATGCCTTCAACCGTGGATTCCCAAAGCAAAGGCAGAGGCAGCCATTTGATTCAGCTTTACTGGCCAAGAGCCTGTCTACTTCTCAGCTAAAGACAGCGCTTCCCCATCTTCTCCTTCACATCTATTAGGGTCTTCCTTCCAAGCTCACGGAAGAAAAGTGTCCCAGAGCAGGTCCCTGCCAGCAAACAGCTCCAGAGGGCAGCTGGCCCTGAAGCAGCCCCTGGCCTCCATCACTCGACACTTCACCTCCAACCCTGAAATTTGGTGTGACACTTGCAGCACAGTCTGGCTACAAAACACATGAGCAAGACAAATCAAAAACATGCATTGCAGAAGCACCTGTGAAGAGGCCATTCCTCTCTTGAAACACACACTGGTTTATAAGAAGTCCTGCTCTTATGGCCCCAGGAAGAGGAGGGATAAGACCAAGGACGTAGATTTGGAGCACTGTATTAAAATGGTTGTAGCTGTGCATATGTATAGTATAATGAAAAAACAAACTTGTGGTAGAGGCAAGTCTGGCCTGTTCACCTATCACTGTGGACACTTCCAACACACCCCCTGGCCAAAGTGAATGTTTTCTTCCCCTAATTTGGAAATAACCCAAACCACCGCAGAGCCAATGCCTTCCAGGGAACAAAAAGATAACATTCATGTAGAACTTTTTGTGAAATAAAGTTCCTAAACAGAAACAGAGCAGAGTTACCTCTGCTGTCTCTGAAAGTGCCCGGTCTCATTTAGCACAGCCTGTTACTCCCATCCCATCCTTTCACGGAGCAGTAACTTACTCTGGGAGCAGGAGTATTTGGTGCAAATCAACATTTTTTTTGCTTTTGAGCTACAGCCCTACCCAGTGATGGCTGCATCAGGGAAGAAAAGACAGAATGGTCCTCTCTGAGAATGGGTTGAGCAAACTTGGAATGTAGTCCAGTGCTTGCCACTTAAAATATCTGATGATCTACTACTTGTAAATCCATCAGAAAAAGAACTTTAGAGAAGAGTAATGTGTTCACAAATCCATGTGAAAAATCTGCAATTGAAACTGAAGGCAATCCTTTTTGTATATGGAAATACTTATTTCTGATATTTTTAATGATGAATTTAACTACAAAAATGCCAGTCTTTGAGGGGGAGCAATGTGGTTTTTTCCTTCACTTTTCTTTCTTTCAGAATGAACTTTGTTGTTTAAAAAAGCTACCTCAATTTCAATAGACTTTTATCACTGCAGAGAAATAAATATTTCTACCAAGTGTAACGCTTGGGTCCACCCAAAGTGCTCAGCTTTGCTTTTTCAGTTTTGATAAGAAACCTAGAAGATTTCTCTTTTCTTGGCCTCAACTTCTGCTTGGTACATTTTTGATGTGTCCAGTGAATCAAAAAAAGAAACACAATTTCATGATGACTGTTCTATCTTCCTGATTTTAAGCATGATATTTCGTTCATGTGTGCTGTTCTGTTTCAGACGAAGGTATTTATTCAAGTTTCGGCTGCCTTGCTGTCATCTTCTATGACACAAATAAACAGCACATGGCTGCACCAAGAAGTACCTCAGTGTACAGCAGATCCCATTAAAATGAAGTTGGTGTAAAGACCCTGGTGGTGGGTATGTGCTGTCTCTACAGCCACCCTCAAGCCTGCCATGGAGACAGAGGTGGCAAATGGGCTTTTCAAGTGCAAAACAATTGGGTTTGACAAGCAAAAAGTAAATGCCTGCCACATTCCAATATACAAACAGAGCAGCTAGGGTGGAAGCAAAGTGGATTCAGTTTTAACAATCTGCTTATTGGTGAGGATGATTGAGCTGCTATCACTTTACAGCACATGAGAGTGTGAGTCTGGCCCTACAGACACATCTCTCCACAGGATAGGTCAAGAAGGGACTGCAGGGGCTGTACTGCCAGCAGTGGCATAGAGTGCTCCAGGAAGAATAGATTCATGCAGTCAGGAGAGGATTTGCAAGGAGAGAAGGGACAAGAGCCAGGGATCAGAAAAGCTTAGAAGCCTGCTGAGGTCTGGTGTTCAGATGAGTCTTCCTGAGTAAACTTAAGAAAAAAGTGGAAATAATCAAGTATGTTTTGGGCATAAAGCCAGCAGACACAAAGAGCTGAGTACATTGAGGAGATTCCTCAGGAAATAAGCCTTCGAGCTACATAGGAAAATCAACAGTTGTCACTGTAGACACAACTTGAGTGCACTGGGTCCTGAACAGAAAACTAGAGTTTAGACCTTTGAGCAAAAAAACAAATATGAGAGTGTGCAGTACTCTGTCAACTGCATGAGCAGCCCTGAGGGATGTTTGAGTAGGACAAACATTACTGTTTCTACAAAACATGTTGGAATTCTCTTAAACTTGGCATCTAAGAGGATGTAATTCTGTGCCATGAGCTCTTTGCACCCCTTAGCCTTGTGCCTTCTCCTACCTGGAGGAGGCTCCCCTCCCTTCAGTCCATCCTGGCTCCCCTAAGGGGGGCTTAACCCCTTCCATCTGGGCTATGTTTGGACATTAATTCCTTTCTCTGGTGGTTTGCCCCGTGGGTAAGTACAGATTCCATCTGCCATGATGCTTGTTGAGCCAGAAGTCCTAGACCTCATGATATCGAGGGGCAGACCCAGGCAAGAGCACATCAGAGCTCCCTTTGGGCTCTTGCTCCCCGTGGACAACAAGCTATGATAGGGCTAAAGTCTGGCCAGTTTCACCCAAGCACAGGAGTAGGACATGGGCAGGATGTGAACCCGGGAGTGCACCCTGGGAAGGGTCCCAAGAGTGGCTGAACAATCCTCCCAGAGTAACAAAATTTTTTTTCAGTTCTTAAACAAAGGAGAGGAAGAACCTTCCCAGGTTGACAGGGACATCTCCTCTACAGAAAGGTATCCTGTGTGCTCATGGCACCTCAAGATCTCTCCTTTCTTTAGGTATCCCCTCAATTCCCTGTGTCTCAGTCTGGATCTTGCTTCCATGCTTCCTTCCCTGGTAGAAAGAGTTTATTTTCAAGTCTTTCATATTTTCAGCTCTCTCAGTCCTCCTCCTCTCCCTTTCACATCCCAGAGTAGTTTTACAGACTGTCTAGAGAAGAGGCAAAATCCTCAAAGCCAGTGCTAAAGGCACCTTCCCTTAAACCACTCCCAAATCCGAGCTGGGAGGAGAGGGTTGAGCAGTGCTCTCTTCCTGCATTCCCATGCACAAGTGCCCTAGAGAAATTCTAGGATACTGGGAAGCTCCCAGTCTCAGCAAGGAGCAGAGAGTTTACAGACATGCAAAATGTGGCCATCAGCACCAGCAGCTGCACCCCCTCCATGAGGTCAACAATTGCAGTATCACATCTGCTCCTGGGAACAGTCTGATCCTATTTTATGGCTTATCAGTTTTCTCTTTTCCTACTTCATGTGGTTGCATAAGGCCATGAGAGCAGGAGCAGCCATCCTCACATCTCCTCTTGTGACACCCCTCTGAGACAAACCCACTGCATTTCCACAGGCCAGCAACAAGCTGGTGACACAAACCTGGGGACAAGGCTGGGTGTATCCCTGCCCAAGGAGCCCACCCACAGAGTCTGAGCTAACTCACAGTAAATGTTATTAGGCACTAAGGGAGTACGAGATGAAAGAATTCTCTCAGGCTCTTGCTGTTTGTTCCATTTACCTGCATATCACCATTTTCCCTGTCTGTGCTGTGGATGAGCACAAAGTCTGTGTCTCTGAGGCACCATAGCTATGGCCCAAGCAGAAAAGGGTGGAGGTTATCTCAGCTGTGCCTGTAGGTAGAGCTTACACCTCGGTGCAGTTCTTGGAACTGAGTTAGAACAGCCCTGAGACTGTTCTGGTTTACACTAGGAATTCACTAACAGCCCTGAGGAGCTTTTCCTGTACCATTAAATCCCATCCATACATCTCCCCACTACAATGCCAGATGTAAAACTGATAAAAGAGAACCTATGCCAGATCTCTTGTCAAGCCTTGGTGCTGGAGGAGACTGAAAATTAGCACAGAAAGTATTGGCTTTGTTGGGATGGAAAACCAAGTGAGTTTGGAAAACCAACCAACTCTTCACAGACCCTCAGGATCACAGGGCAAAACCATGATTCTGATGGTCTAGTTTAGGTATCTGCTTTGGGGCAAGAAGAATCACGTCCAAAGAATTGGCTATTTCTCTCTTTCTTATACTAGCTCCCCCAAAACTTTCTGTTTAGAGCTGACAGCACTTTAGTTAGTAGACAGAAATGCATTTAATAAGAGAATATCAACAGCCTCCTTAATTCACTTACAGACGTGCACATCACTGACATATGGACATTTTGCAGGACTGTATCACAGTGGTCAGTTCACAGATTTAGACTTGCTTTGCTGTTGTTGGTGTGAATTTCCTTTTATCCTAATGAATCAAATATGTCCTATAACTCACAATTAGTTTTTCTTTGTACCAATAACACACAACCTTTTATTTCCCAGTAAATTCAATTTATGAATGGAAAATATGCAGGCCACAACTTCTTAGAGTGTTCTAAAGAAATCACTGTTTTCAGGCACAGCTATTACATGAAAACAAAAAGCCACAGAACTAATATAACAGTGTATTTGCTCGGAGCACAGAGTACACAGCTGTGTGTGTTGCAACACAACCATCCTGAATTGCAAGGATTTTGTGCTTTTCAAACAGCATTCACAACATCTGGGAAATATTTCTGCAAGAATAAATAGTCACACAATGTCCTGAAAGGTAAATGGCTCCTTATTTCTCCAAAAGCTTTCCAAATCACTCAGCGTAAGTTACTGAGTCTCTTTGGTATAAAAAAGTGCTGTCATTTTTATGCTGTTCTATAGGTACCCTCTACCCACTCTGTAGAAGTACTGCAGGTGGGAGCTAATAGAACTTTTTGTATCAGATTTGTTGAGGTGGACAAGAGCTAAGAGCTGCCCCCAGCAGAAATACCTCATGCAATGTGCATTATCAGTCACGTGGCTCACATGCAGGTTATATTTGCCTAACACGTTATAAGGCAAATTATTTGGTTAAAAGTCAATCTCAGGTCACAGCCCAACTCACTCCTACCTCTTATTAAAGCAGTTACGATGAAGTATTTTCCTCTTAAGTGGGAAAAATGCATTTTTCCCACCCTTGTGTCAGTTAGAGGTTTTCATTTCAAAAAGCTACTTCTGCTCCAAGACTTTAAGGGATTTTAAGCCCAGAAAAGAAATGCAGGCTGCTTTCTCCTGCAACAGCAATGAAATAGAATCACAAACGCAATCTCAAAGACCCCAAGAAAATGTTGCTGCAATACAAAATTGTAAAGACCTGAAGGAAAATGTTTACCTCAAATGTGCGCAGGACTTTAGCCAATGCCCCAACTTCTTCTTTCAGAGAGAAGATCAAAGAAATCACACCATTTTTATTGGGGGAATCTTCAATGTACCTAGATTCCTGGAAGGAAAGAAAAAAATACACAAACAAAAATGATTAACTTTCACCCCAATGAGTTTTGCCTTTCTCCATTCTCCTTTTGCACATCATCAGCAATGCAAAGAGGGTATAAAATAGCTCTAAGTGGGAATAAAGGCAACCATTGCTGCCAGAAGCAGAGCAGCTCTGGGGCTGCTCTGATTTATGAGGGTAGAGACACAAATCCTTTCCCTTAAACTAGAGCCCTTGTGAGAGCAAGGTAGTAGAAAAGGACATGCAAATAGCCTAATATCTTTGCCTTGCTTCGCCCCTCAGAGACGACTGGTTTCAGCTACAGTGCAAAGTCCTTCCCTCAGGCTTCCTTCTCATCAACACTCAGGGTTAAGCAGAGCTATGTAGATGAGCTCTGTGCAGAGGTGCAGATCATGATCTATGTTTCCCTTCAGTTCTGCCTGTGCCTTCCAGGCATCCCCAGGAGAGAAATAGTATTCACAGGAAGGCTATGGAAGGTGAATTTAAAACAAAATAACAACATCAAGCAAAGAAAATAAAATTAAAAAAAAAAAAATAATGTTGGAGCAAACATTTAGATCTTTCCTAAATCCCATCATGAGTAGACTCAGTTAGGGCAAGATATGTTTTCATTTATGTTTGTTCCTTTTCTCTTATTGATTTTTTGCTCTGCAAATTCCAGAAGGCAATTTCCAGTACTCTCAAATGTTTATTTTCATTATCTTCGTAGTTGTCATTATTAGAATGTCTTTGCATGTCTCTACATGTGTTTCTTTTCACAAAAGCCCTGTTAAGCAGGGAAGAACTATTTCGCCACTTCAGAAACAGGAAACTGAGCCCTGGAGCGGAGGCAGATCTTGAAAGCAATCTGGGCATTTGGCATGGCAGGTAAATGCAGTTGAGATTTCAAGAATCACTTAATTTTTCTGATACCAGAGTGAATTTGATGCACAACCATCACAAACTTTTGGAGGTCACATTAGTGTCTTATTTGCTTTTTTGTTTAATTATTTTACCGTCTACTGGCCTCAGACAAATTGCCTGTGGTTGGTATTTCAAAGATCACACCAGACATCTGCAACACAGATGGGTCCTGCTGTAACAAGTGCTGGGCTAAAGCTTGATTCAAGGTACCCATTCAAATATTCTTTACAAAAATCTGTATTTTCAGTCAGAGCCTGTCCTCATTATGGCTATTGCTCAATTGAACATATAAATCAGATTTAAAAGTGTCCCAGTTCCCAAATATTGTCCTCAGTAAAGATAGCCTTTGTAGAAGACAAATTAATTATCTAATCCAGCTGCCCCAAAGCCATAAAGTTCTTGGTGGGCCTACATGTCCTAAGGCAGAGCTATGAAGAGATGCCTTCTTTTGTAAAGTAAATAATTGCTGATTTTTCAAGCTGTCTCCAAGGCTGCCTCCAAGGCTGCGGCTAACAGACTGGCCACACATTTTTCTATCTGGCTTTGTTTCCAGAGGCTGACAAGGTTTTCCAAATGACTTCCAGCTTTATGAGGGACCTCTAGTGGGAACTGTAGTAAAAGTGCTGGCTTTATGTGCCAGAAGGAAGATTGCCACCTGTTCACTTGTGACACTCCCTGCAGCATCTCTGCGTCTCCTGAGTCCTGATCCAGCCAGGGAGTCAGCCCAGCTCTTACATGGGGAAGACCAAGAGGAAAAGCAGCTGAAAGTGATGTGTCAGCTGGCTACTGAAACCCATTTACACCTCAAGCAACCACAAGGGAAAACGATGACAGGAGTCTGGCAAAAGTCAAAACAAATGTCTGTAGTACTGAAATTTTATGATAGTGTAACCAAAACTGTCATCTCAAATACTGCCCATGCATTGCTTTTTCCTTCTGTTTTCACCCAGCACAGCCAAAACTGATCTTAAGTACAGAACTGGCTCCACCACTGTCTGTCCAATGGATCGAAATTTTGGTTTTCACTGTCTGCAATGAAACTGCTCTAAAAGGCATGCAGTTATATATTTAAAATATTCTTGCCAAGTCATGCTGTGAGGACCAACTTATATGACAGATTGACTTGAATGTGTGAGACAAATGAAGAATTTGTGGCTTGGATACTTGCAGGGGATATAAGGCAAAGCTATAGTCCTGCAAGGTAATTCTGATGGTAATAATTGATCCCTTTGTACAACGAGATTACACAAAAAAGCCTCAAAAAACCTTTCCAAACTCATTGGTCACTAGACTTGATTTGTTGAGATCAGCTGCTTTCAATCTGTCCACAGTCATTTTTCCACTCTTGCAAATTGATTTATACCGGTGCTTAAGAGAAAGACACATTGCAGTAGGGAGTAGGCACTAATGCCATAACAGCCTTGTACTTGCTTAACTTCTTGCACACCTGCGTATGCACTCAGTTCACTGGAAGGTCTTTTAACAAGCATAAGTTCACACCTGAGCCTGTTACATCTGAGAGGTGATGTCACATCACTGAGAGGTGACATCTTTAATTGCAAAGGGGGAGAAGACTAAAATTATTGCTTTCCTGATACCCAGTTCTTATCAGTATATATGGGGGCAGTGTGCATCAATATACACTGCAGACAATAAACCCCAACACATGTGGTGATAGACAGCAGTACAAACACAGGCACTCACGTTATTGTTGGGCTTTTTCTAGTACTTATGCATAGTTATAACTGTTAAACAATTTTCCCACATTCTCATTTTGGACTTTAACTTCTCATTCCTCAACACACATGGAGGAATTGCAGCTTTGGGGTAGTTCAACTCTTGTGTTACTATTGTAATTATGATTCAGAGTTGAAAAAATCATTTTATTGAAAATATAATTGTGTGTTAAAATTTTGTCTCTATGATACGTATATGTGATTTATAAATATATTGTACAATAAATTCAGCTCTAGTTTTCTTCCAGCTCTGTTTTTTTCCAGGAAGTAAAATAAGAACCAGTTGATGAGCATGAAAAACCATTCCTGGACCTAATACAATCTCAATGAAAGTCATATGTAGATGCAAGAATAGGCTTACTTGAGCATAAACCTGCATTTTTAGTTAACTGCTTGCACATACATTGATATTGCCTTTCTGACACAGGTGACAGTATTAGGGGTCAATAGCATAAACCTGTCAGCCTTTTAATCTGTTGCTGAGACATTTAGCTAAAGCCCTTCAGAGCGAATTCCAGCATTGTTAAAGCCAGAGAAAGTTTTCTTTTCAATTTCAGGGACATAAAATTTTCACCTCTGTGTTGTAAAGTCAAAACTTACTAGATATGCAAAATAGTAGGGGAAAAAAAGAAAAAAAAGGGAAAAAATATTTCAAATTAAAATATTTTTAAGTTACTTGTGAAAATAGAACTAGTTTCCAAGTCAGGTTTCTTAAGGCATCTAAATGCTGATCACCACAGTTATTACTGGAACTAAGCAATTACACAACTTGGATAAGCAGTAAGGTGAGACCCTAGAGAAATGTTGAGGGAGTTCAATGGGAGCACACAAAGCAGTAGGAATAGAGGCTTCCCTGGCATCTCTACTCGTAAAAAAATAGAAGCCTCTTCTTTTGCACATCTCATGCAGCTTGTCTCTGGCTTCAGCAGCATTGCACAGGACACATAAGTGCAGAATTCGGTCCTAATAATTAACCACGCTGACCTCAGGTTACATCACTTGCCCCTGCAGTAACATCAGTGCCTGTATTCAAAAGGCATGAACTTCAGGACTTTCCTGTATTTCCCAAAGCAAAGAGTTCAAAGTCACTCAGTAAACATTATAAAAAGAGGACATCAGAGTCCCAAAACTTAACAAAAAGCTCCACAAGAAAAGAACATAACTTCATCTGTTTTCCTTTATCAAAAGAAGACAGCTTTCTTTCATCACACACATTTAAGACCTCTAATAAGCTTCTGATTCTTTTTCTCTCTGCCATGTATGCAAGGATACTGTTGCAATGTTTGTTTGCATTATCACTGCACTTTTGTGAGCACAATTAACAGCAGACAAGTACAGGGGCTGCCAAAAGTGTTCAGGTACTGAAAAGCATCAAGACTTGATTTTTCCTTTCTTGGGTCACACTGCATCTCAGAGAGTGGAGGACAAGAACAGGAGTGCAAGAGTGAGGCACCTCTGCAAAAAGCAGGCACAGATCCCATCACTTACCTGGAAAGGGTCACCATTCATTTTGCAGTGCTGTGAGTCCATGTTGCAGAGCAGCAATGCCCACACAGGGAGGCCCCTTCACTGCAGCAGGTGAAGCCTTCTGACCTAACTGCAGTGGCCAGAGATCTGTGCAAAGGTATTTGAAGTGGAGCAAGCAAAGCAAAGCCATCCCCTTCCCCAGCTCCCTCCCCTGGACGGCATGCCAAGGGGGCGTTCTCCCTGCACGCCCACCCCACCCACCCCTGGCACACGAACCAGCCGCTCCACGTCGGCCATCCCCTACGAGTCCCACGCCTGCGTGGAGCGACTCTCCAGCAGATTGTTTCTATCTGCATCCAACGTGGACGAGTAGCATGCTCTGAATTAACAGCCTTCCTCCTCCTGATCAACATCAGCTGTTTTCATTTCTTCACGTCAACAGATCGTTTTCAGTTCAGCCTCACGCCTATTCCTTCCCACTGCAGCTGCGTGTTCAGCCTCAGGTGGGATTCCCACCGAGGTCACTCCCCTTGAACAGACATCAGACGTTCTCCAGGATCTGCTCTTTGGATGTCAAATGCCAGGTATGGAAGGCTCTGGTGAAGCACAGCTGAGGGTTTTGTCCTTTAGTAGGGCCTCTGGGTCTGCTTCCAAAGAGGTCAGAGAGCAGAAGACATCACTCCACTCACCAGGCACTAGAGAGACACCCAATACAAGGGAAGCATGAAATAAGAGTTAGCTGCACGAACCCCGCACTGGGATATGAGCCAGAACATGGGGAAAGGGAAAAAGGTTAAGGAAGAAAAGGACCAGGCAAGAGTAGGTCAGAGCTCTAAGGCAGGAGGATGTAGAATTGCAGATGATGTGTGTGTGCTTGCATATAGTGTCAGCCATGGAAAGCACAAGGGGAACAGGGTGGGGCACATAAATGATTTCATGGTAGGTTAGTAAAGTACTGATATGAAAGAGCCCAGATTTGGTTTAGTAAAACTCACCAAATGGAGTAACAGAAATTGTAAAGCTGTAGCCCAATATCAGAGGGCAGGTGAAAAAATGAAGCAACTAGGCAAGTATCTATCTTGCTCTTTGGGAAGATGAAGTCTTACAAATCGTGTCAAGGCAGATGATCTTGCTATATTTTCCTAATGAAGACAAATTCTCCTTACAGCTATTTTATCCTTAAGGGAAGCTGTACTACACACACCTGTGCAAATTCAGATTGGTGAACACTAGCAAACATTTACTGTGAATTGTTCATACATATAAAATCTTTACCATGGGGAAACTGAGTGGAGCCATTTTCATGGTTCTCAGTTCAAATCCACGTTGAACCCCATGAGTGTGGAGACAGAATCCATCCCACTGAAATTATCAACTATATAACATACACCTGAAATAACTCAGAGTTTTGGGTGAAAATACGTACCTTTTTCAGAAGAGCTGCTTCTTTGTGCATCCTGAAACTGCATGCAGGGTTAGAAAGTTAATTGCAGAAGTGATTAGCAAGCCTGTGGTATGGGCTGGCAGGAAAAGATAGCCAAATGTGATGCACACTAAATACGCCAGACCCTGCTGACATGGCAGTAGGACATGACAAGGAAAGATGGAGCGGTAGGGGAAAAGATCCCCGGTAATTGCCAGCAGTATAAATACTACTGTTTTTTTAACTGCTCAGATAGTAACTTCATTAAAGAAGCCAGTATTTTGTGTCGCGTGTTTGCGCAGCACAAGGCACAATCCTACCCATGATAGGGACACTGAAGGCCACTTTGGAAAAAAATAACATTGAGATGAGGATGGTGACAACACTGATTATATGTCCCTGTGCAGGACAAGACAGACTCTAGCAACTAGTCTTCTTTACTTTTCCTACATACCAGGCCTTGCCATCTAGTGTATTTTCCAGTCAGATAAACTATTCTTTCATCTGTTTGTGCCTTCCTCTTTCTTTCCTTATTCCTTCTCTTTTCACTAATCCTTTATATCTTTCTCTTTTATTTCTTTTTGGCTTATACATGCTCTTTGTTTTTCCCCTTTTCCATCCCTTTTATGTATGTTCACCCTACCCAACGGTAATGGCAAGACAAAGTGAAATATCAAATATCCAAAATACTGCTCATGCCAAATCATTGTAATTATGTATTTTGCCTCCTCCTACCCCCTACTTTTTGTATTTATTTTGCAAGTTTCTCTCTTACCCTAATTGTTACACAACCATAATAATATTGCCAGTGTATTGCCACAAGTTCAATGTTTAATCAGTCTGCACTGTCAGAGGTTGTCTGGTAGCACGGACTGGAGGAAGCAAAGCTCCATCTTGCCAGGAGGAATTCTCAAATTCTCCCGTTTTGGAGCAAAGTGGTGTGTGGGGGTGTGTGAGTGTGTGTGTGCCCAGTGACATTACACTAGGAATATGCAATTGCATCAGTATCTGTTACTTTGGGCCATTTCAGAGTCCGAATTGCTGGAGCTTCCCTGTTCTCTTTGAAGTACTAGTTCAGCATACCAAGCATCAGTTCATCCCCCTGCAGTGACACTGCCAACCAGGTTTTCCCATCTGGGTTTCAAGTTTCCTCATGTGCCTGATTCTCCAGCCCTGTGAACATTTAATTTTAAGTCTGTTCATCCTGTCCTGGGCTTTTGCTGCAGCACCGTGCAGCCCCTCTCCTTTTATGCAGATATGCACTGATGTCCCACCTTGCCTTTGCCTAAAAACACATGTTCTGCCTCAGAAACACACTTTCTTTGGGGACACACACACACACATGCACATGTCACATGCATCCCTTTCTGGCTGTGCTCTCGGCCACAGCTCACAGGGCTCTTCGCACTGAAGTTGGCAGGCTACCCTGGTGAGGACAATGTGAGTTCAAGGGGCCACAGACTTCGGCTGCTTTTCAGATTGCTCTTTGCCACCCTTGCCTTTAGCCAGTATTTGCAGAGTGGCAGCTTCCCCGGAGCTGTGAGTCTTCGTGTCTGGGCGAGGATGTCCCTTCCTGTGCCAGGACACTGGGCCTATCCTTGGCAGGCAGTTCCCTGCCTTCCCTGCTGGTTCAGGATGTCCCTGTGAATGTGAGGGACCAGTGAGCAGTGGAAGGGGGATTTTCTAATGAAACCAAAAGCTGGCAGGAAAAATTCCCAAATGAGGATTCCATGAGTGTTTCAGGTGTTTTTTGTGTGTGTGTGTGTGTGTGCATGTCCGGGGGCCATCCTGCTTATCAATATCGTGAATGCATTTACCAGAGGTCTCAGGGTGCTGTAGCTTTCGTTTACTCCCCAGACACGCAGCATTTCCTTACACCTTCCTCTGCATCGTGGTGGCAAAGCCGCCCAGCCATATCCCCTCTCACTGCAGAGCCGGGCTCCCCGAGACCTCAAGGTTTTTTTGGCTGCACCCATCCGTCCCATCGCCGGTGAATTTCCCGGACTTCATCCCGCCGGGGCACGGGTGGCCGGGAGGTGGCACTGTGTCCTCGCGGCACAGACGGCTGGCGGGAGCGGGGGATCCCGGCTGTCCCCGCTGCCTGGCCTCCCCGGGAACAGGGGGGGATCCGCTTCCCAGCCTGCGCAGGCATCACCCAAACCCTCTCCTACCCCTCCTTCCAGGGGACCACTGCTTCGGAGGAGAGGGGAACAAACTAGCCCCCACCCAAAAAATTCAGCTCCCCAAAAAGTGGCGCTGGGGGAATGCGGGGGGGCAGCCTGGTGTGATTTATCCCCCAGGGCTGTGACGGATGCAGGACTCGTGGCCGCACAATGGGGCCACCCGGCAGAGCCGGCAGCGAAGAGCTCCGCTCCGCGGGCGCGGAGGGCAGGGGAGCAGCGGCGGGACCCGCGGGAGTTGCGGAGGAGCAAGCGGGACGGGGCCGCGGGGGGGAAAGCTGCCTCTGCGGCTGGCTTGGTTTTGGGGGTTTTTTCTCTCTCTCTCTTTTTTTTTTTTTTTTTTTTTTTTTTTTTTTTTTTTTTTTTTTTTCAGCCCTATATGCAAACTGTCACTTCAGGTTAGCACAAGACCTGATGTAGCTCATTAGCATGAGCTGTATCTAATATGCTTAAAACCTCTAATTATTTATTATGCCCTAATTGGCAGACCAAGAAATGTCTGCAAAGTGATGAGTGTTCATCCCAAGACGCCTTTCGAGGAGACTCCAGCAGTGTCCCTGGTCAAACGTCATTTTTAATTCTTCATTGGGGCACAGGCTTTATTCCTCTCGTAGATGGTACGACATCAAGAAAACTCGAACTTGCTATCCCGATAAATAGCTTCTCCACTCTGGGCAACAATTACCCAAGAATAAGATTTAATGCTAAAGTTCTTATTTCCATAAAAGGACTCTTAGGAAGAGGTATTAAAGTTTATCAAGTATACAAAAGTGGTCCTTCAAAATTACTTACCCAAAGGAACATCTTGCCTTTTCAGGAGAAAATCACTTTCCTGACTTTTGAAAGCAGCAAATTTTTGAAAATTATGTTCACGTGGAAACTGGGAAACTTTTTCAAAATAAGTTTACCTCTCCGGGTTTGCTCTCCCTTCCCCCCCGCCTCTCCTCTAAGTGCCTCTTTTTTTTTTTCCCTTCCAAGTCTGTATTATGTTTCTTCGGGCAGCACCAACTATTTATTTATCTTTATTCTTTCTCTCTTTCTTTTCATTCATTATTCCCTCTCCCTCTCTTTTTTTCCCCCTTCCTTGTGTGTGTGGCTTCTCGGTCTGATCTGTAGCTTGTTACCACCCACTGCACGCTCTCTCCTGCAGCCGAGGTGTTTCTATACAAACTTCAGCGTCCAGTTGTCATATTAATTATTACACTGAGTAATGACTGAAATAGTCAAAATAAGGGGAGACTCAAGAGAGCTTTTTCTTGCTGCTCAAAGATTCAGCAAAGAAGCCTTGCAACAAAGCACTAATTGGTCCCCAGAAATACTCTGACAAGGCATGGAAGATAGGTTTCATAAAGCCCAGCAATTGTGAAGGGGGAAAAGATCCTTGAATAGACCCCACGCTTCTTTTCTAAACTCTCTTGCTGAGCAAAAAATGGACTGCTTCTTGAATACTGGACTGATCTTGAATGCTATACCCAGCAGAGAAAAAAATGCACCATTTATTGTAAGTTTTTTTTCCAGCTATTCATGTGTTCTATGTGGAGAATAAGCTGGTTTTGTTTACCATGAAAGACCTTTTACTTTATTTTCACTCTTGGGGGGGAAGCTGGAAAGGCGAGGGGGAGGGCGAGGGGAGGGAGAGAAACACATGTGCCCAAATCCAGACGAGCTGCCTACTGTAACAAAATGGAGTGTAACAAATCCTACAGAAGTCCCTAATGTATCGATTCTTTGAAGATCTATATAGATTAACGACTTTCGTTCTGCTTTTCCAAGACAGCATTTAATCATAACGTAAATGGCCTTTAAAAAAGAAAAGAAGTGGGAAGAAAAAAAAAGCATACCAGAGTTGTTTTTTTTTTTTAAAAAAAAGGCAAGGAGTTCAAAAGACCTCATGAGTGTGGCCACAATTTAGGCACACAAAAAAGTCACTATAAAATAATGAAAGTTCAAGATTTAAAAAATAAAATAAATAAATAAATAAGACCAAAATAAAAGTGCCTAATGAAAAGGGCAAGGGCTATTTATCATCATATTGGAACTAAGAATTTTAAGGTGCAGGTGCAGGACTGTGCATAGGACTGGATGGAGGCGAGGGACCTTGGAACAATATTTATTATTTAGGAATCTGGTCCCTTACTCTGCACAGTAAGCAGAGCCCCAGAGCCCTTACCCTGCAGTGAGCACATAGAGGAGCTGGTGAGATTGTAATCACCTCAGACATGAGGGGTGAGTTTGTTCCCCGGTGGCAGTGAGTGGGAAAGAACCATGATGAGACAAGAGAGCAAAAAGCTCGGCCCTCCTCATTCATCCCCCCACATACCCTGACCCAGGGTAACCAAATGGGTACAGGGCCACAGAGGCACAATTACATGAGTTACACTTGGTGACCTCTGGGACTCATAGGTTTTGCCATTTTAAGAGCCCTCTGAGAGTGGAGATAAAGGGACACAGAAATTCCAGTCTTATTCTGCCACTTCCACAAAAAAGGTAAGGGATGTCCCTATGTGGTGTTTCTACATCAGTTCTATAAATGGGCTGCTCCAGAAGAATTAGTTTGTTTAAATATATTTATAGTTTACAGGGTTGCAATAAATTTGATATTTCTGTTAGCACTTCCCAAAGTCACAATGCAGAGCTGGTGATGCAACAATTGCTTCCAGTGCAGTCAGTTCTGACATCAGACAAGAGACATTGAACAAACCATCCAGAAGACTTGGAACTGTCTGAAAAAGGGAGAGCTGCCCAAACAGGAAATACAAACAAATATGTTATCCTGCTAAGGTCTGGTTGTCCTGCCCAAGAGCAGATAAAATAAGTTAAAACATTTCACATGTGATGAGACAGTAGGCTGAAAGTCAGAAACTGGTCAGTGACCAGTGAAGAGGCACCAAAATAAATATGACCACACAGAACTACTTCACATTTTTCATCACACCTGCATTAAAAGACAACATGTTAAAAACTACTAAAATACTAGCTAGCAGGTGCACATTAAGGTTCTCCTGTGCTATGTTTCTGGTTATCACTGCTCAAACTCACACACACAGCCAGGTTCAGGGATCCAGTGGCAGATGAGAAGAAGTGATTTCTGCAGCTCCAGGCTGCTGTAATTGAGGTCAACAACAGCACAGGGCTTACTTTTGCAGTCATTTCCACTGAAACCCGAACATGGACCCTGCAGGTCCCCTCCTTCCATGCTTTGGAGCTGGTGTGAGTAACCAGGGATTAAAGCCACCTGCCAGGGACTTCCTAGAGCCATGATATCACAATGGCAAGACTGTCATACCATGGCTCTGCTCTTTTTAGTGGGGTAGAGAGCACACATCTGAGTTTACAGAGTAGAAAGATGCAGAGAGAAGTGGAAATGAGACAGAGCTGAAGAAAATGTGTTAAAGGTTTCAGAGCAACATGGATATGTGAAAGGCGGGAGGGCAGGGAGACAATGCCAAGATCATCATTATCCAGTGCTGAGCCTGGTCATGTCTCCCAGGCTGCCTACACCCCTGCAGCCCCAAGGGTCAGTGTGACCCCCAAGGCACACCAGCCTCAAAACTCTCAGCACCTCAGTGCTGCTTTTCTTCATTTGGTCCTGAACCAAAAGTGAGACTCCACCTGGGAGGAGTGATAATTTCCCCTGCATAGGTCAGGTCCATCCTGACTCCACAGTTACAAGCGAATGCCATTGCCTGCTTGGAAAGCTGGTGACCTATTTCCACTTTGCAGGGTGCCATGGGAGGACCAGAGGATCAGTGGGTTCCCTGGGACCAGCAAGCAGACTGTGTGGCCTGGGAAATGGGATCTGGCAGTGAAGGGAGGGCTGGCAGGGCCCCTCCGCGTGGGACGTGCCCAAGAGTGGTTTGTTTTTTCTCTCCTGACAGGCTCACCTTCTGGTGCTCAGCATTCCAGAGGGGTAATCCGAGGTGACTTCTCCCGAGAAGTCTCTACCCTGCCCTGCTCTCAGCCGTCCTCCTCCTATCACCCAGCCCGGCTCACCCGCCGTTGTCGCTGGCTAATAGAGCCATCAGGCCGTCCGCGGGGCGTGTGCGGGGCCGGGCACACGCGGCGTCGGCCGCTGGAAGCGGGGGGGGGGGGGGACGACAGCTCCCGGCGGTGGGTCTCGGACACTCATGGAGCTCAGCCTGGCAGCGCTGGGTGAGCGAAGGGAGCGATACTAGGCGTCCCGGTGCTCTCTAGGCACAACGGGAAGCCGAAGTCCCGCACACGAAGTTTCCCTTCCCGGCGGCCCCTGAACGCGCCCCATCCCGCAATGGCAAGGGCGCTTCTCCCTCGGGGGCGCACCGCTTTGCCTGTTCACGCCACGGAACGCCTCGGTGCCTACGCATCCCATATCGCATCTCTCCCTCCCCTCCAAACCCCGGCAACTGCCGCTGAGGTGGCCCCAGCTGGAGAATGCCCCGCACAAGCTGGGGCTGCGCCGGGAGTCACCAGCTGCCTCGCCCTCAGCCCGCCGCCGCAGCGCTCCGGCCCGCACCCCATCTCGGACACCCCTCGGCGGGCAGAGCTCCCC